>OZ038442.1:1365819-1377264 GCA_964036265.1 Daptonema setosum
ATCATTTCGGTGGTCAATTAATCAGTCAGTGTGTCAATCTCTCAGTCAATCAGTCAGTCAGTCAGTCAGTCAGTCAGTTAATCACTCAGTCAGTCAGTCGTCTATAAATTTTCAGGGCCGTTACGCTTTTCTCCTGGAAGCGACCGCCAATGAGTTTGCTAATACACGCCAACCTTGTAACACCATGAAGGTTATCACTTATTACTCACTCACTCACACAGTCACTTGCTCACTCACCCAGTCACTCACTCACTCACTCACTCTCTCACTCACTCACTCACTCACTCACTCACTCACTCACTCACTCACTCACTCACTCACTCACTCACTCACTCACTCACTCACTCACTCGCTCACTTACTCACTCACTCACTTACTCACTCACTCACTCACTCACTGACTCACTCAATCACTCACTCACGCATTCGCTTTATCAGGTGGGCGATCTACTGAAAATCTGTCGGCTACGGCGTGGCAACACCCTTTGGATCTGATATGAAGTTAGTGAAAAAATCGGGAATTTATGGAAGTTTGCAGATGATTGTTCGCATTACTGTCAGTACGTATGATAAAAAACATATTTACTATAAGATGTTCAACCTTTTCCCAGAACTCACTGATGGTCTTATCTACATTTGTGGCTATACTTCTATCAGATTTTTTCTCAGTCATCATGTTTCGTAATTGATTCACTTAATGATTTCAGAAATGAACTCAACTTGGCCATACTCGAACTGCAAGAGCGCGGCGAATTGAAGAAACTAGAGAACAAGTGGTGGTATGTGAAGAGTACGTGTGATGAAGCGTCATCGGTGAGTTCACTCACTCACTCACTCACTCACTCTCTCACTCACTCACTCACTCACTCACTCACTCACTCACTCACTCACTCACTCACTCACTCACTCACTCACTCACTCACACACTCACTCATCAACTTCAACTTTTACTTTTTTTATTATTATCTCGGTTGCATGTATCTATCGCAATTAATGTTGTGTTCACATGTATCCAGTCTGTTAATTGACCAATAAAGTGATGATGACTCATTCACTCATTCACTGCACTCACTCACTCACTCACTCACTCACTCACTCACTCACTCATTCACTCACTCCACTCACTGCAGGACGGCAACAGTATGTCATTGGAGATATCCAAGGTGGCTGGTATCTTCTACATTCTGATTGGTGGGATGATCGGGTCGATGGTGGCAGCGATGGGTGAATTACTGTACCGATCCCGAATCGAGGCGCGCAAGGGCAAAGTACAGGCGACGATGAACGACTACGCAGTGCGTTGAGTGTGTGCCACTGGACACCCTGTGTTTAGGAGACACCCTGTATTTCGGAGACACCCTGTGTTAAGGAGACACCCTGTGTTTAGGCGACACCATGTGTAAAAGAAACACCCAGTACTGTACTCATGTACAACTCTGTTCTAAACAAGTTTTACTAAGTCGATGGGTTTTCTTTAGCAACGGTTCTAGTTCTAACGTCATGTCCTAAATAAAACAACTTTTGTAGTGTTAGCAACCGGCAATTTTTCGTTTGTTGGTTGTTTGTATTTAGTTTACTGTAGAAGTATGTAATATGAGTGACCTGTACGACCTTACGCTATGAATCATCCAGTTATTAGGAGACATTGTCAAGTAGTAAATACATGCCCGTGGTATTCTAACATAAAAAATTAAAAATATCGATTCTCTTCAACACTTCAGTGATCCCTGAAATACATATCCTACTATAGTGATTAGTAAAAACTGCATAAATTTTTCATCTGTAAATCCATGTAACCTAATTTCCTATCATTGTTCCCTACACGTCGTCTCTGGCGAAATCTAGATTGGTACAGTACAGGACACAAAGATGTGGCCGGCTGCGCAGAATTTCGGCGAATTCGCTGAAATTCTGCGCAGCCGGCCACATCTTTATGTCCTGTACTGTATTCTGTAGTTACTGCAGGTACTTGACAGCACACTCAGCGCACTGTAGCGTTCACTTTTATTATTTATTACTTCACTTTTCATATTTTTTACTTCTTTTACTCTGATTTTGCCTTTCAGTTTACCCCTTGCCTTGTTATGGAAAGTTTGCGCCGTTTTCATTTTGCCCCTTTTCAGCATTTGTAGCCTTATTAACCCGTTTATTAGCTTAAAACTACCCTTGGTCCCATTTGAGTTTACTCCTAACCCTTTGTTGTGATGAAGAAAATCCAGATTTATTAGGTGTTCGCTACTACCCAGGTTTGATAAAAATCATTGACCGTATTTTAGTTTGCCTTATTGAGAGCGGGAATTGAGCGAATTTTCCGGCACAGTTTGCACAATTTCTTCTCAGAAATTTCTCCAGAAGCTGAACTTTAAAGCTGAGAGTACTGTGTAGCTCATTTCTCGCTTGAGCTGGCTATCCCTGCAACCTCTTTATTTTGGGCCCCTCAGCTTGAGTTTAGACCAGGAGGTTCAGCTTTACAGTACAGGACGAAAAATAGGGATAATGGACATGTCTCCCACATTATTTGCCAGCACTTTAGGTAATCGTTAGCGAAATAAAACTATAAGGCAGGAAATGCGGGAAAGCGGCTATCGAATACTCTGCGTTGATTGGTTATAAGGCGGATCCGACCAATCAGCTTTGAGCATTTACTCCAGTACAGGACCAAAAGATGCGACAAAATCGCCGAAGCTATGGCGAGTATCTGCATAGATTCAGCAAGTGGGTCGTCTTCGCTGATTGGCTGGGAGTGTTGGAGTCGCCGAAGCTTCGGCTAGGGTTTATGCTTTCAACCAATCAACGAACAGGACCCACTTGCTGAAGCTGCGTCCATACTTGTCATAGCTTCGGCGACTTTGTCACAACTTTTTGTCCTGTACTGTACCAGTATGGACGCTTCGCCTGTCAAATTTTTTTATCCTTCATAGAAAAGCAAACATTTTTCCGTTTTGTACTGTATGACTCGAGTCTCCGAACGCTGTCCGAGAGACATTTTGGTTTCCAACTGGCTAATTGTATTTGCTTTTCTCCTCCGCAGAAAAGTCTGGCGAATTCGATGAGAGCGCAGCTGAATTTGTCGCTGAAGGGCGACAACTGTAACGCCGTGCCCAGTACGCAGGTGGACTCGAGTGTATTAGCGACGAATGGCACTAACCAGGTGAGTGCGCCAGATAGCCCAGTGGTTAGCATAACAGCCGGCTGGTCGAACCATCCGAGTTCGAAACCCATAATGCTGTCAAATGAAAAAAATCAAAAATTACTTATTGAAAAAATAGGGAAAACCGCGTATGGAAACAAACATGAGCTCTTGGGGAGGGCCTTTTCTACCAGTCTATAATCACAGTTTTTATTTCAAAACAGAAGAAATTAATACAGATTTCAAAACCTAAATTCTCCACATTCTTACAGGCATTTCATCTATAGACTCGATCATAAACGGTACGCTCATATTGAAGAAGAACATTTCAGGCAGAACAGTAAAAATGGGATTACAAATCAATATCTCTTCTTATTTTCAAGATTTTTTCTTCTACTCTGAAACTCCTGCTTCTTGTAAGTGTGAAATGGCTGGCTTTGTTTCGAAGTTTCCCCCATTGATTATGTTCAACTTTTTTTTTGTTTTTCTACTTTTCGATAATCATGTTTTAGGCTGCGAAATCCAAAGAGGCCGAGGCGATGCGCTCGTGATGGTGAGGTTGATTAACGTTGTTAAGTAGACTTAGAAAACTACCGTAACACAATACTACTGTAGCTTAGATTTTTACATATTTAGTTAGAATAGAACTTCCTGACGCTATTACAAAAAATCGTAACATATTATCATCTTTTATGATATATGAAATATGTTATAACAACACTTCTTGTTTCTAAAAAAAACCGCAGCCGAAATGAAGATTGTGTGTTTGGTAAAAAAAATTGAGCAGTCAGCCAGTCAGGCGAACGATATAATCATCAATTTAATCGCTTTATTTTCAGATAGAAATGTTTTGGTTAAAATTTTTTTTCAAAGTTATTTTTTTGCATGTGAATGTTTTGGTTCCAATCGTCTTCGCTGACTGCTTTTTTCCGCATTCCTGCCCCTATGGAAGTCTGTCTTTATGCGTATATGTTCATTTTCATAATCAAATTTGTTTTAAAAGACTCTAATTATTTTTTTATTACTATTTTTATAATTACCGTAAATTTATTTCAGGAAGAACATGAGAACGCGCTGTTGGAGGGGCATGGTGATGATGGGATGCGGTTGGTGATTTTGCACTCACTCACTCACTCACTCACTCACTCACTCACTCACTCACTCACTCACTCACTCACTCACTCACTCACTCACTCACTCACTCACTCACTCACTCACTCACTCACTCACTCACTCACTCACTCACTCACTCACTCACTCACTCACTCACTCACTCACTCACTCACTCACTCACTCACTCACTCACTCACTCACTCACTCACTCACTCACTCACTCACTCACTCACTCACTCACTCACTCACTCACTTACTCACTCTTCCACTCATTCACTCACTTACTCACTCTTTCACTCATTCACTCACTTACTTATTCAATCGCAGCAACGGATCTTACGGTAATAATGTGGATATGATGAACTTTGACGCGGGCCACGAGGGCCACCATTCAGCTTTACTGAGAGGAAACTACAGTGATCAAAGACGGCAACCTCGCACTAATGGTTTCGTTGAAGTGGACGATTTATTGGAGACTAAACAACCGCAAGCCCATTCTACAGTTTAGGGATTTTTTGTCTGCAAATGAAACTTTGGGAATCTAACGTTTAAAATTGGTACACAAAAAAGTTGTTTTAGTCGCTGTTATTTTCAACAATCACAAAACTATATAAGAATCACTGTCTGATTAGCCTAATTTCCGTATTTTAAATGTTTTTATTATTTTGAATGCAAATTATTATTATTGATTTCCACATTATATAAATTTTTATTGCTTCTTATAGTGTATTCAAGTTATTATTGCATTATCCAGTGCTCTTTTCAAGCTTTCCTAGATTATATTTTTTCATCAGAGTACAAAGGAAAATAAAAGTTGAAGTAAAATGGAAAGTATCATTTTTAAACCTATTGACCGGAAAATCTATTTAGTTTCTTTTTGGAAAAATTTTTGGTCAATAGGTTTATAAATTTTATATTTTTCAATTTCAATTTTTTTCTTAGGACATTGAAAGCACCCTCATAAAAATGCTTCTTTTGGTATTATATCCGCATGAAAATAAAAGTTCTGTTTTTCTGTTATTTCGCCTAAACAGTTTTTGGATTCTGAAGTCTAACATTTCTTCTTGCATTGCAAGTGACGATTCGAGCTAGAAGTTATACATTTCATTATAGGATTAGAGAGTAAACGTTCTCTCATTATCATCCTGATTAATAATAGAGATTGCTATACATATATTAATGATCTTTTATTTCCTCATTTGAATACTGGTTCATTCTCGTTATCCGATTGACATACGTACGTTTGTGTTTACTCGTGTTCACTTTGATGTGGTTCACAATATTTTGATTGATGTCTTGCCTAATTTCGGGTGATTTATGAAGTCATGTAAACACTATGGACTTTTATGTGATTTACATTGAATATACTGCTGGAAAACATGGAAAGAAATTTATGAACTTGTGATTATAATAATTTTCCATCAGACTAGGCATTTTTAGAATTGAAATTAACTAAAAAACGCAAGATTCTGTAATGCGTTTCCGTATTCAAAAAAGTTACGGTGAAAAAATTGTTACAATTTATGTTACGGCTTATAGATAACCAGATTTTATTGCTGCACATTGTTGTACGCTATCATGTGAATAATAAAATATAAAAAAGAAGTTGTACTGACAATAAAGAGATGAAAAAATTATGCACAAAAATTTGCCCACAACACACAGTTTTTTCCTGGTACTGTAAGTATCTTGGTACCAGTTTTTTTATATCCCCAGTTACCACATATTGTTTAAAATTATCACAAATAATTATAACAATTAAACCAGTGAGAAAAATTTCTCACCATTTTCTGCCGCATCAGTAAAACGAAACATTGAGTAAAATGAAGAGTCAAAGAAATCATTGAAACATTGAATCATAAAACTCGAATAAATCAATCGACAGATATGTATTTCTTTACTGGGACTTCTTCATGACTGAAGCCAAACAGGGCACACTAATACCATTCAGAATGGCGTGTTAGTAGAGACCAGAGAATTTGAATAAACTGACAGGCAATGGCAGAAGCTCCAGAGCAACGCCAGGCTGACGCCCTACGCACTAAACTAGGCAGACGAAATTCAGATAAACAACTTTCAAATGATATCACCTAATATTTGTCTCGACACATCGGTCCAACAACGAAAGCGTCGTGAGACCCTCTCCTCAACAAACGCTAACATAGCCACGATTAACCCGGCCACCCACACCAATAACAATCCACTATAAAACGAATGTGACAAAGAAAAAAATCCGTAGAGAAACAATGATTTAATTTAATCCTTCTCCACAGATCATACAAAATAAATACATAGGTCATCAGACACTCAAATAACATCACCTAATATTTGTCTCGACACATCACTCCAACAACGAAATCGGCGTGAGACACTCTCCTTAACGAACGCTACCACCGCAACGATCAATCCAGCTACCCACACCACCAACAATCCACTGAAGCTTTCCAACAGAATCGTATCACCCGGACGTTTCGTTAGGTTAGCCATATGATTCTTACGACATTCGTCATAAACGATCGACTTCTGCTGATAGTGAGCCTCGGTGATCGAGATTATCCCAGCTATATTCCGCTCGATGGCTTCGTTCAGACATTCAAACGTCGATTCGTCAATATACGGAGAAACGGGAAAGGCGCCGATGATCGGCAGGTTGATCGGGATCGAGAGGAAGTCACATCGCATGGAGGTGACATCGTCGAAGAGCTCGATCCGTGGTCGGATCGTCAGCATTAGGGTGTCGGCGTCGAGTAAAGATGGGTCGAAGTCGGCTGCAAGGTGATGGGTTTCAAATGAATATTTTTGTATAAATGTAAAAAATATGTTATTTTTGAATATAACTTGTAAAAAAATTTTATATAACTTTTTGATGATTTTCAATTAGATTGTAAGAGCCAGTTTTTTATTACGGACCAACAGATACTATCATCTACGCAGAGCATCGGAGAAATCACCGACATTTCAGCTAGGCTCTATGCGACATCTATTAATTGGCGCGCTCCGAAACCAGCATAAATAATCACACCTCAGTCTTAGGAGTGTGGCCAACTAATCAGAACCGAATATGAACTGGCTATAATTTCGACGAGTTCGTCAAAGCTATGCGCATTGTATCCCTTTGTCTTATAATACAAGTCAAAAACCCTTCAACCTTCTTTGGAGAAAATAGGCGGATGTATCTTCAGGGCATCACGAATTGCGCGGAGATCCACATCGGTTGACTTCTGAATCAGCATTCCGATGGAGCTGGATCGCCATCCCAGATCGAGATGGGCTCTGCCTTGTGTGAGAACATTGACCACATCATTCAGGTTGTTTATCGGGGACTGCGAGTATTTAATGCCGTTAATTCTGTTTAATTCTGATATAATGGCTGTTATGCAAAGTAATTCATCATGGTTCAATGCCAATCGACGAGCGATGATCCTCCAAATCTTTCATCTTTGAGACAAATGGTAGTGTTGCCTTTTGTTTTACATAGTGATTGAATCGCATACTTCGGATTTAATAACTTTACTACTGTTGCTAAGCAACTGAATAAATCTGAAATTTCGTCTTTAACCGAATCGACTAAGCTATACACACTTCATACCGTATTAACGGAGAGTGAAACTTCATATGCAATCGTGTTCATCCATGAAGCCCGCATAGATTATGCAAATTTGCGTTTGCCTTCTGGTAATATCCAATACCTGAAACCTGGAAAGCTCACATGATAGGGTCGCGGTCGTACGAGTTGACTGAGAAGGCACCCCTGGTAAACGGGCAGCGAGTGAATCGTGAACAGACTAGCGGCCAACAGGAAAACTCGGTGTGAAGTGCGGCCCGTTCTCGACAGATGCGACTTCTGAACGATGATGTGGCCGAACATTCGCCAGGCATCTGCAAATCAGGAAGACGAGTTCAACAATATGAACTATGTGAGTATGTTTGGTAATGAGAGTACATAGCGTAAGCGACAATTGTAGTAAAAAAAACTTTTTCGCTTCCCTCATCTAATGATTTTAAGGGCGACAACAGCATAATGTGGCGTGATAGCTGAATAATGAAGGGTCGGCGATTGAGTTGAGTTGGAAGAAGCTCTGCGTAGCCGGTCACGTCTTTTTATGCTGTACACTAACCACAGCCTCGCTTAGGCGACATCTGTTATACTGCGACACACCTTCTATGGTTTCTAATTGCTTAAATTCATTAAACTAACTAGCATCCCCGATCCATCCGGATGAAATCATTAGGACTACTAAGATGACCGATATGACCAGCCACGCCTGCCAGGTCAGCACCATCATGGCCTTCGAGGAGCTCAGCCACGACCGGACGCCGGTGACCGTCGTCTTGGGAATCGACAACGATAAGACGAATTGGTCAAAGAGGACATAGTGTGTGAAATTGACCACCTGAAAATTGCTAACTTCTTCAGTACTTTGCTGCTTCACTTGTCCAAAGGTTAGGTGGTGGCCTCGTCCCCGTGGTCCTGATTCGAATCTCGAGTTTCTATTGCTGATAGTCAGTGACTATCATGTAGTCCGTGGTTATGTAGTCAGGGTGATCGTTTTTTTTTTTAATAAAAATATCACTGATAGCTAAACCTGTTAATAGTCAAAACATTGCCCAAACTAATTTTTATGACCAAAAACCTTTCTTCTATCATCTGTCGTGGCCCAAGTATCAAACATGACATCAACATTGCGAAGATCAACGTTGTTGTTGTTGTTGTTGTTGTTGTTGCTGTTGTTGTTGTTGTTGTTGTTGTTGTTGTTGTTGTTGTTGTTGTTGTTGTTGTTGTTGTTGTTGTTGTTGTTGTTGTTGTTGTTGTTGTTGTTGTTGTTGTTGTTGTTGTTGTTTTTGTTGTTGTTGTTGTTGTTGTTGTTGTTGTTGTTGTTGTTGTTGTTGTTGTTGTTGTTGTTGTTATCAAGTGACAGTGAGTATATTTCAATGTCAACCACTGGTTCCATTGACTGGTTGAACAACAGCTGGTCGTAGTAAGACTTCGTCACATACCACTGGTTATGTGGAACAAATTCGATGGCTTCTTCGCAGATGTCAAATGACAAAGTTTGCCATATCTTCTGATACAGATCAACGAGATAGATATAGTTGGGAAGACCAATACGCATACTGTTAGGATATTTTGAAAGATTTATCGATTTTCTTGTTCAGCGGTTGAAATGCCGGCCTCGCAAGCTGATAGACCTGGTTGGAGTCCCGTGTTCAAACACAGCGCATTAAGAAACGTTGTTAGGATTAGCGATTTTCTTTTTTTGTAGTTAGGAGGACCATAATTGTTTTGTTGTGATTTGCTATTCAATTTTGCTATTGTTGCATAACAACTGAAAATTTTATTTTTATTTTTTATAAGTGTAATTTTTTTCGTCTATTCAAGATAAGCTGGAACGACGAATGTGCAGGTAATGCAAAGAGGTCTATGTTGGTTTTGTGGTCACACTATGGCAAACCACACACTAATTGTTTCCAAATAATCACCCGTTTTGTTTAGTGTCGTATGGTTTCCTTGTTTACATAAATAAAAATAAAGTTCGTCCATTTCATGTGGTACAGGGAGAATAACAAAACCAACAACAACAACAACAACAACAACAACAACAACAACAACAACAACAACAACAACAACAACAACAACAACAACAACAACAACAACAACAACAACAACAACAACAACAACAACAACAACAACAACAACAACAACAACAACAACAACAACAACAACAACATCATCGATCATCGTTTACCCTCTATTTCCATATTAATACTATGTAATATGCTATCATTATTAAACCACGGATTATGATCGAATTAAAGTTAATCGAATCACGAGGAGAGCTTGAGTTGTAGCGGATGAGCGGTGATATGAAAACACAAAAATGAATAGTAAGAACCTTTGATATTCTATTTCGGAATTTTTCCCAAAGAAAACATTCTTAAAAAATGGAATTATATATTTAAAATGTACTGTCCAACTTTTTTCTTCCGCCTAAATCATGAAATTTACCCTCGAGTTTGGGTGTGTAGAAGAAACGCGACATGATAACCGCTTATATCTAGTGTTTTTTGACAGATTTTGATTGGCATTCAAAATTATTATTATTAGGGTTATAGAACCAAATATTTCTAGATTTTCGACATCTATTATTTGTAAGTAAATAAGTGATCGACCTATTTTTTTAAAAGGACAAAGCCCTTCGCAACATTTCATGTGGTGATGTGAAGTAACATAAATATGAGACGACTCAATTAATACTGCAAATTGGCTCATTGTATGCTGCCACCACAGAACGTTAATCATGAAATATCTCTTCGGTAAAGTTTCCCACAAAACTATGTAGAGTTTTTTTTGTTATGAAATTACTCAACCTACTAAATAGTCGCTTGGTCCAGTGAAATTTTTTTAGGTAAAGTGAAACATTTTTTTAACATGCTACTTAGTCAACATACATATGAACGTTGAATTTTTGGAGTATAGAAGTAATTTTTTATAAAAAGTCACCCTGATCGAACTATACGACACATATTGTTATTATATTTTTGATTGTGTTGTTGACTGTTGATTTCACTCAGCAATGAATCAGATATAAATATTGATGTTTATTAACAAAGTTGTTTGTCTAACAAATGTGTGTGTGACCCTGGCGAGAAACAACAATGAGAAACCGATTGTAAGTACAATGTATACAGTAAGTTTGTAAGTGCTCTTTGAAAACGATATCGCGCGAATTTCTCTCGACTCCTACTGTATAATGTACAACGAACGAAAAAATTGTTTGTGTGACTCTGTGTTTGGAGCAAATTACATAGTAAAAAACTTTATGAGAATTGCTTAAATTTTTCTAAAAAGTTTTTTAAATTTTAATTTTCTTACTGAAACGGTGTGAAAACTTACCTATACTTATGCTTGCATTTGAGTACATTTTGGAAACGATATCGCTCGAATTTCTTGCGACACTTACTCTATGTACAATGAAAGAAAAAAAATGTGGCTGTGGCTTGGAGTATTGAAATCGGGTTTGTAATAGTGAGTGAGTATCAAGTCTCAGTAGTGAACGAACAGAACATTGCAGAATCCTTTCAACAAATTCGTGAGTGTATTTCTTTATACTGACGTTTCACAGAACGTTATTAAATTAATTGCTAAGTGAGTGTTTCTTGTAATGGATCTCGCGGAATCAAAAAAATTTAAAATCCGAATTA
>OZ038442.1:1377464-1396558 GCA_964036265.1 Daptonema setosum
CAGGCAGATATTTACTCAGTCAGTCAGTCAATCAGACAGTCAGTCAGTCATTCATTCAGTAGTCACTCAGTCAGTCAATATGTCAGTCAGTCAGGATGTCAGTCAGTCAGGATGTCAGTTAGTCAGTCAGTATGTCAGTCAGTAAGTAAGAAAGTCAGTCAGTCAGTCAGTCAAACAGCGCGGTGTGTGGAACATACGTTTTTTATGTCAGTTTTCACGTCATTTATATATAAACAACTAAACCACTCAGTCAGTCAGTCAGTCAGTCAGTCAGTCAGTCAGTTAGTTAGTCAGTCAGTCAGTCAGTCCATCAGTCAGTCGGTCAGTCAGTCAGTCAGTCAGTCCGTCAGTCATTCCGTCAATCAGTCAATCAGTGTGCTGTGTGAAACAGACTTTATGTCGGGTTTCACGTCGTTTACGTATAAACAACCAAACCACTCAGTCAATCAATCTGTCCCTCATTTTCCCACTCCGAATTTCGGTACCGATAAGACTGGTCATTCATCCATCAATGATTCGGTGAAGGGAATGGCAACAAAAATACTCATTTTGAAACCACAGCTAGTCGACTAATAGAATATCCAATTTTTTCTCCGTTTCTTTGTGATTTCAAATCTTGCCTTTTCTCATATGCTCATATGAGCTCATTTCTCATCTGCTCTCATACATATGGAGATTTAGCCAGTTATGTAGTTCTCAAACTCTAATAAAACCCTCTCCATTGCTTACAACGGCCATAAAACACTTGCTTATGGTGTTGTGCATAGCTGGGAAGAGTCAAACTTGGTTTGTATGTAGGTAAGTGGGTTTCTTCTGAAAAGTTTTTCATCCGTTTTTAGTGATGTCAAATCTTGCCTCAACATCTTCTCAACAAATTCTTATATGGAGATTCAGCCAATTCATTCTTTAACTGCAATAAAACCCACTCCAATGGTTCCAACAGCCATAAAACACTTGTTTATGTTGTTGTGCATACATATGTAGTTGGGATGATCAAACTCAGCATTGGTTTGTAAGTGGGTGCCTTCCGACAGTTTTTTCAGTTTTTCGTAATATTAAATCTTGTCTGGGTTCTCAACAAATTCTTATAAGGAGATTTAGCCAGTTAATTCTCCAATTCCAAAAAACCAACTTCAATGCTTCGAAAGGCCATAAAACACTTGCTGATGGCTGGTGTGTAGCCTGAATGATTCAAACTCAACGTTGGTTTAGGCGGTGCCTTCTGAAACGTTTTCATCCGTTTTTTTGTTGTGTCACATCTTGCCTCTACATCTTCTCAACAACTTCTTATATGGAGCTTTAGCCAATTAGTTTTCAAACTCCAATCAAACCCACTCCAAGGCTTCAAACAGCCATAAAACACTTGCTTATGGAATGTGCGTAGATGGGATGATTCAAACTCGGCGTTGGTTTGTAAGTGGGTGCCACCCGAAAATCAACATCTGCCAATTGCCCAGTTGCCTCGACTGACTGCCTCTGTCAAAACAAACCGGTGTTTTGCGGTCCGATGAAAATTCGTGGAAATTTGTTCACAAAAATTTTCATATTCTTCAAGTTATTATTTCCGTAAGTTAGTTCTGTTATTTACATCCACAAGTACATTTCAGGATAGTCAGGGATATCCTAGCAAACCATATCTGCAACAAAAAAGCTTATCTTAATCGAACCATATTAAGGGTTAGGCCTAGCGGCCTACCCTTGATTATTTATCGGATTCACAAATTTTTTTAGCCACATTGCTATCCTGGCTCTAATAGATATAGTCGATAATGAATTACTGTTCCAAAAAGGTGCGTGAATTTTCGATAAACATTCTAATGATTTACCGTGCTTGAGCTTGTCGATGAATAAATCGTCGTCGACAACAAGTAAGTTTTTATTCGCAATGCTGTGATTTGGGATGTTTTCAAGAAATTTTTAGTGCAAATGAACGAGAAAAATTTTCTGTTTAATTTGATGTCAACTTTTCAAAAATTGGTTCAGTACAGCTCGAAAATAAAATATGAGAAACGAATGTTTTATCGACTGCTGGTGCTGCGTCGACAAAGGAATACAGTGTGAAACATTACATTTTTCGCGCACTTTTATTGGAACAGTAATTCATCACCGACTATACAAAAGTATTTTCACTGCTGTTCTCTGGCATGTTCACTAATATCCTCCATTGGATCAAATTTTTCCTCTAGTAGATCTAACGCTATCCTTAACGGATATACTGCTATCATCTATATGAACTATGGCATTCTAGAAAGAAACATCAAATAAGCCATATTTTCACTAAACATACAAACACTCAAAAATCATAGAACAAAATAGTATTTAACAGATTTTAGTTATAATTTATGTGAAAAAACCTCTATCTGACTCAGTTACACGAACTCCATATTCCCATAATCAGACTTCTAAAATCTGGATATCGCTTGTTTATGATCTATGACAAGGGGGATCGTATGTTGTTTACACGAAAACGGACGCTTATGTTTTTTCGTAATTCTAGTATTTTAATACGTACTTATGTACATACAGAGTGGCTAAAAAACGTGGCACTTTTGAATATGTATGTAGACATTGCGAAAATTGTAGACAGTTGTATTCACCTGTAACAGCAAATAAAAGTTGAATTGAACTTCAGTCACATATCCTTTTTAAGTCAAAGTGTCCTCTATCGAATGCGCTATACCGCAGTGACACAGCTTTTCTTCAATTTTTGTAATAGCTGTTCAAAAGTGCTATGTTTTTAGCCACCCTGTATACGATGTCCAGATGAACATCCTGCTGTGATTGATCGATAGAGCCTTACAAACAGTTAGGAGACTGAACTTGAAGGCGCGCTAAACTTTCTCGGCGATTTTCAAAACTTTTACGTGTATGTATGACAGAGTTAGTTTCTCTGTCACTTCACTGGCGGTCGAGCTTTATCTCCAGAGGGAGGGAACTTCATCTAAGAGGGGTAATTGGGAGTTTTCAGACCATTTCACCGACACCCTGAGGAACAAATTACACTTCTTGAAAATGCCAAAGAGGGGTAAACTCACTTTTCCCATCTCTTCATTAGTTGGACTTCAAAATAAAAGTTTCAGAATAAACTTTCAAAAAGTTCAATTTGTTCCCTACAGTGTACATAGATAAAATATATAGTAATAGCTTCCCTACGATGGGCCCAGAACTGCTAATTCAGTGATCAAAACGTTTGTATAGTCGTCTCATCTTATTATTAAGTCCATTCAAAAAAATTTCAAAGTACGAAGCAAAGTTCAATAACACCACTTTTTATACGTTTTTACCAAAAACACGAATGTTCTCTACACGCTCACTGGCAGACGAGCTAATCCTTCAAAGGGAGAAAAGTTTCGTCAAAGGTGGGGAACTAGATGTTTTCAGACCATTCTACCCATACCTTAAAGAAAAAATTCGACTTTTTTTGATAACGCCAAAGAGGCCCTTTTCCCACCGTTCTCGTCCGCTAGTGCGTAGGGATTTATGTTTCCTTTAACCTAGTCACTCAATTTATCATCATTCTTAGGTTAGAGGTTAGTACAATAAAGTTATATACAAAACCGAGTAGTCTGTATGAAGTTGAAAAAGTTTCTACTGTTCCATGTTTTGCTGTGTATATGATCACTGAGTTCAGAAACAGAACTTTCAAAACTTTCGCTGTTTACCAGTTTGATACTGCAACTATCACCGGTTTCATGAAAATACATAACAATCACATAATCCTATTAAATACCGCCAAAAAGTGGTAAAGAACCGAATATTGACCAATTTATTTATCGACGAAAAGTGCACGCACGCCCGTAAATTTCAAATTATCACAGTATCATTTTGCGTGTTAAACGATTATAAATAGGTGATTATTAAAAAATTTGTTACAGTAGTTCGAAAATTTACATCAACCATATTTTTCTTTCTAAATTTTGTAATCAGGAGTCTTCATAAGCCATATTTTAGCAAACAGGAGTGAGGAAAAACATGTAAATCAACTTGTTTTTCATCGATTGTTAGCTGGTTTTGATGCGGTTTTTGTCTTTGTTTGTGCACAATTATCTATCTGTAAGAAAATCACAGGTTGTTAATTCGGCTGTTTATTGATTACATGTGTAGTAATCCTCATCACAATAAATAGTAGAAAAACGGAAAATCACGAATGCATAAAATTTTCAAAAAAATATAATTGACTGACTGACTGATGATTGACCTAATGACTTACTGACTGACTAATTAATTTGCTCACTGACCGACTGACTGACTGACTGACTGACTGACTGACTGACTGAATGACTGACTGACTGACTGACTGACTGACTGACTGACTGACTGACTGACTGACTGATTGATTGATAGACTGGTTGACTGACTAAGTGACTAACGGCATTCCAGTTTCAAAAAAGTACTGTAGGAGTGTGAATAGAGCTCATTAGTCATATTTCGTCGAATTTATAATCCGATTAACAAAGGCGAGTTATACTTAACTATAATTGACAGTTACCACGTCTTTCGTAAATTAGAAGAACATGATCATCACTTGATAGAACCAGTTACTCCCCGGATATTCTTGTTGATTTCAAACTTTTCAGGAAAATCTACTTATAAAGACGATTTCGAGATTTTATCGGTTAAGATACAAACAACTCCTTCTCATGATGGAAGAAGAACATGATGCCGGATGATATTATACTGTTTGTAACAATCTCTGATGAACTGAGTTGAGTTAAGAGGCTTTTTGGTCATCACCTTCTATCATATGTCACTATGAGATAATGTTTCACTGCCTGAAGAACTGTCTGGCATAAATAATCGGTAGTAGACTATGGAAGTGGTCTTTACAGAGAGGACGGTACATAAATGCGTGAACATTTTTATTCGTGTTTTAATTATGTAGAAAGGCCATGTTTTATAGCTCAGTTTCTTGTTATCAAAAAGAATTTTGTGGGTCGATTTTGCACGTACGATATGTAACGTACGATACGAACAAAACGCAGTTTTGTGATGTGAAAATGACTTCATTAAACAAAATTAAGCGCGTCAAAACAGATTTGAATTCAAACTGCGCGCTAAGCAGTTGTTGGAAGTTGCACACAGCTTCAGAAATTCACTAAATAGCAATGTTATATTTACCAAAATACTGACTTTATTTACTGCCGGTATTTGCAAAATTGTTCCAGCTGTGACGGCTCTTTCAGTCCTGCTTATACATATATGTACACTAACAGTTATCTGAAAATCTGCCAGCAAATGTGACTATCATATACGAAAACAAACTTTTTGAATGTGCCGCTTCTACACTTGTTCGTTATCATTTCATGCTAAATTTTTATATCTTTATTTCCAATTATGTACGATATCAAGCTTAGGAAAATCTTTAGGAAGCAAGGTCTACTAATTATATTGAGCATTGTTAATTTATGCCACCATATGATCCATTAATACCAATTCAATTATTATTATCAATATTGATTAATTCTTATTTTTTCAGATTTTTTTAATTGATAAAAAATGATCGAAGCGCTATTGAAAGCCTTCGACACGATCAAGGGCCGCAGTGATGATGATGAGTATGACAAAGCCAGTTATGTGTATACGGCAGGACTTCTACTCTCGTTGTCCATGCTGGTGAGTGAGTGAGTGAGTGAGTGAGTGAGTGAGTGAGTGAGTGAGTGAGTGAGTGAGTGAGTGAGTGAGTGAGTGAGTAGGAGACTAACTTTAGTAGCTTTTGATGTTTCGAATCTCAGTAAGATTCATCCGTTTATGCACACACTAGCGGACGAGCGGGAGAGGGAACGTTTGAAAGTCCAATTTCTCCCCTGAAATGTCGGTAGAATGGTCTGAAAACTGTCCATTCCACTCTCTTTGGTGAAATGACTACCGTCACTGAGTTAACTTTTAACGTCCACACTGGCGCACGAGACCGAGCACCAGTGAATCCTTTAAAGAGAGTGAAATCTTTTTGAAGAGAGGGGGGACTCACGAAAATTATGTCCTTCTACCTACACCTCAAAGTACAAACCTGAAAAATCCGAATAGGTGGGACTCAATTTTTTCTTTGTTCTCTCGTCCGCTATGGCGTCCGTCAATGCGTTTGTTATGAAGCTTCGAACATACCACGGTTTCGGTATTGGCAATCGCAATCAGCGGGCGGTCCTTGAGAGCTCACGAATGCGTCTACCCACTGGCGGACGAGCAAAACCTACAAAGGTGGGGAATTTCTTCAAAGAGGGGCATATGCAATTTTTTGGTCATTTTACTCACGCCTCGAGGAACAAACTCTTGCCTTTTTCGAAACAGCCAAAGAGGGAAGAATTCCACTTTTCCCTCTCCTTCTCGTCCGCTAGTGTGTCCACCGGTTGCTTGATGAGATTTGGCTCATATTCACATCGCGGTTGTTAGTCCATTTCTTATAGAATACGTGGTCACATGCAAATGTACTGTTTATGTATCTCTTTCGGCAGAGGAGCCAATCTTCCAAGAAAGAGCACTTGAAAAAAGGTAGAATCAGCAGATGCACCGGCGGACGAGCAAAACATCCAAAGGGAGGGAAATTTCTTCAAAGAGGAGGGAGGAATGGCAGTTTTGAGGCCATTTAACTTACACATTAGAGAACAAATTATACTTTTTGGAAAGCACCAAACAGTGGGGAATTGCACTTTTCCCACCCCTTCTCGTCCGCTAGTGAAAGAGGGCGGAATGGCAGTTTTGAGGCTATTTAACCTACACATTGGAGAACAAATAATACTTTTTAGAAAGCGCCAAACAGTGGGGAATTATACTTTTCCCACCCCTTCCTGTCTGATAGTGTCTAGAAGTACCTGTGGTGCAGCGGTTAGCACGTCCGCGTACCGAACGGAAGGTTGTGGGTTCAAATCCTACCAGGAACTGGAAATTTTCCGACCTTCTTGGTTGGATTATAATTCATCTATCAATATGCCGATTGAGCTCAACCGGAAGCGTTCATTCAATGTATACAGTTCCCGTACATTACTTTCAGTAAACCAACATAATTTACAGTATATCTCATTTTCCTACCACGGTACAGCTTTTGATCTTGACACAGCATACTTTAGTCTGATGGAATTATTTTATCTTGCTCATTCTATATGAATACATGAATTTATTTCTATCACTGTTGCAATGACTTTTGCGGTCGACTATAGTATAACTCACTCAAAGTAGAATTTTCAATGCCCTATGTGCTTGTTCTAGAAATTTTTGTACTTCTGTAAATGTTTTCAGTACTTCAAAAAAGTTATATAATCCCAAAAGCGGACGAGAAGGGGTGGAAAAATTGAATTCCTCCGACTTTGGCGTTTAAAAAAAGTTGAATTTTATTCTCTAAGGTGTAGATAAAATGACGTAAAACTGCCAATCCCCTCTTTGACGAAATTCCCCTTCCTTTGGAGGGTTACATAGCTCGTCTGTCAGTAGTATTTACTATACCAGCATCTGCCAAAAATCATTTGGCGATTCTCCAAGGAAAACTAAAAAAACAACCACAAATTACAGATAATGCCCATGGGCTGGTCTTGTAGCGAATAAGGATAATATTGCATTAGTCAAATAAGGCACCGAGAACAATAATTCTAGTCTTCATAATATACAATTTGATGTTTGATTCCAACTGTAGAGTTTATAAAAATCAAGTTTTACTCTAAGGTCATACGTTTTTTTTCGTTTTTTTAGATTTTCCTCCCACTCCCTAAAGAAAACCATGAGTGGTTTGTGGTGCTTTATGATGCGGAAAATGACGGTCTATCACCAAGAAGAGAAACCATTTTGTATGCTAATAGCATCGTTACTGTTGTTGTTGTTGTTGTTGTTGTTGTTTTCTATTTTTGTTGTTGTTGTTGTTGTTGTTGTTGTTGTTGTTGTTGTTGTTGTTGTTGTTGTTGTTGTTGTTGTTGTTGTTGTTGTTGTTGTTGTTGTTGTTGTTGTTGTTGTTGTTGTTATTGCTGTTGTTGTTGATTTTGTTGTTGTTGTTGTTGTTGTTGTTGTTGTTGTTGTTGTTGTTGATTTTGTTGTTGTTGTTGTTGTTGTTGTTGTTGTTGTTGTTGTTGTTGTTGTTGTTGTTGTTGTTGTTGCTGCTACTGCTGATAATGTTGTTGTTATTGTTGTTGTTGTTGTTGTTGTTGTTGTTGTTGTCGTTGTTGGGACTGTTGTCATCGTACTTTTCGTAAAGTTTTCACTGTCATATCATATTTCTGTGTTTATTCATGCATGAACCTTAAGAAGCTTTGTTTGCCAAGAAAATCACATGAATTATGCATAATGTTTTGTACAAGGTGAAATAAACAAAGCCAAAACGTTCGCCAGCAAAGCACATGATAAAAATGCTATGCACACAAATCATTACCTGATTTCAAGCATTTATTTCGAAAAGCATTCTTCCACTATTTCGTTATCTGTTCGAAATAAATAACTCTCGAAAATAGGTTACACAGGATACAATTGTATTTTTATAAATAATTTTCTAACCGGATTTCGTGCATTTTCGTGGTTATTGGTGAATCCGGATTTGAAATGAAATGCGGAAAACTCTTGAAAATGTGATCAATTTCCCACATTGTGGATTAAAGTTTAAACTGGTTTCAATTCAATGATTCCATGAGTGTAGTGTATTCTAAAAAGGTTCATATCATATCATGTACTTTATAGCCCATCCAGGGTTTCTTGTTAGCCAACAACTTTTTGGCGCACAGTTTGAATTCCAATCTGTTTTGACGCACTCTCACAATTTTGATAAATAAATGTTTTATTTTACATGACATTTGGGCAAAATAAGAAAACTGAGCCAAACCTCCAAAGGGAGGGCGAGCTCTGCAAAGAGAGGGGTTGACAGAAATTAGATCACTTAACCTATGCCTTTAAAGGAACAAACTCAACTTTCTGTAACTACCAAAGAGCGGGAATCCCACCTTTTCCACTCCTTCTCGTCCGCTAGTGTATCCAAATCCAACTGACTGACACACACTTATCTGTTTTTTTTTTCTATCAATCATTTTCTCTATTATCATGAGAAAACACAGTATAAAACCTCTTGAATAGAGTTCTCCCATAAATCACCCGTGTCATTTTAATCGTAATTAAGATTGATTGATTAATCATCACTAGCGGACGAGAAGGGGAGGGAAAAGTGGGATTCCCCCTCTTGGCAGCTTCAGAAAACTTTAAAATGTTCCCTAAGGTGTAGGTAAAATGACCTGAAAAGTGCCAATTCCCCCCCTCTTTGACGAAATTCCCCTCCCTCTTTAGGTTTAGCTCGTCCGCCAGTATTAATCATCATGCAAGTTCGGAAGAGTAACTCGTCAAGACATGCACATGAAATTTGGGCGTGAGAATCAAAGGTTTTAATGTCGATATAATGATGCATACTATGTAACTCTATGACTCATTTCTCCTGTCGACTAAAAGAGACAACTTTTTTCATCTAAAAAATCATGAGAAAAAGTTGAATGAGTCTTTTGCGCGTCTTCAAAGAGTCATCATCACGCGTCACGACGCATTAACCGTTACCCGCGTCATGCGTCAACGTCCTCCTCGTCTGATGTGATTATCACCTCGCGTCGCTTCAATCGTGTTTACTGTGTACACTGCACTTAACGCGCTGTAACATTATACAACTTGAGCATAAATGAGCAAAAAGTTTCGACTTTTACATTAAGTTGGTTCTACTACATATTCTAGTTGGATTTCGAACTGTGTTTGATCTGTTTGATATTGAATCTCTGTTATGGAGAGCGTTTTGACATTTAAATATAACATAAAGTCAGTATACTGTTTGGACATGTTCTTTCCACCATTCATTTAAGATAGGAAACAAAGTTTACAAAATCGCCGTACAAAATCGTGTAACTTTTTTTCGTTATGAAGCGACGCTTGTGGTGAACAGTTACACCTAGACAACGTTGGCTGCTATTTCTCATGTGATCAATACACCGGCCATGATGCTTATACATAAATCTGTTTATATAATGTTTGGCTTTTTTATAAACAACTTTGCTATTTCTGGAACTTGGAAAGGCTATATATTTTGAATGAGGTTTACTCCTTTTTTGTTATATTTCTCTCGTTATATACTTGTGTGTTTATTTCAGAAGAGAATTCATTCGATTGCGTTTTAAAAATTGTTGTTGTTGTTGTTGTTGTTGTTGTTGTTGTTGTTGTTGTTGTTGTTGTTGTTGTTGTTGTTGTTGTTGTTGTTCTTTTTGTTGTGGTTGTTGTTGTTGTTGTTGTTGTTGTTGTTGTTGTTGTTGTTGTTGTTGTTGTTGTTGTTGTTGTTGTTGTTGTTGTTGTTGTTGTTGTTGTTGTTGTTGTTGTTGTTGTTGTTGTTGTTGTTGTTGTTGTTGTTGTTGTTGTTGTTGTTGTTGTTGTTGTTGTTGTTGTTGTTGTTGTTGTTGTTGTTGTTGTTGTTGTTGTTGTTGTTGTTGTTGTTGTTGTTGTTGTTGTTGTTGTTGTTGTTGTTGTTGTTGTTGTTGTTATTGTTGTTGTTGTTGTTGTTGTTGTTGTTGTTGTTGTTGTTGTTGTTGTTGTTGTTGTTGTTGTTGTTGTTGTTGTTGTTGTTGTTGTTGTTGTTGTTTTTGTTGTTGTTGTTGTTGTTGTTGTTGTTGTTGTTGTTGCTGTTGTTGTTGTTGTTGTTGTTGTTGTTGTTTTTGTTGTTGTTGTTGTTGTTGTTGTTGTTGTTGTTGTTGTTGTTGTTGTTGTTGTTGTTGTTGTTGTTGTTGTTGTTGTTGTTGTTGTTGTTGTTGTTGTTGTTGTTGTTATTATTGGTGTTGTTGTTGTTGCTAATGTTGTTGTTGTTGTTGTTGTTGCGCGAGCCCACTCCCATCAATTTAAACGTGATGATTCCCATTCAACCGAAAAAAATCTTGGTCGTCTATATGTGCATATTTGGGACCAAGAATCACCATGCATAAATTTGCTTTTATAGCGTTTATTTTCAGCCACGATTTGATGCTGTTTCGCTTTGATTGGTAGTGAATGAGGAATTTCCGATACAGAGAGATTTTTGCAAATGTACTTTGGTTTATATAACTTTCGTTAGATTGGATTCAGAAGATTATTTTTAGTTCCCCTCCATGGGGAATTATCCTTTTTCCATAAAACGGTGCTTTTCCACCTTCTATCTTAGTCATGATTTAATGTTGTTTGGCTTGTCGTTGTCTGTTTGCTGAAGAGATGCATATCTGTTCCTTCCACATTTAGAGAAATCATGAAACTGAAGAATTGAGGTAAAAAAAGAAGGTTCCCCTTCTAAACTCCTTCCCCTCTCTTTGGAGGTTTGGCATGTCGGCCAGTGGTACATATGTGGTCTAAAACATGATAATCGGCTCTGTATCATGATTTTTTGTTGTTGTGTGAATTGGGATTTATTAAGAGTGCTTTCAGAGTAAAAAGGAAAGTAAAAAGGAAAGTAAAATCTGTAAACATTTTGACCGGAAAAAAGATTTTCGGGAACAAAATTGACTTCATTGATTTATTGAACAAAATTGGTCAATAGGTTTACAGATTTTACGTTCCGTTTTACTTTCCTTTTTACTTTCTTTTTTTTACTCTGAAAGCACCCTTTTTTGTTTCTATAAACCACCATCCCATGAAGTTATGATTTGTTTCAAGCGCAAACCGATTTATGGTGTAAAACCTACATACAGTAGTTATGAAAATGTCATTAAACATTCAACATACATTCTCGTAACTTTTATGATCGACAAGGCGGTAAGGCAATACGGAATGAGGAGGACTCCATAAACACATGTGTTCTGAATTTCAGATATGATTGATGGGGTTATGTTATTGATGTTGTGGTCACTCGCTTCGCCACAGATTAGTATCTGGTACATCAACTGACCACCGGCGGACGAGCCAATTCTCTAAAGGGAGGGGAATTTCGTCAAAGAGGAGGAATCGGCAGTTTCCAGGCCATGTTACCTACACATTAGGGCAAAAATTCTGCTTTTTGAAACCGCCAAAGAGGGTGGAATTCTACTTAACCCCCTTCTCGTCTGCTAGTGCAACTGACACTACAGTACCTGATACACAACTACATCTGGCTGTATTGACTTGTCTGTCACATCATACAAACATAACGTGTTTTAACAAAGTCAATTTTGTCCATTTTCGAACGGTTTACAAAGGTTGCAAAATTCGAGAGCTTTTTCAGATTCAAGTGAGCAAATAATACGTTAACTTGTCCAACGTTTCTCTCTTGTTGGGAAAACTAAAAACTTGTGTAAATATCTTAAGCTTATACGGTGTTTCGAATCCTTTCGTTATAAACCGTTCCTGAAGAGGCCGGTTAAAGTATGTATGTAACTCAAGCAGGATAATCAGTATTTTGATTTATTCTACTATATCAAACTGCATGCACTTTATAGTGCACGCAATCCCTCGCGTCGCTCGCTGCGTGCACTATAACACGCGGGTGCGCGCGGGCCAGCATGTTGAACTATGAAAAACAATGTAAACATTTTCAATGAGAGGAGAAAATTGACTTAATTTCAGATTTTTTTTTTGTGTTAAGAACAATTATTTTGAAAATTATAGTGACATTCTCCCAATATGAATGTTTGTTAGTCCGCCCCTGTTATGCGCGCCAACTGCAGCAACGTGCGTTCTACACGATGCGCGTCTGATACATCCAATAGCGGTTGAGTAAAATATTAAAAAACTTTATCTCTCCTCTGAGAATTCCATTCCCATTGAGTTTTCACACCTATTAGAGTCATACAGTAGTTACTGCTTTTCATCTTTTTCTGATATTAAAATTTCCGCAATTATTGTCACTTTTCAATCGCTTGTCGGCGTTATCGGATTCAGTTATTGGCGGTGGAGAAAGGGAGGGAAAGATGTAAACCCTCGTATTTTAGTGATTATTTAATACACTTTGTTCCTTTCACCTCATGTTACAATTTATTGGCTAAGGAAAGGGGATTTTTCCCTTATTTTGCGGCTTCTAGCGTTGTCGGGATCAGGTAGTTTGCGCTAGACTCCCCGTAGCGCGGCTGGAACTCGTTTTGATACAGCAGATTGATAGGTTCATATTATTATAATATGTTGTTGCGCTGGCCCTAGCGCAACAACAACAATTTTAATAAAACATCGAGAATTATTGTTGTTCTCGTGATATTTGATATTGTTTTCTAGATTTATTGTCCAGATGTTTTGCGCCTGTTTGAAAATCAATTTTGAAAGTGTTACACAACTTTACTGACTAGAATTATTTGCATGTTAGGAGAGTCAAGAATAACTGGAACTTTATTATTTTATTGGAGATGTAAAGATACCTATGTATGCAGATATTTAATGCGCAGTTTGGTTGGCAATAGAGCAACAGCGGCTTTTTACTCTAATAAGTTATACAGTTTCTGTTTGTTATGTAGTAATACATTTCGAATCCAATTTGAATTAGTTTGTCTTTTTCAAATTCACATACCTTCATAATTTAATAAAACATCGGAAACACTGCTTCCACGATTTACCTTTACAAAACATTTATTTTGTTGATATTGGAAGATTAATGGAAACTATAAATGTTTCGTTGCATAGGAAGATGAATTTATTAATTATAGCATGTTCTGTTGTCCCTGATTTTCAAACCAGCAAGTTCACTTTCCACCTTGAAACGTTAGTCTCACTAGGTGATGGGCAAATTTACTATAGCAAAAAAATTGTCTCTGAAAATAGAATGACTTATAAAATAAATATCTGATAATGATTGGTTACGTTGCGCGTGCTCGACGCTCATTGGCTAATTCAAATTTGAAAGCTCACATGGTCCCACAACGAAAAGGGTTTTCGCGCCCACGGGCAGTTCAAAACTCATGCACATCAGTTGTGTACGTGCATTCTGACGCTCGCGTGTGCGTTCAAATTACACGTGTTCAAAAAGACACGCTTTTCGTTGTGGGACCACATGCGCTTCTGAATTTGAATTAGCCAATGAGTGTCGAACACGGGCGAAGTAACCAATCATGTTTAGTTATTTATTTTATACGTGGTTTTATTTTCGGGGACAAAAAGTTATTTGCTCTAGTAAGTTTCCCCATCACCTAGTGAGACTAACGTTTCAAGGTGGAAAGTGAACTTGCTGGTTTGAAAATCAGGGACAACAGAACATGCTATATATGTTGGCCGTAGCACAACTAGACACACAATAAAACGTATTGAAATGTAGGGTTTCTTCATCCATGGTTTCTTGTTATGGCTTGGTCAGGGTTTCTCGTTGTCAAAACTTAATTGTGTGGGGCACTAGCGGACGAGAAGGGGAGGGAAAAGTGGAATTCCCCCCTCTTTGGCGTTTTCAAAAAGTAGAGTTTGTTCCCTAAGGTGTAGGTAAAATGGCCTGAAAACTGTCGATTCCCGCCTCTTTGACGGAATTCCACTCCCTTTGAAGGATTATCTCGTCCGCCGGTGGTGTGGTGCGGTTACGTACGCATGTAAGCAATGAATTAGGCGTAGTTTTCGTATGTTATCCGAATGTTATGTGAAAAAAGTATTTATTTCTCGTAAATTTGAAAGCGCGCCAAAACAGATTTGAATTCAAACTGTGCACCAAAATTATTTTGGCTTGCAAGAAACTCTGGGTAGGCTATAAAATGCGGTAATACATTAGTTTCAGAAATAACAATATATGTTGATCCAGCTTTACCAGTATTGCGTTGGCTTCACCCGTCACGATCGTTCATAAATTCATATTGCGTTTCGTTTGAAGTGGATTGTTTTGTTGAAAGTTATGAATTGGTCATAGAGCAACAAAACAACACAAATTTCATCGTGGTATTGGTGTTTTCCAAAAAAATCTTGTATCATTCATAAATTTCATACCATAGTTTGAATAGAAAACATGGCTATTTTTCATCATATCGGACGCACATGAAGATAATTTTTTCATATTCTCATATTCCGCATATTAATTATGATTTTTTTGTGTTAAAGCCTATCCAGGGTTTTTGTTAACCAAAAATTTTAGTTCAGCCAGCAGTTGGAATTCAATTCTGTTTTTGGCGCGCTTTAAAAATTTTGAGAAAATTTTTTTTTTCACATAATATTTTGACCAAATTCGAAATATGCACTTATTTCAGTGCATACTTGCGAAACCGGTCCACGAAAATAACTTTTTGATAACAAGATACCCTGGAGAGTCTATAATACTGCGAATTTTTCGTATTACCAATATAAAATCGACAATTCTGTACTGGTGAACAGGAAAACCAAATTTTTCATCAAAAAATTTCACTTTTTCTATTGCCAGATTTTTTATCAAAAATTCGGCGATATCAAATTCCGGTTGGACTTGATATTGAAAATTGTACAACCACGAAAAAACTGCTGATTTTACTGCGTGTGAATTTTATTGCATATTTGATAGGGAATTGTTGTCGGTTGTTGGGTGGTTGTTATTTGACTGCACTCTCGACCCAAGGTCATGCATGTTCATGGTGAAGTAGAATGGTTGTTCCAATATTTTTCTGCGAGAATCGTTCTTATCGTTTCATCCTTACAACATGCGAGAATTTGTGAAGCGGTGGCCAAAAGTCTCGTAACACTTTTTTTGACAGCCAGTAACGAAAAATAGTTATTTATTTTGTTTGTTTTAAAGCAGGCTCAAAATTAACCCAAAAAATCATATCTTGTTATGAGATTTTTGCCTCCTTTATGTATTTATTGATTCACTTGTTTTTCACCTCATATTAGAAAACCGTTTGCTTTTGTTACTCCCTGATTGGTTGTTCATTAAGTCAATATTCGAGTGTATGCGTTTATTCTAGACAGTTTGTTGGTATTTGCTTATGGTAGAGAAATCAGTGAAGCTTGACTGCGGATAACAGAGACTGTGAAAATACGTTTGGGCTAGTTCTTTTGAGATAACGATTACAAAATAAATGACTACTGAGAATTGCTTATATGAAATAGTTGTAGACTCTGCAAAAGTTTTACCAGTTAACACAGCATGTCGCTCACTCACTCACTCACTCACTCACTCACTCACTCACTCACTCACTCACTCACTCACTCACTCACTTACTCACTCACTCACACACTCACTCGCTCACTCACTCACTCACTCACTCACTCACTCACTCACTCATTCATGTCGACCACCGGACAAACATATTCAGCGAACATTCATATAATATATCATATATTTTACGCCAAATACATACTATTTGTTTTACGGGTCATTAAGTCTTTTAATCCCATCATAGTAGGATGATCATATTGACTGGTCTGGTCATCGGTGTTTACTCATAGAAGAAATCCTCGACGCGCTTGTGTGAAGTGCAGTAAAATAAAGATCATATGAAGTGTGCGATGTTTTTTTGGAGAAATTTGCTTTCGCCCATTTTTCATATTTTGTTAGCATCAATTACTGTATTTCGATAAATGACCATGCATGGCGGCGGCCAAAGCTAGCCGAACAGATAAACCAAAACAAGTTGAAAAGTCTGAAGTTAAAAAATCTGACAACACTTTCCGCAGTCAACTTTTTTTTAGTACGGACTGTATATTTATTCAGTAGACATTTATAAAAAGACACCAGTTCACTCAGCCCATTCATCGACATAATCTGCGTAGAGACTCACTCACACTGGCGGACGAGGGAAACCTCCAAAGGGAGGGGAATTTTCCCAAAGAGGGGGAATTGGCAAAATTTAGGTCATTTTACATACACGTTAAGGAACAAAGTATACTTTTTGAAACCGCCAAAGAGGGGGGAATTCCACTTTTCCCTCTCGTTCTTGTCCCCTTCTCACTCACACTGGCGGACGAGATTAACGTTCTAATCTATCAGATGTAAAAATTACCTCAGATACCATGAACTCGTAAAAAAACTAAATATTTTTATTACAAACTCAATCTTTACTCAACAATTCTTATATGAAAACGTGAAAAAGAAAGACAGAATAAACCTGGATGTCCACTTCTGGTCCGCTCTAAGACTGTTTACATAGTCAGAACAAGTCGACCGGCACTTGAATTCGAGGGTGTCACCACCTCACTGCCATAGAAACTGTCAAAATCGGTAAGTCAATTAAAGACCTCCGTTGGGATATAGATCGAAACAGTTTCAGAACAACATGACTAGTTACTTTTCTGTCATTTTGAAAGAAACGATAATTAAGGGGCAACTCTTTTTTCACTAAATATAGTTTTTATTTTGTTAAGTTTGTTAAGAAGTGCAGATTTTCGAAATTGTGCATGCTAAAGGCTATACACACCATATTCATGTAATACACAATAAGCATTGCATGATCCAAGTTCTGAATAAGTCTCTCAAGATAAAGAATGTTTGAATCTTTCTCCTTGTCATGATAATCTTGCTGATAACAATGTTCGTTCAATTAGAATTCCCAATAGAGTTTATTAAGATCGATATACTTAGATTGTCTTAGGTTAGGTTCAACTTATCACCCTATTAGCTCATGGTTACACGGCTTATTCAAGATTTATTTAGATATGAGGTCATTTGTTCAGTCCTTCTTAACTTGTCCAAGTAGTTGATACGATTTGACTTGATATACATGCCAGAGAAAAACCAGCAAATCTGAGCCAAAAATATATATTATTTTCCATCATCCATCGCGAACGTAACGCTTGACCTTGGTGTTGGTCGCCTTTACCGAAGGCAAACCGAACACTGTACGAGCATACAATGGAATGATCAATGTTATTGTGTCATATCGAGCCGGATATGATAAGCTTTGTTTTACTCGGAACACTGCAACCTGATAACGTAGAATCTTTACCGGATAAGAAAGATTATGAATAGCAGAATCCCGTTTTTTTGGAGGTTGCTTAAGGTGACACAGTCAAAACAAATTAAGAGTAAAACCGGAAATTCCCATCTCTCTAGAAATATTCCCATCCCTTTCAAATGGTTCTCCAATGGATCGATTTTGTTTTTCACATGAAACGTTGAAATGAGTCTTGAGTGTCTTTTTATTCGACAGTTCGTTCTTGGTTCGCATTTTCCTTCTGACAAGCGACGATGACACACCTCAAATCAGACTACTAGCGGACGCGAAGTGGAAGTTAAATCGAATTCTCCTAGTTTTTTTTCTCAAAGTTGAATATTTATATTTTTTGAGGTGTTGGTGTTGGTAAGCAAGCTCCAAAACTGCCGATTCTCCTCTTTCAGAGAGTTTCACTCCCTTTCGAGGGTTAGCTCGTTCACTAACAGACAGTCGTTTTTGTTTAGCTCAACAGTCATCTGGCATTATTGTATGCTAATCAGCAGTGTGGTTGTTGTGTGCTGATTCATAACTGCCACCATTCATACCACAATCCACTTCCAGTACTTATGTATGTGAGCGCTTTGTGGATTGTAATGTGATAGGATAATAGTTGTTTACGAGTTTAGTTTGGAGATCATTGCCACTAACTCTGTGTTTTGATTTTTTAGATGACTTCTTAAATGTTAAATTTTGATGGATTTCGTACACCTGATCACCGTTCGACTATTGTTAAACCACCCCACTGCATTGTTGTTTATAAGTATAGGTTTTGTTCTTCCATATAAAGTATGGCAAACACAGATCACACTAGATTAAATCTGTTCAATATTTCTCATGCAGCACTGCTCAGAAAAAAACCCGTTTCGCTTGTCAAAAAACTGGCCGTTTTGTTATCATGTTCGAAATAACAAAACAACAACTGCGCTGAATAATTTCATACATTGTCCTCAATCACTCGTGTCTTTCTATCTTCTGCTCATCATCATGAGCACGTAACATTGACTCCAACCAGAAATTAATTTCTTCGCACGTGGCCATCGAAGGATATCTTCCCGTCATGACCGAAATAACAAAAGAACCACTGCAGTTCCTCATTTCTTACATTGTCACCATCGCCCATTTATTTCCCTGTCATTTCCTCATTTCTTAATATTGTACTAATTTACGAATAAGTATGAAGTGTCATAAGTAACTAAGTTTGCCAACCAGATCCCCAATCTCGTCCAACTGATCATCAAATGATGATCGAGTCGATACTCGCCTCGCTGTCGCGACTCGCCTATCGCAACGATGACGACAACTACGACCGAGCGCATTACTTCGTCACGTCGAATCTGCTCATCGCCATGTCTGTGCTGATCTCGTGGA
>OZ038442.1:1396758-1399258 GCA_964036265.1 Daptonema setosum
TGATTATGACTTTTGTTCCGTTTTCGAATTGATTTAAATTGTTTTTTTTTCTCGTTTGATTCCTGTGTGTGTTTGCACAATTGAAAAATTGCTTTCTTTGACATTGTAATCAGTGAAATGTTTTGTACAGTAAACTTTGTTTTCAAAACTGTGGTGGTTGCATGTAGTGTGAGTGATTTGAGCTTTGGGATGCGCTTTATTTGATAACATATAATAATAATTCAAACAACAACACATGGTTGAGGAAATTATATTCAACTTTTAGCGAAAAATTTATTTTTCATGACAATATTTTCATTGATAATCAAGTCTTGTAAGTCAGCTGCATAATACTAAATCTCCCTCAATATTCTTGAGTAACTCAAGTAAAACAAATATGAACTACAAGTTCTACATGTGGGAAACTACTGTGTCAAATTCTGCCAAAACTTTAGTGTCAAATTATGCCGAAACATTTTTGTCAAATTATGCCAAAACAGTTACACAGTAATTTGGCATGTATGACAAAATTCATTTTTAACAGCAAAAAGAAACTTTTATAACAGTAGAAAATTTCGGGCCAAACAAGAAAACAAAATATGAGCACAAGTTCGGGATGTCACAGTTTCGAAAATATAATTTGCGTGTTCACTACAGTGATTAGTGAAAAATAAGTTACAAAAGAACATATAAATCATCATTGAGATAAAGGCACCAATATTTGCGAATTAACGATGGAATTAAGTATTTTGGTAGTAAATTGGGCAGATAAAATCTATTATATACAACCATGGCATTTATGATAGACCATTTAAAAGCTTTATATAAAAGTCTCCGGAAACCTCACCTACAGCACAGGGCAGAAAGCAGAGCAGCGGCCACTAGTGGACGAGAAGGGGTGGGAAAGTGGAATTCCCCCCTCTTTGGCGTTCACAAAACAATTGAATTTGTTCCCTAAGATGTAGGTGAAATGGCCTGAAAAAACGAATTCCCCTTTTCTTTGGTGAAATTCCCCTCCCTTCGGAAGATCACCTCGTTCAGCTAATGCTGCGGCGAATCTACTGATAGTTTGTCCACTAAGTTACGACAAAAAGTTGCATCAGATAAATGGAGGCGTGGCCAACCAATCAGCGCCTAGTATGGCCTAGTCGCCGAAGCCGTGTCTAGCCGGTCACATCTTTCGGTCCGGCACGTCGCCGAAAAATTTTGCAGTTTTTTCATTAATTTTTTCTTTCATTATTCTCTGACTCTGACGGCTGAATTTGTGCATTTTATGCTATTTATTCATAGTTTCAGTCAGAGGACGCATTAAAACCGCAAAAAGCATAACAACCATAAAACAGAAATTTTAATATAATAACTTTGATCATAATCCGTCGAAGAGTTGAATTCGTGTCTTCGCTGAGCCAGCGCCGGACTGAAAAAATACAAATTTAAGAAGAAAAAAAACCGAAAAGTAAGGTAATAAAAGATACAAATTATAAAAACAAAAGTGTCATACACTCTAATAGCATAACAATCAGAACGGTATTTGTTGTACTACTTTTAAAACAAATAACTCAACGTGTTTTATAATTCAAGTACATGGATGAAACACAACAGTGACACTTTTTTGCTTTCATTAAGGGTAAAAAAAACACGGGTTACGTTGCCTTGTTCGCCTTAAAAAGTAGGTTTCCAAGTCACACACTCTACGGAACCTATGTACTTAACCGCATTTTCTACATGCACAGAACCAAAATAAATAATAACTCTCCGCAAACCCACTCAACAGGTAGGATTAAAAGAACTATAGGCCTCATAGTTGAATATACAGTAAGAAAATATTTGAAATTGTAATAAATAACGAATTTGAGAATCAAGTGCTGGATTTTCAGTCCAACGTTTTGGAGTTTCTTAGAACCAAACTCTTAACTTCATGATTGTGAAAAATCTTATTCAGCGCGATTCGATGGTCATGAACTGATTTTTTTTTCTTATATCCAACTACGAAGCCTATAAATCTGTTCTGCCAGCTAAATTAGTTTGTAAAGTCAGTTTGTTATCGTAATGATCATTTTAATCTATCTTGGTAAGAAATTTGTTTACACTCTCAAAGTGTGGTTTTACGCCGAAGATGATAGAAAGGCTGAAAGGAGGCATAGAAAGTTGAAATAAAAGACTGTAAAGATCTCAAACTCGAGAGTAGCACCTCATGAAAATTTATTTATCCATCCGAATCCGATTGTGAGAAAATTTATATGAGAATAGCAGGGAAGGGATTTATGAAAAAATTTCAAAACAACATTTTTTGCTGTTGTAGCTCTGAAAACACTTTTGCTCATTTATGTTACAAACGCTCCGTCACTTGTTCATAGATTTGTCCAAGAAACCCCTGGATAGGGTCTAATACTTCACCAACCTTCCGTAACGTCGAGTATTTCGTTTCACCCTGTTGTAGACTGTCATTGTAGATTTTATCCTCTCCTCCGTCTGACGATCCTCCATCTTCAGTCCTTCAATCTCGCATCGCAGCTCCGAT
>OZ038442.1:1404258-1414258 GCA_964036265.1 Daptonema setosum
TTAAGGATCAAATTCAACTTTATCAAAACGCCAAAGAGGGGGAATTCCAATTTTCCTTCCCCTTCTCGTCCACTAATGCCTTTACCTGAGAGACTGAGACCTCAATAACCGTAATTTCAAGATCTAAAATCAATAAAACCGTACCAGATAACTATCTAACATTCAGAAATTGTTCACGTTTCGTTCCACATATAAATGTTTGACTAAGCGCAACACACGCGGGCCAACACAACAACATAACGTTTCAGTTGCGGATGAAAAAGATAGATTTGTTTCCCCTCTTTCAATGCGCTGTTTTAAGATGATTTTCTTGCTTGATTTTCTTGAATATTCGAAAATTCCTCTTTCAGAGGGAAAACTGTTGATGATGATTGATATGATTTTCATCATTTCATCAGATCAGACTGTGTTGCACTGGACTGGCAGCCGAGCCAATCCTCTAAATGAGTGGGAATTTCGCCAAAGAGGGGGAATTAGCAGTTTTCAGGTCATTTCACCGATACCTTAGGGAACAAATTCTAATTTTAGAAATCGCCAAAGAGAGGGGAATTCCACTTTTCCCACCCTTTCTCGTCCGCTATTGGATCAGCCTGTGTTGTGTGCTTGTAAATTCCACAAACACCGAGGCGGGTGAGGAAACTGACTACAGTTAGGGGTATTCCCCCAATGGGCTCATTCTTAGTTTTTCAACTTTTAATTGAGAGTAGGAAATAATTAAGGTTAAATATTATAAAATCTACATCCACAACTTTATGTCAACTGACACAAAGGTCGACGAAACATCAACCGCATCAGCCGCCCCCAACCGCTGCACGCGTAACACCCAACGCAACAGCAGCAACATAACCTAATGTTTCATGGTTGCACAAGCTGCTTAGAAGGGTGGGAAAAGTGGAATTCCAACCTCTATGACGTTTTCAAAATTAGTTTTCAGTTTAGGTTTAGACTCAGTAATTCAAATGTGCATCGGGTGAGCGGAACAAAAGTGTTTTGAATTTCCTTATTTTTCCACATTACACTTGAATTGGATTACATTGGAACGAAAAGGGTGGTAAGTAACCGGTTAAGGAGAATAAATTGACTGACATATGTAATGACTGACTGACTGTTTTCCTGACTGACTGACTGACTGACTGACTGACTGACTGACTGACTGACTGACTGACTGACTGACTGACTGACTGACTGACTGACTGACTGACTGACTGACTGACTGACTGACTGACTGACTGACTGACTGACTGACTGACTGACTGACTGACTGACCGACTGACTGACTGACTGACTGACTGACTGACTGACTGACTGACTGACTGACTGACTGACTGACTGACTGACTGACTGACTGACTGACTAACTGACTGACTGACTGACTGACTGACTGACTGACTGACTGACTGACTGACTGGCTGACTGACTGACTGACTGACTGACTGACTGACTGACTGACTGACAGACTGAATGATAGTCTGAGCCTAAAGTTTTTAGGTTTCGATGATTTTTGCGAGAGTTATGGTTCTACCCGCAACATGTCCAAATATTACACTTTAGAGCCTGGTATCGCATGAAATATTCAATAACGTTTTTTTTTAATTCAACTATATGGCTTGAAACTCACTCACTCACTCACTCACTCACTCACCCACTCACTCACTCACTCACTCACTCACTCACTCACTCACTCACCCACTCACTCACTCACTCACTCACTCACTCACTCACTCACTCGCTCACTCACTCACTCACTCACTCACTCACTCACTCACTCACTCACTCACTCACTCACTCACTCACTCACTCACTCACTCACTCACTCACTCACTCACTCACTCACTCACTCACTCACTCACTCACTCACTCACTCACTCACTCACTCACTCACTCACTCACTCACTCACTCACTCACTCACTCACTCACTCACTCACCCACTTACTCACTCACTCACTCACTCACTCACTCACTCACTCACTCACTCACTCACTCACTCACTCAATCAATCACTCACTCACTCACTCACTCACTCACTCACTCACTCACTCACTCACTCACTCACTCACTCACTCACTCACTCACTCACTCACTCACTCACTCACTCACTCACTCACTCAATCACTCACTCACTCACTCACTCACTCACTCACTCACTCACTCACTCGATCACCAACTCACTCACTCACACACTCACACACTCACTCGATCACCAACTCACTCACTCACACACTCACTCACCCGCTCACTCACTGACAGCATTACGAAAGTTTGATCAATAGTTGAACAGTAACGACAGCCACTTGAGCGGCTCAGAGCAATGTTATTTTACAGTTCACGTTTCATTTATCATATAAATTTCATTTTTGAGAACTTTCTAACTACGGGATGGGAAACTCTGGCCAAATTGAACGGTAACGACAGCCACTAGAGCGGCTCAGAGCAATGCTATTTTACAGTTTACGTTTCATTTATCATATAATATTCTTTTTGAGAACTTTTTAACTGCGGGAGGGGAAACTCTGGCTAAATTGGAAGGTAACGACAGCCACTGCAGCGGCTCAGAGCGTTGCTCATTTACAGTTCATGTTTCACTCTTCACTTATATTTCTTTTGAGAATTTTCTAACTACGGGAGGGGAAACTCTGGTCAAATTGAACGGTAACGACAGCCACTAGAGCGGCTCAGAGCAATGCTAATTTACAGTTCATGTTTCATTCTTCATATAGATATCTTTTTGAGAATTTTCTAACTACGGGAGGGGAAACTCTGGCCAAAATGAACGGTAACGACAGCCACTTAAAGCGTCTCAGAGCGTTGCTCATTTACAGTTCTTGTTTCATTCTCCATATATATTTCTTTTTGGGAACTTTCTAAATATGGGAGGGGAAACTCTGGTCAAATTGAACTGTAACGACAGCCACTCTAGCGGCTTGGAGCAATGCTATTTTACAGTTCATGTTTCATTCTTCACTTATTTCTTTTTGGGATGCTTTCTAAACCTGGGAGGGGAAACTCAGGTCAAATTGAGCGGTAACGACAGCCACCCTAGCGGCTTAGAGCAATGCTATTTCACAGTTCACGTTTCATTTATCATATTGATTTCTTTTTAGGAAATTTCTAACTACGGGACGGGAAACTCTGGCCAAAATGAACGGTAACGACAGCCACTTAAAGCGTCTCAGAGCGTTGCTCATTTACAGTTCATGTTTCATTCTCCATATATATTTCTTTTTGGGAACTTTCTAAATATGGGAGGGGAAACTCTGGTCAAATTGAACTGTAACGACAGCCACTCTAGCGGCTTGGAGCAATGCTATTTTACAGTTCATGTTTCATTCTTCATTTGTATTTCTTTTTAGGAAATTTCTAACTACGTGAGGGGAAACTCTGGCCAAACTGAACGGTAACGACAGCCACTGCAGTGGCTTAGAGCGTTGCTCCTTTACAGTTCATGTTTCAGTCTTCAAATTTATTTCTGTTGGAGAACTTTCTGACTACGGGAGGGGAAACTCTGGCCAAATTGAGCGGTAACGACAGCCACTGCAGCGGCTCAGAGCAATGCTATTTTACAGTTCATGTTTCATTCTTCATATTTATTTATTTATGAGAACTTTCAGACTACGGGAGGGGAACTCTGGCCAAATTGAACGGTAACGACAGCCACTGCAGCGGCTCAGAGCGTTGCTCTTTTACAGTTCATGTTTCATTCTTCATATTTATTTCTTTTTGAGAACTTTCTGACTACGGGAGGGGAGACTCTGGCCAAATTGAACGGTAACGACAGTCACTGCAGCGGCTCAGAGCAATGCTTTTTTACAGTTCACGTTTCATTTATCATATATATTTCTGTTGGAGAACTTTTTAACTACGGGATGGAAAACTCTGGCCAAATTGAACGGTAACGACAGCCACAGTGACTCGAAGTTGACATTTTGTTCATGTTCCACAGCTATCAATAGATAATAAAAGATCCTTTCAAACTACAGCTTACTGGGCGATAGCCACTAAGGTAAGGGAGCGGTTGCTCGCTCCGCTCACTCCAAATAGATTGATGTACATACTTTATTTTTGCGAGAATAATTGTCTAACCTAAAGTTTTGTCCATTACCGCTAAAGTTTTTTTTTGATTTAGACATCATATGCCTTCAGCATCATGAAACACTTACGGACAAAGAACCAAAAGTAAACATTTGCAGTTTAACCTGAAACGATCTAAAACAACCAGGAGCGATAAAGAACTTTTACCAACGATAATCTCTGTGGTTCGTTTAAGGTTGAGTTGAATTAGCAAAGAAGGAGAATAAATTGACTGACATATGTAATGACTAACTGACTGTTTTCCTGAATGACTGACTGACTGACTGACTGACTGACTGACTGACTGACTGACTGACTGACTGACTGACTGACTGATAGTCTGAGCATGAAGTTTTTAGGTTTCGATGATTTTTGCGAGAGTTATTGTTCTACCCGCAACATGTCCAAATATTACACTTTAGAGCCTGGTATCGCATGAAATATTCACATCACTCACTCACTCACTCACTCACTCACTCACTCACTCACTTACTCACTCACTCACTCACTCACTCACTCACTCACTCACTCACTCACTCACTCACTCACTCACTCACTCACTCACTCACTCAATCACTCACTCACTCACTCACTCACTCACTCACTCACTCACTCACTCACTCACTCACTCACTCACTCACTCACTCACTCACTCACTCACTCACTCACTCACTCACTCACTCACTCACTCACTCACTCACTCACTCACTCACTCACTCACTCACTCACTCACTCACTCACTCACTCACTCACTCACTCACTCACTCACTCACTCACTCACTCACTCACTCACTCACTCACTCACTCACTCACTCACTCACTCACTCACTCACTCACTCACTCACTCACTCACTCACTCACTCACTCACTCACTCACTCACTCACTCACTCACTCACTCACTCACTCACTCACTCACTCACTCACTCACTCACTCACTCACTCACTCACTCACTCACTCACTCACTCACTCACTCACTCACTCACTCACTCACTCACTCACTCACTCACTCACTCACTCACTCACTCACTCACTCACTCACTCACTCACTCACTCACTCACTCACTCACTCACTCACTCACTCACTCACTCACTCACTCACTCACTCACTCACTCACTCACTCACTCACTCACTCACTCACTCACTCACTCACTCAATCACTCACTCACTCACTCACTCACTCACTCACTCAATCACCAACTCACTCACTCACACACTCACACACTCACTCGATCACCAACTCACTCACTCACACACTCACTCACCCGCTCACTCACTGACAGCATTACGAAAGTTTGATCAATAGTTGAACAGTAACGACAGCCACTTGAGCGGCTCAGGGCAATGTTATTTTACAGTTCACGTTTCATTTATCATAAAAATTTTATTTTTGAGAACTTTCTAACTACGGGATGGGAAACTCTGGCCAAATTGAACGGTAACGACAGCCACTGGAGCGGCTCAGAGCAATGCTATTTTACAGTTTACGTTTCATTTATCATATAAATTTTTTTTGAGAACTTTTCAACTACGGGAGGGGAAACTCTGGCCAAATTGGAAGGTAACGACAGCCACTGCAGCGGCTTAGAGCGTTGCTCATTTACAGTTCATGTTTCACTCATCACTTATATTTCTTTTTGAGAACTTTCTAATAACTACGGGAGGGGAAACTCTGGTCAAATTGAACGGTAACGACAGCCACTAGAGCGGCTCAGAGCGTTGCTCTTTTACAGTTCATGTTTCATTCTTCATAATTATTTCTTTTTGAGAACTTTCTGACTACGGGAGGGGAAACTCTGGCCAAATTGAGCGGTAACGACAGCCACTGCAGCGGTTCAGAGCAATGCTATTTTACAGTTCATGTTTCATTCTTCATATTTATTTCTTTTTGAGAACTTTCTGACAACGGGAGGAAAAACTCTGGCCAAATTGAACGGTAACGACAGCCACTGCAGCGGCTCAGAGAAATGCTTTTTTACAGTTCACGTTTCATTTATCATATATATTTCTGTTTGAGTACTTTCTAACTATGGGAGGGGAAACTCTGGCCAATTTGAACGGTAACGACAGCCACAGTGATTCGAAGTTGACATTTTGTTCATGTTCCACAGCTATCAATAATAAAAGAACCTTTCTGGGCGAGATCCTTTAAGTTAGGGGAGCGGTTGCTCGCTCCGCTCACTCTAAATAGATTGATGTACATACTTTATGTTTGCAAAAGTTTTGTCCATTACCGCTAAAGTTTTTTTTGATTAAGATCATATGCCTTCAGCATCATGAAACACTTTCGGACAAAGAACCAAAAGTAAACATTTGCAGTTTAACCTGAAACGATCTAAAACAACCAGGAGCGATAAAGAACTTTTACCAACGAAAATCTCAGTGGTTCGTTTAAGGTTGAGTTGAATTGGCAAAGAAAGAGAGAAAGTGAATATATCTCTGACTGACTGACTGACTAACTGACTGACTGATTTACTTACTGATTGTCTGACCGACTGATATAAATGTACAGGGTGTTCCAACGAGGTGTGATCAATGAATTTTTCTCATAAGATCTACAGCGAGTTTGGTTTTCATCAGAAGTTCCTCTCACTATCCAACGAAACGACTATAGCCACTATGTGAAAATCTAACTCCTAGAAAATTCCCCTGTTCCTAGGAAAATAGAAAATTCCCCTGTTCCTAGGAAAATAGAGAATCCCCTGTTCCTAGGAAAATTCTAACTTTGAAAACACCCCAGTTTATACTGTATTGGCACATCAATTTAGTAACGTGCTCCACCGGTTCCAGGCGTGGTAAAAGGTTTAGACGTAACCAAATTTGACTACAATCAAACATGCTTACCCAAAGAAAATTCTTATTTGAATGATGTCTCTAAATCGGCCGAAAAAAGCAGGACAAAAAGATGTGGCCGGCTACGCATAATTTCAGAATTCGCTGAAATTTCAGCGCCTGCATGCCCGTCGCTGATTGGTTGACCACGCCCTCAAGCTACAGCTGAAACATCTACCCCCACGCTATAAGTTATACGCAGCCGGCCACATCATTTTGTCCCGTACTGTAAGTTTCCCATGTTTTCTCGGCCCGATTCCACATTACAACTGGTGGCACTAAATCCGGAAATCACATGAGTCTGGTAAATGTATTCATTGTACGTTTATTTTATTTGATTGAGTGCAGTGAATGAATGTTCACACATAAAAGAGACAGAAACAAGAAACAGAAATGCCCAAAAGCATATTGAGTTACTAATATGGTTCTGATTCAGATTCAGATTTTACTTCTTTTCCACGCCATAATAGCAATGAGGAATACCAAGTCACAAAGTAAAATAACGGTCATTCCTAAAGTTAAAATCACGAAGACAAAACTGAATGAATATCACAACAATTACATAAAGATGACAACTGATTAGTATAACGCGACAAGAACCAAGGACAAGGTGATGGCTAAATGTGATAAAAATAAAAGGGAATGTTTTTGGTAATATTTGTTAAAGTTTAGATGTGTGGATTTGATGTAAAATAAACATTATTGATCGATTGGGTAACATGTTTATCAATGAGATCAGATATGAATTTTGTATTATTGACGGTTCTTATTAGGGCTGATCGTAAAAAAGTCAGTGACAAGAATTCGATGGCGGTACAATTAATCTTCATTTTATAATCTCTGCGGCTGACAACAAGGAAATTTATCATGTTTAATAATATAAATAAAAAGAGTAAAAGTTAAGCCTGATGAATACTCATTGCGAGAACCATATTCCGGACTTTTCGGTGAGAAAATCAAGCATCTTTCCATATAAGCAAACTTAACATATTTATTCGTTTGATGACATTATAGGGATTAAGTTTGTTCCTAAACGTTCTTATCCAGTTTTCCGTGGTAAATAAAAAAAAATATGGAGTTCCAAAATTCGATTGGTTTTGCCAACACCAATTGGGTCCCTGAATTGATATACAGATTTCCGTTGCAAATAAGTTTTGTTCGTATCGATTTTTCTATTTTCTATTACATATTTCTTGTTCAATCATCTTATTTGGGTCTCCAATCAGACCTTCGCATCAATTTTGTGTAAGAAAACTTTTCGTGACATGCATTTAGAATTAAACTTTTTTGGATTTTCACTGCTTATTGTTTAGCATATAATTAAGGAGATGGAAACGTACACAATGTTTGAGTTATTACGGGGCTTCCTCGTCGCCGCATATTTCCAAACCCCAGTAATTTTCCTAGAATTTTACCCATACACGAAATTTTATGAGGTGGGTGACCACTGAATTACCACCGCTGCGCGGGCCTAACGCGCTTGTCGCGCTGTCCGCTCGGACAAGCCAGCCTTACGATAGGTAATCGGGGGTTAACGGACAGTAAAACTTTATATGGAATATATTTTTGGTGACAGAAAAATTTGGCGTTTAGTAAAAATTCTAGAAAAATTACTGGGTTTGTATTTTTGCCTCGTCGCCTTATCTAATGGTTGGCGCCCGCGCAATATTTATACCTACAGCTTAATAGTTACGAACCCAATACCGACTGGAATACGATGAGCCAGCCAGGCGGGTTATATTATGATTATAGACAAATGGATCAAATAAATAAGTAAATGGATTAAACATAAGAATTGGAAAAGCATATAAGATTTTACAAGCGTGTAACTTTATGAGCACACCAATAAGCTAAAAGAAGCATATTACTAAACGTGGAACAAGCGGACGAGCGGGGGAACATCCGTCGATGGTGTACCAAAAAAACTCCAAACCAAAAAAATGTAGATGGATTTTTTCTGGTATAGCAAAATGTAGATGGATTTTTTTTTGGTATGGATTTTTTTTGGGTGTATTTTTTTTTATGTTTTTTTTGGGTGGATTTTTTTTGGTATGGATTTTTTTTGGCATGGATTTTTTTTTGGTTTGGATTTTTTTTGGGCCGGGCCCACATTCGTCTACCCGTCGGACTGCAGTCCGGGCACACGAATGCTCTCCTAAGCATCCGACCGATTCCTTAAATACCGGTTGGTCAGGCGTACTTACTAAAAGGGCACTGACCAACCGATATTTAGGAGTCTCGTTGTTATGGCTAACTAACTATTTGAAACAAACTTATGGGAAATTTACAAGCGAAATAACAACTAACTATTTGAAACAAGCCTTATGGGAAATTTACAAGCGAAATAACAACTAACTATTTGAAACAAGCCTTATGGGAAATTTACAAGCGAAATAACAACTAACTATTTGAAACAAACCTTATGGGAAATTTACAAGCGAAATAACAACTAACTATTTGAAACAAGCCTTATGGGAAATTTACAAGCGACATAACAACTAACTATTTGAAACAAGCCTTATGGGAAATTTACAAGCGAAATAACAACTAACTATTTGAAACAAGCCTTATGGGAAATTTACAAGCGAAATAACTGGAATTCGATAAGTAGGACTAAATGTGAAAATCAGGGGAGTCCGATAAGCGGACTGAATGTGAAATGGACGGTATCAAATATATAAAAACCAAATATATACAAATTATATAAATCACATTGAAATATATAATCACATCACTTGTCCTCCGTGACAGAGTTACATATATATGTGCTCATTTAAGTTGAGACACCAAATAAAAGGAACTAACAAAAATAAAATAAAAAGTTTAAAAGTGGCCTCAAATTTTTGTTCGTTTTCGATGCTAAAATTTTCGTATAACATTTAGAAGTCATAATTTTCAAGACGAAAAGGGAACGCTATGGATTAGACACATAATGATACTTTCACTCCAGTCGCCAAAACGTGCCAGAAACTTACATAAAACTGAAAAAATATTTTGTTTTTTGATAGATTTTTGATATCATTGAACGAACAAAATTTTATAACAATATTTTTGTTGCTTGTATACAAATATTTACCACAACACGACAGTTAATATTAT
>OZ038442.1:1421056-1441056 GCA_964036265.1 Daptonema setosum
TCATTCATTCAGTCAGTCAGTCAGTCAGTCAGTAAGTCAGTCAGTCAGTCAGTCAGTCAGTCAGTCAGTCAGTCAGTCAGTCAGTCAGTCAGTCAGTCAGTCAGTCAGTCAGTCAGTCAGTCAGTCAGTCAGTCAGTCAGTCAGTCAGTCAGTCAGTCAGTCAGTCAGTCAGTCAGTCAGTCAGTCAGTCAGTCAGTCATTTAGTCAGTCAGTCAGTCAGTCGAGTCAGTCCGTCAATTGTCAGACAGTCAGTCAGTCAATCGATCAGCAGTAAATCAGTCAGTCAGTCAGTCAGGCGAGCAGGCAGTCAGTCATTCAGTCAATCAGGCGAGCAGGCAGTCAGTCAGTCAGTTAAGCAGTACATAAGTTATTCAGTTTATCAAAGGGTAATTGTGGGGTGTCAGACGAGGTGGAACCGATCGCATTGACGCAATCAGCCCATCGGTGGTCCCGGTGTAAAAGGTAGTTAGAAGTAATTATTTAAAATCTTCCACTGTCTACCATTAGAACACATACCCATGTCTCAAGAATCTGATTTCATGTCTGATCTACTCAAAGCACTGATCAGGCGGTCAGTGAACTGTCCAAAGCAAAAAAAAAGTTTATTGATGGCAAGGTAAGGCGAAGTGTGACCCGGCTAACCAGCCTGAGGCCGCTTAGCCCTGCCGAACCCAAAATAGATTTGTGTCGGTGATCTAGGGAGAAGATTGGAGTCATATGGTCTCATTTTCTATCCGAAAGACATATCAAAAACCTGTATGGGAGCGATCCTTAACAGGTCATACGACACAGGAAAATGGTGGATGCACCATTCTTCTCGGAAGAAGCCTCGGTTATACATAAGGGCCCGAAAAAATGTCTCAGAGGACAATAAGCGTTCACCTAATAGAGGCAATCTTAAGATAACGGAAATAGGTGTAAAACATCGTCCAAAATATTTCGACTGTAATGCATTAACACTGAACAAAGGTAATGCCAATGGTAGTCCTCCACTGGAGCCTTGGTGCAGTGTGTAGCAAGCCGATACATATAGAATATATTATGTCAAGACAGCTACTTGAAAATAAGGTAGTCAACAAAAATATCACCATAATTACAGAGATAGCTCAAATGTAGAAGAACCCTCCATGAGGGCACGTGAGAGGTTAACTCAATAACTAACCAAACCCCAAACCCAGGGTAATCCGCAATAGCAACTGCAATTATGGAGCTGCGCGACGGCCGACGACTCTTCAACAACAATAACAACAACAAGTGGCAATTGTCATGCTTCCTAAAGTGTTTGAGCTCCACTTATAATCCGAGCAGCACCTACAGTATGCACCTGACTGCAATGACCAACCGTAATTTATCACCAGCACTAGCGGACGAGGGAGAGCGAAAAAGTGGAATTCCACCTTCTATGGCAGTTCCAAAAAGTAGAATTTGTTCCTCATGGGGAGGATAAAATAGATTAAAAATTTCCCCACTTTGATGGAATTCCCCTCTCTTTGGAGGTTTGGCTCGTCCGCCACTTTTAAATTACTTCTCTTATTCACAATGGATTAAGGAACTTCCTCACTGACTAAATGACTGACGCACTGACAGACAGACTGACTGACTGACTGCCTGACTGACTGACTGACTGACTGACTGACTGACTGACTGACTGACTGACTGACTGACTGACTGACTGACTGACTACCGATTGACTGACTGACTGACTGACTGACTGACTGACTGACTGACTGACTGACTGACTGACTGACTGACTGACTGACTGACTGATTGACTGACTGACTGCCTGACGGACTGACTGACTGACTGACTGACTGACTGACTGACTGACTGACTGACTGACTGACTGACTGACTGACGATTGACTGTATGACACACTTACTGAATCACACTCCATTGTGTTGCATTCAACAGAAATTTATTGAGCTGCAATTAGGGCATTGTTATGTAGTTAGTTAGCGGAAGAATTATTTAGGAGCCGTGCTTTACGGCATTGGCGTGCGAGAAAAACTTCCAAAGGAAGCGGAATTTCGTCAAGTAGGGGCCATTTGAAGCCATTTTACCTACACCTTAGGGAACAAACTGTATTTTTCAAACCCGAGAAAGAGAGGGAATGCCACTTTTCTTTTCTAAACTTGCTTGTTAATATTTTATTAAACAAGTTTGTTAGAAAAGTTTAATAAATAGCCCGTGAAATTTTTTTCGGAAAAGACAAATTAGCAAATGAGTTATTATAATCAAGCAATATATCTGCTGTTGTGGCAAATTGATTTGTATTATAGGAATGAAACATCAACTCTCATTTGGAGAAAATGAATATATAAAGAGGAAATGAAGATGACAACATTTTTAAAATTTATGCTTCATTAGAAACAAACTAAATGAAATTTTGCTTTTCAGTACAATGGCATTTGTTTGCCTGTTTTGTGATTGAATAACGACACGCTCACTCACTCACTCACTCACTCACTCACTCACTCACTCACTCACTCACTCACTCACTCACTCACTCACTCACTCACTCACTCACTCACTCACTCACTCACTCACTCACTCACTCACTCACTCACTCACTCACTCACTCACTCACTCACTCACTCACTCACTCACTCACTCACTCACTCACTCACTCACTCACTCACTCACTCACTCACTCACTCACTCACTCACTCACTCACTCACTCACTCACTCACTCACTCACTCACTCACTCACTCACTCACTCTTACTCACTCACTCACTCTTTCGTTCACTCACTCGATCGCAGGCGACTGTCGTCTACAATACAACGTGTGGGGTCAAGCGTACACGCCTGGGAACGGGATCGCTCCCGGTTATGATTTCTATCAGTAAATAAGTGAGTGATTGAGTGAGTCAGTGAGTGAGTGAGCAAAAGAGTGAATGAGTGAGTGAGTGAACGCGCGAGTCAAAAGCTGATTTGAGTTACAAAAGCATATGCTAAAACTTTTTTTACAAGCAATATTTATCAAACAATCACAAAAATGCATGCAAATTAAAAAAAACCGTAATTTCGGATAAAAATAATATTTAAACAAATGAATTGTCGTTATCAAACGGATTATCATTTAGAATCACAGGAGGGATAAGAATCGGGAAGAATCACTGGGTTATATCGGATCTGAGAGTTCATCACGACCATTTAAGCTCAGCGAGGTGGGGTGGATGGGGAGGAGGAGGAGCCGGAGTCTCAACATTCCATATGTTACATGGTGCAGTGGAAATCAAATGTCGGCGGGGGACTCCACACACCGCCATCCATGCACATGGAGTAAGGCCTCATATCCATCGGAGCAAATAATGTATGTACAGATTGGTAGTTGGTTGCACATAAATCGTGGAAAAACCGTCGAACGACAAGTCATGGACATCGAACTCACGTGTATCGCCGCCTGAAACGCAACTGAGCTCAACGTGAACAGATTAATTGTCCTCATTAGTAACGTAGGGTGATCCTTATTTCACTAACGTACCGGTCGTAGATGCGAAGAATGGTAAGAAATAGTTGCCCGCAGTGCATTGACCACTTTGTTTTTATTTGGTTGTTACCCCGGTTAGTCAGTGTGAGTGAGTCAGTGAATGAGGTAATGAGTGGGCGACGCAGCGAGTGAGTGATGAATACTTACACAGCCGCAAACCGTCACAAAGCTGACGGTTTCCAACTCGTCTAAATCTACTGAAAACATCTTCAAAAACGTTTAGGGTTAGGCGGAACACGGGTTCGAATCCCGGGGCCAAAAAGCCTTATGGCAGTCAAACAGAATTGCGACCTACTGGCTGATGATCGTTAAATAATGTCTTGAACACCCGATGGAGTGACTTGGAACTTGGTTCCATGATATGCCTATGGTAAGCCCAAGCACCATTCGTGATTGGGACCCTGCGAAGTACTGATCCGAGTGAAACTACCCAACAACAAAAAAAAATAAGAAAAAGTTCACTGTTTGCATACCTCAAACGCAGTAGGAAGAAAGTATCGGCGGATTGCTCCACACACCGCCATCCAAACACGTGGTGCTCTGGAAACCCTCGAGGTTTGGTGATAATGGGATTATGCAAGTAAATCCCACGGTCGTAGTTGGTGACAAATACCGACCATCACCAGCCGTCCAGGTAGTATTGACGGATGACAACAATGGAGCGAACGGTAATACATCGCAGCCTGAAACACAACCGATCTCACGTGAACAGATTGATTGTCCTCATTAGTAATGTTAGGCGATTGTTATTTCACTAACGTACCGGTCGCAGTTGCGCTGGAAGGTAAAAATGGTTGCCCGCAGTGCAATGACCACTTTCATTTTTGGTTGTTATCCCGGTGTGTAGGGTTAGGCTTAGGCTTAGCCTTTAGAGAAGGGCTCGGGCGCTACGCGCTCAAGCCCTTCCCAAACCCTAAGCCTAATTCTAAGCCTAAACTGAAAATTAACTCTTAGCCTCATACTCGGCGACTTTGCTTAGAACGAACAGTCTGTGCTAATGACTAAGCCGAAGCCATACAAACAATGGGAACTTCTATTGCAAATGAGAGCGCTATAATGGGATAGTTTCTTCATAACTGGCAATCATATTTTTTCTCTAAATTATGGTTAGTTTTCATTAAAAAAAAAGCTTTTTAGTCAGAAAATTTTCCGTTCACTTGTGCGAAACCATAGTTTTGAGAAAAGTTTTACTGGTGCAATTTTTTTGTAGTTTCTGTAAATATGCATCCCGGTGAGTCAGTGTGAGTGAGTGAGTGAGTGAGTGAGCGAATGAGTGAATCTGTGGGCGACGCAGCGAGTGAGTGCGTGAGTGCGTGAATAATTGCAACGCCGTCAAACCGTCACAGAACTGCCGGTTTCCTTTTCGCCTAACTCTACTGAAAACATCTTCAAAAACTTTTAAGGTCCGTTCTCTGTTTGCTTACCTGGAACGCAGTAGGAAGAAAGTATCGGCGGATTGCTCCACACACCGCCATCCAAACACGTGGTGCTCTGGAAACCCTCGAGGTTTGGTGATAATGGGATTTTGCAAGTAAATCCCACGATCGTAGTTGGTGACAAATAACGACCATCAGCAGCCGTCCAGTTAGTAGTAACGTTGGGCAACATTGGACCGAACACGTATACATCGCAGCCTGAAACACAACCGACATCACGTGAACAGATTGATTGTCCTCATTAGTAATGTAAGGTGATTGTTATTTCACTAACGTACCGGTCGCAGTTGCGATGAATGGTAAAAATGGTTGCCCGCAGTGCAAGGACCACTTTAATTTTTGGTTGTTATCCCGGTGAGTCAGTGTGAGTGGTTGTTATCCCGGTGAGGCAGTGTGAGTGAGTGAGTGAGTGAGTGAGTGAATGAGTGAGTGTGTGGGCGGGCGACGCAGCGAGTGAGTGAGTGAGTGAATGCGTGAATAAATACACAGCCGTCAAACCGTCACAGAACTGCCGGTTTCCTTTTCACCTAACTCTATTGAAAACATCTTCAAAAACTTTTAGGGTCGGTTCACTGTTTGCTTACCTGGAACGCAGTAGGAAGAGAGTACCGGCGGATTGCTCCACACACCGCCATCCAAACACGTGGTGCTCTTGAAACCCTCGAGGTTTGGTGATAATGGGATTTTGCAAGTAAATCCCACGATCGTAGTTGGTGACAAATAACGACCATCAGCAGCCGTCCAGGTAGTAGTAACGTTTGGCACCAATCCACTGAACTTGTATATATCGCAGCCTGAAACACAACCGACCTCACGTGAACAGATTGATTGTCCTCCTTAGTAATGAAAGGTGATTGTTATTTCACTAACGTACCTGTCGCAGTTGCGATGATTAGTAAAAATGGTTGCCCGCAGTGCAATGACCACTTTAATTTTGGCTGTTATCCCAGTGAGTCAGTGTGAGTGGTTGTTATCCCGGTGAGGCAGTGTGAGTGAGTGAGTGAGTGAGTGAATGAGTGAATCTGTGGGCGGCGCAGCGAGTGAGTGAGTGAGTGAGTGAGTGAATGAGTGAATCTGTGGGCGACGCAGCGAGTGAGTGAGTGAGTGCGTGAATAATTGCAACGCCGTCAAACCGTCACAGAACTGCCGGTTTCCTTTTCGCCTAACTCTACTGAAAACATCTTCAAAAACTTTTAAGGTCCGTTCTCTGTTTGCTTACCTGGAACGCAGTAGGAAGAAAGTATCGGCGGATTGCTCCACACACCGCCATCCAAACACGTGGTGCTCTGGAAACCCTCGAGGTTTGGTGATAATGGGATTTTGCAAGTAAATCCCACGATCGTAGTTGGTGACAAATAACGACCATCACCAGCCGTCCAGTTAGTAGTAACGTTGGGCACCAATCCACTGAACTTGTATATATCGCAGCCTGAAACACAGCTGACCTCACGTCTGATAGCAGCGCGAAGAAAGATCATCGACGTGTTCAGGGTCGCAAAAACGTGCACCGTGTCTTTCACATGTCTCTGAGCCTTCCGAAAAGCGAACTCTAACGCAGCTCTTCATATATTTAGCAGCTTCATAAAAAGATGGGTTAATGTTTCCAGCTTACGAAATTTTGAGAAATATTCAACAAGCAATAATGGCAAACCAATCACACAGTCGATATGAGGAATGGACCATTCCCCGTCGCCGGTGCACTCAGACGTCTGATGTGAAGTCAAGTATGAAGCACCAAAATTGAGTGTTATGAAGTGGTCCTCCAAATCGCAGGTCGCATCCGTAGTATACGAAACCCCACCAACTAGCGTGAAGCCGTTGCTGTCAGCCGACTCATAGATGGTGGCCGCCGATCCCGTGATTGAGGAGGTGCAACCTGTGATTACAATAAGCACGGTTCAAAAAGCATATGCATTGTTTCTTGATTCTGAAAATGCTTCCAGTAAACTTTCCAGAAAAAATCCCAATCTGTCAGTTTAATTTTTGGTTGTTATCTCGGTGAGTCAGTGTGAGTGAGTGAGTGAGTGAGTGAGCGAATGAGTGAATCTGTGGGCGACGCAGCGAGTGAGTGCGTGAGTGCGTGAACAATTGCAACGCCGTCAAACCGTCACAGAACTGCCGGTTTCCTTTTCGCCTAACTCTACTGAAAACATCTTCAAAAACTTTTAGGGTCCGTTCACTGTTTGCTTACCTAGAACGCAGTAGGAAGAGAGTACCGGCGGATTGCTCCACACACCGCCATCCAAACACGTGGTGCTCTTGAAACCCTCGAGGTTTGGTGATAATGGGATTTTGCAAGTAAATCCCACGATCGTAGTTGGTGACAAATACCGACCATCACCAGCCGTCCAGTTAGTAGTAACGTTGGGCACCAATCCACTGAACTTGTATATATCGCAGCCTGAAACACAACCGACCTCACGTGAACAGATTGATTGTCCTCATTAGTAATGTAAGGTGATTGTTATTTCACTAACGTACCGGTCGCAGTTGCGAGGAATGATAAAAATGGTTGCCCGCAGTGCAATGACCACTTTAATTTTTGGTTTTTATCCCGGTGAGTCAGTGTGAGTGAGTGAGTGAGTGAGTGAGTGAGCGAATGAGTGAATCTGTGGGCGACACAGCGAGTGAGTGAGTGAGTGAGTGAGTGCGTGAATAATTGCAACGCCGTCAAACCGTCACAGAACTGCCGGTTTCCTTTTCGCCTAACTCTACTGAAAACATCTTCAAAAACTTTTAAGGTCCGTTCACTGTTTGCTTACCTGGAACGCAGTAGGAAGAGAGTACCGGCGGATTGCTCCACAAACCGCCATCCAAACACGTGGTGCTCTTGAAACCCTCGAGGTATGGTGATAATGGGATTTCGCAAGTAAATTCCACGATCGTAGTTGGTCGCAAATACCGACCATCACCAGCCGTCCAGTTAGAACTAACTTTGGGCACCAATCCACTGAACTTGTATATATCGCAGCCTGAAACACAGCCGACCTCAGTCTGATAGCAGCGCGAAGAAAGATCATCGACGTGTTCAGGGTCGCAAAAACGTGCACCGTGTCTTTCACATGTCTCTGAGCCTTCCGAAAAGCGAACTCTAATGCAGCTCTTCGTATATTTAGCAGCTTCATAAAAAGATGGGTTAATGTTTCCAGCGTACGAAAATTTGAGAAATATTTAACAAGCAATAATGGCAAACCAATCACACAGTCGATATGAGGAATGGACCATTCCCCGTCGCCGGTGCACTCAGACGTCTGATGTGAAGTCAAGTATGCAGCACCAAAATTGAGTGTTATGAAGTGGTCCTCCAAATCGCAGGTCGCATCCGTAGTATACGAAACCCCACCCATCAGCGTTATGCCGTTGCTGTCAGCCGACTCATAGATGGTGGCCGCCGATCCCGTGATTGAGGAGGTGCAACCTGTGATTAAAATAAGCACGGTTCAAAAAGCATATGCATTGTTTCTTGATCCTGAAAAAGCTTCCAGTAAATTTTACAGGAAAAAAAAAACTATTCTGTCACTTAGCTGATGTCTGACGTGATTGTCTGCAGCCTTACCAACCTAATCTGCAATACATTGACAAATCCACAGCTGGATTCCACACGTTGTCTCCGAAACACATTGATTCGGACGAGTTAATGATGGGATACCAGGGTGGATGACATAGGACGCTCACCATAACCGGCGCAGGTTGGCTTATGTCTAAGGAGAAATGCCCGTTATGAGTGAACGTCAAATTGGGTGCCAACGTGTCCCACGCTAGTAGTGAACATCCTGAGAAACGAAAAAAATGTTAGTTTTTATCACAATGCTTTTTCTCAAAAATACTGCAACAACCTGACACACAATCTATTTTCGTTATCGACCATGCTGTACCGGAGCATATGGAAAAAATGTGGTCCTTCGAAAAGGTCCCACCGTCATCGGTAGTCAAGAAGTTGGCGGATGTGGTGAGGTTGCATGAGGTGTCGTCAGTAGTCGACACTTTTCCATCCGGAGTCAGATAATCGATCGCATGCTCATATAGCGTGCTCGAATTGCCGAAGATCGTTTTATTACAGGCTGAAATTTGACTTTTTAATTGTGATAGCGAGCAAGGGAGTTCTTGATGATATAGCGGTTTCGAAATCAAGCTTCTTTACCACATATAAAAAGTTTAAATAAAAGTTTGAATATAAGTTTGAATAAGTTTGAATGTCATTAGAAACCCGACCAACCAGACACACAGTCGAGATTAGGGATAGACCACTCCGTGCCGCCAATGCAAATGGACGACTGATGTAAGTAGTTATATAGGGTTTCAGCACCCTATCTTTAACAGGGGGTACCCTCATTTCTAGGACAAATCAATGAGGGTACCCCCTGTTAAAGATAGGGTGCTGAAACCCTATATAACTACTGATGTATATTTAGGTGGGAAACGCCTGAATCGAGTGTAATCAAGTGATCCTGGAAGTCGCAGCCCGCGTTGGAAGTCGACGACACGGCACCTACCGCCGTTATGCCGTTGGCGTCAGCCCACTCATATTGTGTGGCGGCTGTTCCCGTAATTGTTTTTGTGCAGCCTGCAGTCACAAACCCCACTCTACACTCAAGATACACGAATCTTCATGATGTCATTAACCCTTTTCTATTTAGTCATGATGATTCAGTCACACATTGTTCTGAATATGAAGAACCGCATATTTCCAAACCCCAGTAATTTTCCTAGAATTTTTACCATACACGCAGTTTTATGAGGTGGCTGACCACTGAAATACCACCGCTGCGCGGGCCTAACGCGCTTGTCCTCGCTGCCGCTCGGACAAGCCAGCCTTACGATAGGTGATCGGGGGTTAACGGACAGTAAATCTTCATATGGAATACATTTTTGGTGACAGAAAATTTTGGCGTTTAGTGAAATTTCTAGAAAAATAACTCGGTTTTGTAATTTCGCTGAAGAACCAATTACGAGCAAACCAAGGAAGCAGTACGACTCGAGAGTGACCGGTGGTTCCCACACGCTATCTCCGGTACACACTGAAAATGTCTTGCCGTCTGCGATAGGATACCAAGGCGGATGACAGGTGACGGTCACCGTGACGATCGCCGGCTGATTGGTCTCCCCAGGGAAATAACCATCGTGGGTGTATGTCAAGTTCGGTGCCAACGCGTTCCATGACAGCAAGGAACAGCCTTGAAATTATTGAGTGGTGTTTCGATATGATGGATATTTTCAAATGATATTCAGACAACCTTGTTTTTTCTAACTTTCCTCTTAAACTTGAAACAAACCTGATATACAATCAACCGATGTAATCGACCATGACGTACCGGTGCACTGGGCGGAGATTTGACTTTTTGAAAAGCTGTTGCCTGAGTCAGTGGTCAGAAAGTCATTGGTTAGGTCGCACGATGTGTTGTCAGTGCTCGAAACTCCACCGACTGGTGTCAGATCAAACACTGCATCTTCATAGAGGAGTGTGACGTTGCCAAGAATATCCTTGGCACATGCTGGAAGCAATTCATGAGTTCATAGGGAGACGAAATTTCCTTAGGAAACCTTAATCACAATTTGAGCACCTAGCGTGATTCTTTTCGAACACTGATAAGACAGAACTTTCAGCTAAAATTACTAGCCTGAAACAAATGTGGCAATCCCGGTACCGACAGCAGGGCCTATGGTGCAACCGATAGCACAATATACGGCTGCCCGTCGGAACAAAATCGTCTGAAAAGATAAGTGAATCTGACTTTTATTAACTCTCCCTAGGTTTCATGAGTATGTATTTGCCAACCTGTTGATGGTTGATGTACGAATCAATGTTCTGATATGGGTTCGGAAGAGGACCTTCTTTCGGGACTGCAATTGATGAATCCAACATATTCTGACCAGTCTGGCCCCCGATCTGAAAAATACAAGTGAGACACGAACATCAGCTTGATGACTTGATTGATCGGTGAACCTACTTGTTGACCACCAGCTTGACTAAGCGCGCTTTGACCTTGTGATTGTCCATTAGTACCCGATGACTGGCCGTTGGTTGGGAGCTAAATTGGGAAGACTGAAAAAGTACGGCTAGCTTGAAACAGCTATGGTTGCTTCAATACACTGCGCAAATTATGTCATCTACGAACGATGTCTGGTTTGAATAGAACCGCCAACCTGGCCACCATTACTGTCGCCGGCTTGCGGTCGTGCCTCAACCCGACTCGACTGTTGCTGGTTGAACTGATCGGCCAACTGTTCGTTGAATCGATCTGCCTTCATTTGATCCAGATTTGATTGCTGCTGCATTTTATTGTTGTTGTTGTTGTTGTTGTTGTTGTTGTTGTTGTTGTTGTTGTTGTTGTTGTTGTTGTTGTTGTTGTTGTTGTTGTTGTTGTTGTTGTTGTTGTTGTTGTTGTTGTTGTTGTTGTTGTTGTTGTTGTTGTTGTTGTTGTTGTTGTTGTTGTTGTTGTTGTTGTTGTTGTTGTTGTTGTTGTTGTTGTTGTTGTTGTTGTTGTTGTTGTTTTCGCTGTTCTTGTTAAAGTCCTCTTGATCAAGTCGATCGTCGTTACTGTTGCACTGCTGCTGAGTTTGCACCACAGTCGATCGGTGTGCTTCACAAACGACAGTGGTAATGTTATTCGACGACCTAAAATTTATACTCGCGGGTCATCATAGTTCACCATGTAAATTTAGCCAACCCTTCTTATTTTTCACCTTTAGTATAAAGTTTCTTAAAAATATTATTGAATTCGAAATTAGTTGAAAAGGAACATTATTGAAAATTTCACAGTCGGACCGGATGAAACTGTGATTTGTTATGCATCTTGATAACCTCTATGAAAATACTTTAACCAACTCTTGAAAAGAAGAAAAGACGCGTTGATAGTTGGCACTGTTCTGCTTTAAATTGACCGTGTGCTTAGTTTGGCTCCTGAGTTCTGGCTGATTTCGTTTGGCTCTGAAAAGGCTCTCTGAATGCACATCAAGGGACGGACGACAGTCAGTACCCTTAAGATTTTTGACTTGTATTGAATCGATCTCCACAACAGAAATCACAAGTGATGGTTTACAACTACATCGAAAGTTATAGCCCATTAAGTCAAGTTTTTCATGTAAATGAGTCAAGTCATGTAAATGAAAAGATTTAACCAACATTCTGAACGTTTGACAATTGATCAGACTGATCGAAGGATTCGCGCAGCAAAGGAAACTGAAAAATTTTGTTAAAATTTTTCTGCAAGTAGGTTGGTAGTTTGAGCAAGAATGTGTTCAAGGTTCATTATGTCAATCTAGTAATGCTTTGAATGTTTCAAATGTTCTGTAATGATTTCACTCGATTTTCCTACTTTCTGTGAAAAGGTTCTGGCACCATTTTTGCGTCGACTAACTCGTTAGAATATAACAGAAAATTTCCGTTAACTAACGGTCCACTCCAGTCCATTCGTCGATCAACGTTGATCTTCTTGATGATACCAAACCTTCGGCCGCGCGTACATGATGAACCGTAGTAACACATCTTAAATAAACATTTTATAAAAAAACTTACAAACATAAAAAAAAATATTTCTACATTAGTCTCTAACAATGTTTTGAATGCAACAGTTCAAGTTTTCGTAACCACATTTGAATCAACACCTCCTGTTGTATAGTTTCAGCATAAATTGTTTTGCGTCGTGGCTTTCTTTATACCGCTTCCGTTATTGTTTTATCTGCCGTGATACAAAGTAATGGGAGTTTTTGACACTTTTTACGATAACCGAATGGAGAGAGTAAATCCCAATAGAAAATACCGAAGAAAATTTGTTGAACGAACCGGTTGACACGCCGGCACGAATGGCAGCGACAGGCAGGCGTACTGCTTGGGGACACCGTCGGCCACCGTCATCGAGCTCGCGAACGATGTGGCTGAGTCACAGGATCGATCGACAAGGGATCTCTCGTTGTGATACGCCCTCGGATCAAAAAATTGCGGTCTCCTGCAATTATGGAAGGGTTTGTTTCGATTTGTGATTGTGTTATATTTTGTTCAGTTTAGTTTTTGCTTACTGATTGTTTATAGCCGCCGCTAATGTATATGCCGTGCGTATCGAGCACGCATATTTGGAAACTGTACCCGTTTCTTGTCGGAATCCCAAATTCGACTTTTTATCTTGGATTCACGAAGAGGCTAAGCTAGCTCGATCTCCTTTACTAACGTACAGTCTGTGTTCGGAACTAAGCCGAAGCCGTACATACAATCAAATGGTTATTAGCTGTCATTGGATCGCACGAATTCGGTCAAAAAACCGGTACAGTTTCCACATATGCTATCTAGCATTGGTTCGCCAGTTGATTGTGGTTTCAACATGTGAAATGCTATGATGATGCGATTTTTTCTAATGCTATGAAAAAATAGATTTCACTAAATTTATTCCACTCAGTAACGTACTGTATAACCTTTCTACTTTCATCTACGATTAAACACCTTCACATCATGATCGTTTGTATTAGTGACCACCGAATAAAACCTGACACCTAACAATGTTCGGAAAAACTTCGTTGGTTTCGTAAAACAGCCCGACCGGACCAACGCTCGTTGTCCGGCGATCTGCGCCACCGACAAGCCAATTGTGACGACAGACAACGTCAGCCGCCAGATGACCGTATTGATCAATCGCATGATTATGAAGTGGGTGAAACGTTGAATTCGCCGAAACTCTGTGTAATCGGCCACATGTTGATGTCCTGCACTGTACAGAACAACAACAACAACAACAACAACAACAACAACAACAACAACAACAACAACAACAACAACAACAACAACAACAACAACAACAACAACAACAACAACAACAACAACAACAACAACAACAACAACAACAACAACAAAAGCAACAACAACAACAACAACAAACTACAACAACTACAACAACAACAACAACATTAACAACCAAACCAACCACGACAACAACAACAACGGGCGCTGAGTATACCGACTCTTTCAAGATCAAACTAATTGAACTTTCATTCACATGTCAATGCGCAATAGCCGTAGTTGCTTAATTGCACTGTTTTTTCTGCATAAAGTAAATAACGTAGAAGAACAGATCATTGGTTACGTAAATATCGGTCCGTTCAAGTGCGATCAAACTTTCCAGCTAAACTAATATTTTCCGGATTTTCCATAATTTAAAATGTATTTAACGGATTCTTAATTGAAACTGGTAGCCTTTTTTCTGTACGCTTCATGGAATTGAAACGATGGCATTGCATATTCCGGACAGTTTGAGTTAGTGAGTGAGTGATTGATTGAGTGAGTGATTGAGTGAGTGAGTGATTGCGTGAGTGTGTGAGTGAGTGATTGGGTGAGTGAGTGAGTGAGTGAGTGAGTGAGTGAGTGAGTGAGTGAGTGAGTGAGTGAGTGAGTGAGTGAGTGAGTGAGTGAGTGAGTGAGTGAGTGAATGAGTGAGTGAGTGAGTGAGTGAGTGAGTGAGTGAGTGAGTGAGTGAGTGAGTGAGTGAGTGAGTGAGTGAGTGAGTGAGTGAGTGAGTGAGTGAGTGAGTGAGTGAGTGAGTGAGTGAGTGAGTGAGTGAGTGAGTGAGTGAGTGAGTGAGTGAGTGAAAATGATTGATGACTGGTTATCAACCAGTTGGATTTAGGTCAGTTCAGAGAAGTTCAACGTTATTGTTAATTTCTTTAAAAATGTTTATATGACTTGTTGACAAATGGTTGTTTGTTATAAAAAAATATTATACATACATATAAACACATTACATGCATTCGCAATAAATTATGTCATAGTATTCGTATGTATGTATTCCTAAAGTCTTGTAGAGACCTTTTTATCTCAAGAAAATTTTGGTACGTTATAAACAAATCTGAATTCAAACTGCTTTCAAAAAATTATTTGAGTTATGAAAAACCGTCATTATTTTCCTATAACGTTTTGGCTTTAACACGCATTATACATAAGAACCATTGTTCATTTTTTAGTAACATTGTTCGTGTTATATTAACGTTGTTCGTGTTATAGTAACATTGTTCGTGTTATATTAACGTTGTTCGTGTTATAGTAACATTATTCGTGTTATTGTACCATTGTTCGTGTTATAGTAACATTGTTCGTGTTATAATAACATTATATGTATATGTGTTAAAATAACCATTGTTGGTGTTTTAGTATCATTTTTCGTGTTATAGTAATTATTGTTTGTGTATTACATATACATGTTAAATATTTCATGTCGTAAAGCACCAATAAAGACAAATCGAACCCGACGCGCATACTTTTCGCCAATACAGCACTGGACTGGGTTCAGTGAGAGGTGTTTTTTGCTGCCTATTTCTCTGAATAAATGCGCGCGTGGTAATTAATAATCGTTTTAAAAACGTAAACAATATAGCAGCAAATATAACTGCTTTTGTTTGAAAAAAAACTGTTTCAATTCCGGTATTGAACGTCGAACCGTTCGGAGTGTGAGGCGAGCAAAGTTTAGTTCACTGATTAAACGGTTGACTGATTGACTTACAGGCTGACTATTTGACTAGTTGACTGACTTACTGCGTGACTGATTGACTGACTAATGGACTTACTGGCTGACTGACTGACTGATTGACTGACTTAGATGCTGACTAACTGACTGATGGACTTACTGGCTGATTGACCGCTTCATTGACTGACTTAGATGCTGACTGACTGACTGATGGACTTACTGGCTGACTGACTGACCGACTACTATCATCGCTTTGTTAGTCAAATAACAGACTGGATACATGTGAGCACAAAAAGTTTCCTATTAATTGATGTTTGTTTATTTATCAGACTTGGAAATTCAACGTTTTTGGTGTCAGAATTCAAAACCATTTCTAATTAATTTTGTACATTGCGTTACATATTATGGGTGAAATCATGACTACCCGCCCGTAAAATTTCATTTTAATCCCGCGTTTAAAACAAAACCGTGCAGTACCAATAAAACTTATGTATAATTGTCAACAAGTAGAAAAAAATGGATTAAGTATATGGGTGAATCCCAAAATACCTAAAAGCCAAAATACCTAACTGGACAAAACACCTAAAAACACGCCCAAAATACAACACATCCAAAATCCAACAATGTTGGATTTTGGTAGTGCATTTTTTATATTTTTTGGATTATGTCCGCCCAAATTATATAATCTAAAGTACATAAACAACAAATGTTACCCCTCCCCTGTTTCCCCACCCTTACAGTATTCATGTAACAGTTACTTGCAATGTGGAATAATATTGCATATTAATCGTATGGTAAACGTAGTGTGTAGCGGTTGCTGTTAAAAACAGTAGCGGTCGAAAACATGATGAATAGTGGATCTGGTACTAAAAGGGGAGAGTGATGGGCTGCGAACTGACGACATGCTTTTGCAGCCACCTTGTTGGTTACTCATTTGTTCACTCACTTAGAGACTACTCACTACTCACTCACTCACTCACTCACTCACTCACTCACACACTCACTCACTCACTCACTCACTCACTCACTCAATCACTCACTCACTCACTCACTCACTAACTCACTTACTCACTCACTCACTTATTCTTACTTTACTGTATATAGTTTACGCCTCATTTACTATTGTTTTTGCTCTGCTTTACTTGTTGTTTGCTTATAATTTCCATTGATATTTTTTGGTTATTATGGTTTTATTACAAAATATTTTCTTTCACATTTCATCATTCATGATAATTACAGCAGTGAAGGCGGACCAATGAAAATGTCCATTACATCTCGGTTAAAAGAACAGTGACTGACTGCAATATATGACATAACCATATCAAAGAGGGAGGGGGTACTCTGAGGAGGGGTATTACATTTGTTGTTGGATTATGGACGTACAAAATCCAAATTTTTAGGTATTTTGGACTTTTTACGTATTATGGGCGTCCCGTTTTGGATTTTGGGCATGTTATGGATTTTGTCCAGTTAGGTATTTTGGCTTTTAGGGATTTTGGTAGGGACCCTAAGTATATACAAGTACAAGTGTGTTACGAAAAAAAATCACAACATACTTATGTACGTACATATATGTATGCTCAATCATAAAAAATTACGAATACTTTAAATACCAAATTTTATCACTGTTATAAAAAACAACGCATCAGTACAAGAGAACTAAAAACATCGAAGCTTCGAAGATACATAAGTACTACATATCAAAGTGTACAAACATTGTAGATCACTTTTTATAAAAAAATATAGAATCTATGCAAGAAATTTGACTGTGTATATTAAAGTGTGCAAACATTGCAGAACTCACTTTATAAAATTTTGAGCAATACACATATGATAATTTGATAGAGCATTGATAGGCGGAAAATATAAACAAATATTAATAATAACTTCACAAAAAACAAAGGGTTGGGACCTCTTCGCTTCGGAATGGACTGGAATTATGAGTGCATTCCAAGTCTACTGACACACGGGAACGCGGGTCCCTATCGTAAAGTACAGATACCATGTCACAAATAGTGAAATAACGGTCATTTGATAAAAAAGTTACAATCACTGATCATAAACAACGTTCTTGAATTCGCTGTGGCTCAACCCGGGGCTCGAACCGGGACCATCGGCGAGTGAGGTCGGCGTCTTAACCACGACGCGACAATCGGAACAAAGTAGTCTGAAAACATTTGTTAAACCATTTTTTTATAATCTCTCACCAGGTTTCATCATTATAGGTCGGCGTCTTAACCACGACGCGACAATCGGAACAAAGTAGTCTGAAAACATATGTTAAACCATTTTTTTTAAATCTCTCACCAGGTTTCATGATTATTTGCCAACCTGTTGATGTTTCATAAACAAAGCAATGTTCTGATATGGGTTCAGAATATGCCCTTCTTTCGGGACTGCAATCGATGGATCAGAGACCACCATGTTCCGATTAGCCTGGCTCCAGATCTGAAAAGAAAACACGTGACACACAAACATCATCTTAATGACTTGATCGACCGGTGAACCTACTTGTCGACCACCAGCTTGACTAAGTGCCCTTTGACCTTGTGATTGTCCATTAGTTCCTGATGACTGGCCGCTGGTTGGGAGCTAAAATGGGAAGTCTGAACAAGTACAGCTAGCTTGAAACAACTACGGTTGCTTAAAAACACTGCGCAAATTATGTCAACTACTAAACGATGTCTAAGATGAATAGAACCTCAAACCTGACCACCATTACTGTCGCCGGCTTGCGGTCGTGCCTCAACCCGACCCGACTGTTGCTGGTTGTTGAACTGATCGGCCAACTGTTCGTTGAACCGATCTGACTTCATTTGCTCTAGTTTAGACTGCAGCTGCATTTTGTCGTTGTTGTTGTTGTTGTTGTTGTTGTTGTTGTTGTTGTTGTTGTTGTTGTTGTTGTTGTTGTTGTTGTTGTTGTTGTTGTTGTTGTTGTTGTTGTTGTTGTTGTTGTTGTTGTTGTTGTTGTTGTTGTTGTTGTTGTTGTTGTCGTGGTTGTTTTGGTTGTTATTGTTGTTGTTGTTGTTTTGGTTGTTTTTGATGTTGTTGTTTTCGTTGTTTCTGTTGCTGTCGTCTTGATCAATCTGATCGTCGTTTCTGTTGCACTGCTGCTGAGTTTGCACCACAGTCGATCGGTGTGCCTCACAAACGACAGTGGTAATGTCTTTCGACGACCTAAAGATTATACTCGCGGGTCATCATAGTTTCACTTGCAAATATAGCCAACCAAACTTCATTTTTTACTTTTACCTTTACTGTACCCTTACCTATACAGTTGCTTAAGATTTTTTTTTAGAACTTAGTTGACAAGGGACATTATTGAAATTTTTACAGTTGACCTGGAGACAACTGTGAATTGTTTTGCAACTAGATAATCTCTATGAAAATACTCTAGCCAACTCTTGAAAAGAAGAAAAGACGCGTTGATAGTTGGCGCTGTTCTGCTTTAACTTGACAGTGTGCTTAGTTTGGCTCCTGAATCCTGGCTGATTTCGCTTGTCTCTGAAAATAAAGAGAGTAAAACGCAGTACATAAAGAGAAAAGGCAAACAGTACGAGCCAGAAATAGGCTCCAGCAAGTGGGCCCACTTCGCTGATTGCCGGTAGCGTGTGAGTGGCCGAAGCTACGGCTAGGCTCAACGCTACTAACGAATAGGCTAAAACAGCCTACTGTCTGGTGCTGCGCGCACACTTGTCATAGCTTCAGCGCTTTTTCATATCTCTTTGTCTTTTTCGGAAGTGATAGCCCAATATTTTAAGTTTTATTATTGTAAATGAAAAGATTCAACCAACATGCTGAACGTTTTACAATTGATCACACTGATCGACGGATTCGTGCAGCAAAGGAAACTGAAAAATTATTCAAGATTTTCCCGCAAGTAGGTTGGTAGTTCGAGCAATAATGTTTTCAAGGTTCATTAAATCGATCTAGTATTGCAGAATGTTCTGTAATGACTTCTTGTGAAAAGGTTCTGGCACCATTTCGTGCTTGGGATTTGACGAAGTCTTAATCCGAATGAGTCAACTCAACAATAAAATAAATAAATAAACAATTAATCTAACGGTCCACTCCAGTCCATTCTTTGGCCAACGTTGATCTTCTTGATGATACCAAACCTTCGGCCGCGCGTACATGATGAACCGTAGAAACACATCTTAAATAAACATTTTAATAAAAAAAATTAAACTAAAAAAAATACAGCAGTTCAAGCTTTCATAATGACGTTCGAATCAACACCTCCTGTTGTATAGTTTCAGCATAAATTATTCATGGCTTACTTCATACCGCTTCGGTTATTGTTTTATCTGCCGTGATACAAAGTAATGGGAGTTTTTGACACTTTTCACGATAACCGAATGGAGGGAGTAAATCCCAACAAAAAATACCGAAGAAAATTTGTTGAACGAACCGGTGGACACGCCGGCACGAATGGCAGCGACAGGCAGGCGTACTGCTTGGGGACACCGTCGGCCACCGTCATCGAGCTCGCGAACGATGTGGCCGAGTCACATGATCGATCGACAAGGGATCTATCGTTGAAAAACGCCCTTTGAATGAAAAAGGAGTTATCGTTGTAATACGCCCTTTGATTGAAAAGGGAATTATCGTTGTAATACGCCCTTG
>OZ038442.1:1446056-1448459 GCA_964036265.1 Daptonema setosum
GTTTGCAAAAGTTTGAAATCTTCGGTGGATTATTCCATTTTTGAAACGTGCTACACACAGATGAGGTTGGTCCCCCTGGTATGGCAGCCCACGGCATCACGCACTCGATTACTACTTTTGTGTATGGTGGTTGTTCGACGGACGTGCCCGTGCCGTTGTGACTGTAGATGAGAACGGGTGCCAGATCGTTCCAAGGACTCAGTAAACAGCCTGCGGTTGAAAACTCCAAATTCCTAGTATTTTTGACAAATTATGGTCCTTATTAATTGAGCCGATCACTATAATTTGCGAAACCGAAAACTATGTTCTTGTGAAAGCAGCAAAAACAAAGTCGCTAATCAAATCATGGTTTGATCTAATGTTCATCAAGATTGGTCGGTTTACCGGGTTACTTTTTTGGTTCACTCTTTTAAATTTAGATCAAATTAATGATTAATACTCAGGATTTCTGTTCACAATAATGTCGCCATTTAAAAGGGCAAAACTGAAATTTTCATGAATCCTAATCGTGTGGCCGGTTTTGATGTATCCTGATTGGATTGCAAGATATCTTCGATAATTCAGGGAAATGTAAGTCAATATGTTATTGAAATACCCTGGCAGTTTTGAAGAAGTTACACAGCGGAAGTTTTGGTCTCAAAAAATCGAAGGAGTTTTTTGGCCCACCCGTATTACATGGATTCATAATAAAATATTTAGAAAAAATGCATATCTAGTTAGAAAAACTAAAATTCATTCCCTTCTGGATAAATGAACCCAGACATATCGTATTTGGGTGTTTTCATGATAAATGGAAGCTCGGGTTCAGCTGTGATGCGTTATTGAAAGAACTGAATGGAATTAAAGTGCAATTTTTTTGCGTGAAGATGAATTTAATTGATTGATCTTTCTACAGGGTGGTCAACACTTTAATGATGAATATCTTGTGAAAGACGTAAAAGTTAACCTTGGTTGCAAAATTTTGAGATCTTCGGTGGGTTATCCCATCTTTGAAACGTGCTGCACACAGATGAAGTTGGTCCTCCTGGAATGGCAACCCACGGCATCACGCACTCGATTAATACTTGTGTGTATGGTTGTTGTTCGGCAGACGTGCCCGTGCCGTTGTGACTGTAGATGAGAGCGGGTGCCAGAGCGTTCCAAGGAGTTAGTAAACAACCTGCAGTAGAAAACTCTAAACTCCTGGTATTTTTCACAAAATATGGTCCTTATTAATTGAGCGAAAACAAAGTCTCAAATCAAATCATGGTTGGAGCTGATGTTCTTCAAGATTGTTCGGTTAACATATCTTATTCATCGAGAAGAGATCTTTGTTTTATGGAATGCAAGGTTAGAATGTGAATAAAGAACTAAAATTTATGGAGAGATACAGTCTGTTGTTACATAAAATTTCGAACCTGAATAAAATATGCCAACCCCGGTACCGACACCAGTGCTTGTGATGCACCCGATAGCACAATCTACGGCTGCCCGTCGGAACAAAGTCGTCTGAAAAGATGAGTTAATATATTTTTATGATCTCTCCCAAGGTTTCATGAGTATTTGCCAACCTGTTGATGGTTGATGAATGAATCAATGTTCTGATATGGGTTCGGAAGAGGCCCTTCTTTCGGGACTGCAATCGATGAATCAATCATGTTCTGACCAGCCTGGCCCCCGATCTGAAAAAATACAAGTGAGACACGAACATCATATTGATGACTTGATCGATCGGTGAACCGACTTGTCGACCACCAGCTTGATTAAGCGCGCTTTGACCTTGTGATTGTCCATTAGTACCCGATGACTGGCCGCTGGTTGGGAGCTAAAATGGGAAGAATGACTAGTACAGCTAGCTTGAAACAACAATGGTTGCTTCAATACACTGCGCAAATTATGTCAACCACGAATGATTTCTAGGACGAATAGAACCGCAAACCTGGCCACCATTACTGTCGCCGGCTTGCGGTCGTGCCTCAACCCGACCCGACTGTTGCTGGTTGAACTGATCGGCCAACTGTTCGTTGAACCGATCTGCCTTCATTTGCTCTAGTTTAGACTGCTGCCGCATTTTGTTGTTGTTGTTGTTGTTGTTGTTGTTGTTGTTGTTGTTGTTGTTGTTGTTGTTGTTGTTGTTGTTTTGGTTATTGTTGTTGTTGTTTTCGTTGTTTTTGTTAATGTCTTTTTGATCAATCAGATCGTCGTTTCTGTTGCACTGCTGCTGAGTTTGCACCTCAGTCGATTGGTGTGCCTCACAAACGACAGTGGTAATGTTATTCGACGACCTAAAGTTTATACTCGCGGGTCATCATAGTTCACCATGTAAAACTAGCCAACCCATCTTAATTTATACCTTTAGTATACAGTTTCTTAACATCATTGAATTCAAAAATAGTTAACAAGGAGCATTATTGACATTTTCAC
>OZ038442.1:1461159-1499834 GCA_964036265.1 Daptonema setosum
GGTTAGATCGTCACTAGCGGACGAGAAGGGGTGGGAAAAGTGGAATTCCCCCCTCTTTGCCGTTTTCAAAAAGTAGAATTTGTTCCCTAAGGTGTAGGTAAAATGGCCTGAAATCTGTCGATTCCTCCCTCTTTGACGAAATTCCCCTCCCTTTGGAGGGTTAGCTCGTGCGCCAGTGGATACGTATACGTCTACTTCTAAATACCTTCTACTTTTCTTGAGTGACACAACAGAAACCAACTTGAGCATCTAAATTTGAAGGCAACATGATGTTAACAGCCATGGGATTCGTTAGAGGTGCCGTGACAGGCGGAGGTACGACTGGAAGTGATGTAGCTAATGAACCATCTGAAAAATGTGAGAAACCGGCGTTTGTGACCCTAATGCAGTCTGAGGACTGCAGTTTGATGGTATAAACGTCAGACTCAGAAACTGATAGTGCCAGGTTCAACACCTGGCTTATGACACATGTGATTATATATTATCCATGGTCTCTTGTTATTCAGTGTTTTCCGCGCATTTTGAATGCAATTAACTGTTTTTTAGCAATCCATTAATATTTGAAGTATTTATATGACAAAGTGCGCGCATTCGAACCTATGGAGATTCGTAAACAATGGATAAGATAAGATAAGATAAATTCCAATTTTTAAAGAAAGGACGCACCTAATAGGCACAATGGTCAGTGAGACATAATGAAATCACAAAAAGTGTATGTTTTTTCAGTGATTTCATTATGTCTGATTCGGAAGATGCTGTAATTTAGGAATCTTAATAAAAAAACAACCTGAGCCAACGGAAGCGCCGACCCGTTGCGTGAATAATGCCCGAGTCTCATGGGCATTGGATGAAGGTGTGTATTTCTTTGGAGGGTCATTCCATCCGGGTGTAAATGAAGACATCTGAAAAAATAATTTCATGTGCATGAAAACTCACAAACATGATATCACTTGAAAAAATTGCTATAACATCTCTTTTGAGCCTTGAAAAATCACCTCGATTTCGATCTGATCTCCAATTGCATTTGGATTTTTATCTTCCAAACAGCTTTGAAGCCACAAAACGAAAAAGTGCGAAATTCTAACATTCCAAAGTATTATATAGATTTTCATGTGGCAAGCAACCAGGTGGCAAAAAATAAATAACCGATATTAACATTTTTGCTCACATACATTTATTCACTGTGATTTTTACGATATAATCTCAAAAACAAATACTATAAATCAACCCGATTTAGTACAAACGTACATAACATATTGCAAGATATGAAACTTTCGGAATGTGAACACATAAAAGGACAAAAATTAGTAGGATATGGCTTTTTCATACCTAAAAAAATTTCTGCGCGCATCAGTTAGAAGTTTTTTCAAACATAAAAACTCCGCACGAAAAAGTCGAGTAACACGAAACTTTGAATCGGCCTTAAATTAAAATAAATATCAAGGATATTAATCATTAAGCTAAATAACACATTAAACAGGTAGATCTTGAACGAATAAGTGATTGTCTCACGGGTTAAGTAAGGCACCAATAAATATAGCATAATAAGTAGCTTGTATAATACCGGTAGTTAGTAAATATGATATATAAAAATACCAGTAACTATAATAATAGAGTGATTACCCGATAAACTGAAATTATATATAAAAATGACGGTCAGACTAATGATGAGAAAAACAAAGCGCAGAAACAAAAACAGAACATTGAAAAAATTAAAAATTAAAAAGTCTGACAAGTTTACACAATTTTTTCGGCATCATTCAGACTCGGCATCATTCAAAAGATGTTGCCTGCTTATCCGGGATAACTTATCCCACGATTTAAACGAAATGGAAATAAAAACAAAGTCTAAACTTCAGTAATTCGCAGAGAAATCTTTCTGAATTCTGATACGCATCACTCACCGTTGGAACTGAACTTGCCGACCAAAAAAATACTATGAAGTAAATTGGCACCAGAATTGAAACCATTATATGAAATCTAGGAAAATAAAAAAAAAACGCAAAGAAAATTTGTAGTGTAGTTTATTCAGAAAAGCCAAGCAAAATCGAAATCGTCATCAAATAATGTATTATCCACTGGCTTCGGAGGCGCTGGTTTCGGCTCCCGGCCCGGCTTTGGTGGCTTCGGCTGAACGTTGATCTAAAACAAATCAAAATTTCCCATTGAAAAACGTGTATAAAAACTTGTTATTGCTGAAACACAAGATATATAGTAAGATGATTGTGCCTAAATCATCTTGTATTTTAGGAAACCCTGTATTACTTTTAAATATTTGAATTTATGTTGCTATGGTGACAACCAGTCAATATTATTGTTACGTCATTGTGCTAGGGATTAGTACTTGTATTTTGAGACGCGCATATTTTATGTATCGAAAAGAACAGTCAGTCAGTGTTGCGCTTTGGGCCCTAAAGAGTGGCTGCGTGTTTCGTGTGTTGCGCTGTAGGAAATTTTATGAAGTGAGAGCGCAAGTTGTGTTTTATATTCCGCTAATAATTGAACAGATATTAATTATACTGGTGTCCGGGTGTTATATTAATATATTATATGAAGTATTGTATTAATTGAATGAGGAGTCGGTGCCGGGATTGATATAGCAACAACAAGAAGAAAGGACCAAAACAACAGGCAAATTAACTGGGCAATACAACTTATAAAATAACTGGCCGACCTGCCGCGACAAATCATCAACTTATCGGGCAAACAGCTATCGGATCGTGCAACCGTGCGTCTACACAGAAGCAGGAGCAGCAACTTTTCGGACAACAACTATCGGATTGCGCAACCGTGCGTCTACACAGAAGCAGGAGCAGAAGCAAACAGTTTTGCGGAAACAAGGATCGAGGTGTGTTTCGGTGTCCGAGGGAATTTTCCACAGTGGTTCGAAAATTCGAGTAGCGGATCAATTTTCGGTGGCGGATTATTCAAACGGTTATTCATTGCTGTCTGGGATTGTAACTGTGGGGGAAGTACAGGTGTCTGGGGGAATTCCCACAACGAGTAGCGTATCAATTTTCGGTGGCGGATCAATTTTTCGGTGGTGAATAATTCAAGGTGTTATTTACTGCTGTCTGGGATTGAAGCATTGGGGAAAAGTAGTGGTGTGTGGGGGAATTTCCACATTTCGAGTAGCGGATCAATTTTCGGTGGCGGATAAATCAAGGTGTCATTTATTGCTGTTTGGGATTGTAACTGTGGGGGAAGTGCAGGTGCCTGGAGAAATTACACCGAAGAGTAGCGGATCAAAATTTCGGCGGATGAGAAGAAGAAATTTGATTATATTTTGAAGAAAAATCAATAGTGTGTGCATTTTTGAGCGTCTACAATCGTGCGGTGCTGTTTGGTGTGCTTTATCACTGTTATATTTTTAAATACGCTTTACCAAACTTGGGTATTTCGGACAACGATATGAGTGACGTCTGGGACATTTGCGATACGAGGGAGGACGTGATGTCGAACGACAGACAACGGAGCGGGATCTATGTAAACACGCAGAAGATGTTACATGACTACATGTCGATAATAGATGAAGAAATGCGGACACTAACTGAAATGCAGGAAGTAATGAAGACCAGATTATGTGGGATGAAGGGATCGTTTGATGCCCGGGATACGGAGAGCAGCGGTGAGTCAGGTTTCGGTGACTCGGGTTCGGACACATCTTCAAATGCTGATGACTTGGGAGTTTTTGGTGAAGAATTTCGTAAGCGCAAACGACAACCAGTGTGCACACCAGTGACAACCAATGATGATGAGAGCATGAAAGGGCATGAGCAGCTGGGGAGAATGTTGGCGGCGAGCAATCAGATGTCAGGGAGTGAGTCAGTGTGTGAGCGACAGCCAGTGACAGCTACAGCGACAGCCAACACCAGTGCTGTTCGGGATAACCCTAATGATGGGTTAACTACGGCTATAAATGCATTGGCAGCCGAGTTACGAATAAACAGGACCCGAGAAGAAAGAATTCGTTTGACGACTGGGGCTTTCGAAATCTTCGACGGATCAGAGAAGGAGAAGTATCCGGATTGGATTAATGATGTGAAGTTCAATGTGGAGGATGACTGGGTCTCGGATGAATTGAAGCTACGGCATTTGAAGAAGCGACTTGGGGGAAAAGCTTTGGTACGGTTCAACAAACAGCTGTTCAACCCTACATGGAAGGAGGCATTGGATCATTTAGAGCGCAACTACCGCATACATCGGACGATAACAGAGAAGATGCTCATGTTTGTGAGCAGGGAACAGCAGGGGGATGAGTGTGTGCTGGACTACGCGGGGGTTCTGAGGCAGCTGTGTCCGTTTGATGATGAGGCAGAACGGGAATCAGCATTAAAGGAGCGACTAGGTGCGGGATTATCACGAGAGGATTTTGCGGTGCAGGCTGGGGTTGCAGCGGACAAGGGGCAGTCATTTGGGGAAATCGTAGAGGTGTTGGCAAACCAGGAGGAGGTGGAAGAGAGACGGAGAAGAGTCAAGAAACGCGTCAACAGCAAACTGAATTCGTGCACAAGGGGAGGGAGCAAGCAAAGCTCGGAGGCAACCAGCAAAGTGAGAGGAGCTACCAGGAGCGCGCAGCAGATCGTGAAGCCGAAGTGGGGGTACGGGGGGAATGTGAGGTGTTATACATGTTCAGGTGTGGGACACAAGGCAAGAGATCATGGGCCATCAAGGTATAGAGAGGGGTATCAGATGATCGACAGACAGAGTGTGCGCGCGCAGCAGCAGTTCCAGCAGAAAAACTACAAGCCGAGGAGACGCATGTATGGTGATTATCCTGATTTGGGGGAGAGTGAATTGGGGCGATCTGAGGTGGACATGAACTGGAGGGAGCATCGAAGGCAGCAGGGTACCAATTGTGACCGCGAGATTGAGGAGATACAAACTATAAAGAAGCCTGGTCACGTTGGGGTCAACAAACTGGTGAAGGGCAAGTGCGAGCGTATGAACTGTGATCGCGAGAATGAGGCAACACTAGTTAAAAAGAAGACTGGTCACAGTTTGGTCAACGAGCAGGACAAGTGCGAGCAACGGCAGAGTACGAGCTGTGATCGCGAGAATCAGGAGATAAGTTTTAAAGAAGCCTGGTCACAGCGGGGTCAACGGGCAGGTCAAGGGCGAGCGAGCGTGCAATGGGTGTGGCGAATCAAAGAAGACCAGCAGTGACAAGCGCAAAGAAGTCACGATTGAAATGGACTCGGCCGAATTATTGACTCTAGGCCTATGATATCTGATAATTGATAAACGTTTTCGGTTTTTAGTAAAACATTGGAAAATTTATAGTTTTATTCAGCCTGCTTTAAAGTCGATTTGTTGAAAATTATGTTTTGATTAGGATAGCTTTATCATGCCTATTACCTATTTCTACGTCTATTCTGGTGGCAAGGGGAGGAGTAAGATGATTGTGCCTAAATCATCTTGTATTTTAGGAAACCCTGTATTACTTTTAAATATTTGAATTTATGTTGCTATGGTGACAACCAGTCAATATTATTGTTACGTCATTGTGCTAGGGATTAGTACTTGTATTTTGAGACGCGCATATTTTATGTATCGAAAAGAACAGTCAGTCAGTGTTGCGCTTTGGGCCCTAAAGAGTGGCTGCGTGTTTCGTGTGTTGCGCTGTAGGAAATTTTATGAAGTGAGAGCGCAAGTTGTGTTTTATATTCCGCTAATAATTGAACAGATATTAAATATACTGGTGTCCGGGTGTTATATTAATATATTATATGAAGTATTGTATTAATTGAATGAGGAGTCGGTGCCGGGATTGATATAGCAACAACAAGAAGAAAGGACCAAAACAACAGGCAAATTAACTGGGCAATACAACTTATAAAATAACTATATCGAATATTTGGCCCCTGAAAATGAAAAATTCTAGTGGTTATAGGTTCGAAACCTGACTTAAGTGAGACGCATGTCCTGACGCATTGCTCAGGCTTTGGGTTTTCGGCCATTCCTCGTCTGTTAATACAATCTCTCCGGCCAAAAAGAAAACACCATTGTGACATGATATTGATATGCATGGATTTCTTCAGTGATAAAATAAGTCTAGGCGATAACTGAACATTGACGGAAGAGAAAATCATCCGAAGAAGAGAAATTCCATCAAAGAAATGAGAATTTTAAGATCTTAGGGAAAAATTATGAATTTTGAAACAGCCAAAGAGGGGGGCATTCCACTTTTCCCACTTCTTCTCGTCCGCTAGTGGAATGAATGAAAAAAAAATTATAATGAAAAACCTTGATCATCTGCGCTTCTTGTTCCTCGAGTACGTCATCCAGGGTTTGTTCCACCGAATCTTCATGACTCAACGACACCTTCGGCTTCTTGAACTTATACTTGATCGGCACCTTGTGATCTTTGTAGTGCTTGTTGATCCATTTGGTGATGATTTTCGTCTCCAGATGACGTACGTCCTGTGAGTGAGTGAGTGAGTGAGTGAGTGAGTGAGTGAGTGAGTGAGTGAGTAAGTGGGTGAGTGAGTGGGTGAGTGAGTGGGTGGATGAGTGAGTGTATGAGTGAGTGGGTGAGAGAGTGAGTGAGTGAATAAGTGAGTGAGTGAGTGAGTGAGTGAGTGAGTGGGTGAGTGGGTGTGTGAGGTGAGTGAGTGAGTGGGTGAGTGAGTGAGTGAGTGAGTGAGTGAGTGAGTGAGTGAGTGGGTGAGTGAGTGAGTGAGTGAGTGAGTGAGTGAGGTGAGTGAGTGAATGTGACATTAGATTCACATCAATTTATTAACATAGTGCAAAAGTGTGTGAATTTATTGCAAATCGTATTATACAGCAAAAACCTTCCTTACCACGACAGCCAATCCCCTCTTACGACAACCAACCTTGATCTCCTGGGTATCTTGAGGATCAGCACCGCGTAAATCATAGTGATGGGCGCCTTCTTTGATCTCAATCAGATAAACGGACGGATGGGAGAACGGTAGACTGGTGATACCACCGCCGGACCATGGGTCGAGGTAGCCGTTACTAAATGGATGAGTGAGTGAGTGAGGGAGTGAGTGAGTGAGTGAGTGAGTGAGCGAATGAGTTGTTAAAGTAACTACACCGAACAAAATAATTTTTTTTCTAATTCACGACTTCATAAAACAGTTAATAACACGAACAACAACGACAACAACAACAACATGAACAACAACAACAACAACAACAACAACAACAACAACAAACCTGAATATGATGTTGCTACTGGACGTGAGCTTGTAGGAGCCATAATTCACCATGGCCCATGATGGTTGCTGCTTGACACCCCAGTACTTACTGGCACAATTGCTGGCATATGTATCCGGGTTCCACTCCATCACCTCGAACATATCAGTGCCGTTCGAGCACATGGGCATCACCATAGCTGTGCAGGCCTGACAAAGTGCGTGAGTGAGTGAGTGAGTGAGTGAGTGAGTGAGGGAGTGAGTGGAGGATCCCGGGCCGTTGGAAACCATGGGCATCACCATAGCTGTGCAAGCCTGTGAACGTGGGTGAGTGTGAGCGAGTGAGTGAGTGAGTGAGTGAGTGAGTGAGTGATAGAGTGAGTGAGTGAGTGAGTGAGTGAGTGAGTGAGTGAGTGATAGAGCGAGTGACTGAGTGGAGAATTATGTGTCGTTGGAACACATGGGCATCACCATAGCTGTGCAGGCCTGACGAAGTGAGTGAATTAGTGAGTGAGTGAGTGAGTGAGTGAATGAGTGAGTGAGTGAGTGAGTGAGTGAGTGAGTGAGTGAGCGAGTGAGTGAGGGAGTGAATGAGTGAGTGAGTGAGTGAGTGAGTGAGTGAGTGAGTGAGTGAGTGAGTGAGTGAGTGAGTGAGTAAGTGGAGAATTCTGTGCCGTTGGAACACATGGGCATCACCATAGCCTACCAACGTGAGTGAGGAGTGACGTGAGTGAGTGAGTGACTGAATGAGGGAGTGTGAGTTGACTGATTTAAGTAAGTTGAATGAGTGAGTGAGTGAGTGAGTGAGTGAGTGAGTGAGTGAGTGAGTGACTGAGTAAGTGAGTGAGTACCTGGAAATCCCAGCCACTCGTGCCCAAGTCCGGACTCGTATCAGCCCGAATATCAAAACACTGCTTCTGGCCCGTATAGTTCTGATAGACGCTGACGGCCGAGTGGATGGCTTTCACAAGCTCAATGTCGGTAGCGTTGGGTGTCGTCAGAAACTTACAAGCTTCCTGAAACGTGAACGGATTTTTCAATTACCATAATTGAGTTGCATCTTATTTTGAACTTCTTCCTCATCGACGTCGTCTACGACCTAAACTTATTTCAGAAAATTCTGACTGACTGACTGACTGATTGACTGAATGACTGAATAATGGCTGACCCACTCACTCACTCCCTTAATTACCTTAACAGGCCAGGCAGGCATGGGTGAGAGGAACCTGGTGGGCGTGGGACAATCAATCATAGGCAGTTCGACCCAGGCTCCAATCAACCAATTTGTTATGATCACTGCCTCACTGAGTGACTGACTGACTGACTGACTGACTGTTCGACTGACTGACTGTTTGACTGACTGACTGACTGATTGATTGACTGACTGTTTGACTTACTGACTGTTTGACTGACTGACTGACTGACTCGCTTACCTTGACAGGCCAGGCAAGCATGGGTGAGAGGAACCTGGTGGGCGTGGGACAATCAATCATATGCAGTTCACCCCAGGCTCCAATCAACCAATCTGGTATGCTCACTGCCTCACTGAGTGACTGAGTGACTGACTGACTTACTCGCTTACCTTGACAGGCCAGGCAGGCACGGGTGAGAGGAACCTGGTCGGAGTCGGATAATCAATCATAGGCAGTTCACCCCAGGCCCCGATCAACCAATTAACGAGCGTGGTGACGTTCTGTTCATTTCTCAGCAGACTATCGTTGCACAGGTGCATGGCATCGTTCAGCTGCTGACGACCCTCGGCTGAGAAAAAAATCAAATAGATGGAATAAATAATTGAAATAAGTATAGTTAAACAACAATAACAATAACAACAACAACAACAAAAACAACAATAAATATAATAATAACAACATCGTTCAGTTGTTGACGACCCTCGGCTGCAACAAACTTTAGTTCAAGGAAAACGCCTGGCGCCAAGTAAGATATTAACGAAATCGTTCTGTCCTAATCGAAATTGACGAACTGTATTTATTCGTTTATTTTACTTTATAACAGTTTCCAATAATGGAACGTTTTAGATTAAGTCTACTTCCGGTGAGAAAAGCTGCAATCAATCAGTGAAACAACAACAACAACAACAACAACAACAACATCAACAACAAAAACAACAACAACAACAAAAAAAAACAACAACAACAACAACAACAACAACAACAACAACAACAACAACAACAACAAACCAGTCGTCGCCAATCTACGCAGCGCTGGCCACGAGTTCTTGATGGTATCGGCACATTGAGGTCCAGAGTTGGCAAAGGTTCGGGTAACGATGGAGTTGTAAGTCCAACAGGGTGTGTACCCGGTGAACTGAATCACTGGTGCTGACGCCGCTAGCGCACTGAAAAATTGATTTCGAGTTATGTAACTAAACTGATTGAAATGAGTTTGCAAGAGATAAAAAAATAATAAAAATAAACAATCAGAGTTTGACCGATCGATAAATAATTTTGTTCCTTTTTTTCTTACGGTTTTCTTCATTCATTGTTGCAATTTGGTTAGAACCAGCTTCAACCAAAAAGCCGAAATTTAGCGTTCATAAAACTGATTTATTTTAGCTCTTTTTGCCAAAAAAATACCGAGATGACTTTTAAGCTAGGAAATTACAGACGGAAAATGGGAGACTTAAAAAATGCCAACCGAAAAAACTGAAAAAATTCCCTTTTTGAAAAAGAATTGCAGAACAGTGGAAAATATTTGTGTTTTTAAATTCATCAAGTCAAACCATGTCAACCAACCCATCAATAATATGCGGATACTTCATACGCATCCACGCAGCCAGCATACCACCATAACTGCCGCCGAACGCGATCACCGGACTGTCGCGGGTGCGGATCACGGCCGACTTGATATGCGTGATCAACAGGGCGTAGTCGGCCAGAGCCTCAAAAGAGTATAGCTTGGTCAGGGTTTCTTGTTATCAAAAAATAATTTTGTGGATCAGCTACGCACGAATATAATGAATTAACGCAGTTTTCGCATGTTTACTCTTACCTCTCTCAAATTAAATGAAATTCCGATTCAATTTCTTATCACTTCAAATTATCTCTCTTTTTTCTTCCTCTGCATACTTTCTTGAACTCTCTTCTGCATTCTTTTTTTTCCAAAGAAGGGGAGTTGGCAGAAAGTAAGCCATCTTACCTACACCTTAAGGAACAAAATCAGTTTTTTGAAACCGTCAAAGAGGGGGTGGGGGGGGGAGGGGAATTCCACTCTTCCCACCCCTTCTCGTCTGCTAGTGCATTCGAGTAAGAAGAAACCGTGGTTACGTTTTTTCAAAGATGGCATACCAGCAACATGTCAGATTCTAACATCCGATAAAGAACTAAATTCAACGAGATGAAGTTATCCGTTGATCTGACTTTCATGTCAGCCTTTCCTAGGCACTAGGTTATCGAACCTGGGTCGATGTGAGATATCCCAAGTTGTGCAGGCTCTTATACGATTCGTCACCGAACGGCATTGTTTTACCGTAATATCGATGTTCGGCAAAGATCACCATCGCATTCAGGGACGGCGCCAGATCCCACATGAAACCCTGGAAAGAATGAAGAAATGTATTATTGATTGTTATAATACATTCATTTTCCGAGCCAATAGTGAAAAAGTATAAGGAAAATAGTTAAAAGACAAATTCTAAACCGTTATAAAGCCACGACAACCAACCGTGTTATTCGCAAACAACTCGATATCGCCCTCGTTGCCACAGTAGAACAGAATCGGTGAGCTGGGCGTAAAGTTATCATCGTTAACCAGGAATCGCAGTGAAAACGTCCGATTATCGACGAAGGAGAAATGATCGATCGGCATGTCCCTGAAAAAATAACTAATGATAATTTGGTCAGGGTATCTTATGAACAACTCTGTAGACTATTCGGATAACATACAATGAGTTTGACAAGAATTATTGTATTTGGATAAAAAAACTAGCAAAACTGTGCAGACTTCGTGGTTTTAGACCTATTTCAAAGTGAAGCCCGTATGTTGTTTCTACAAAAAAAAATATTGACCAAAACGTCTGATCATGAAACATCAGACAATCAGTGTTAACACACACATCAATCATCATCACCCCGTGCTATACTGTCGTAAACTATGGTGTTAACCGAGTTGAGTTGAGGCTAGTGATGTTTCATTATCAAACGTTTCACAAAATATTTTAGATTTTACTTGCAGAAAAAACATACGGACTACAGACATGAGAAGCTAGCGGTGTAGCGGTGATTTTGTCACCGCTAGGCATCCTGAATCACCGCTAGAAATGGTCTAGCGGTGACAGAAAAAAATAAAATTTGAAATGTAAAAAAGGGGGTCACCGAGTGGCTAAAATTTATTCACGATAAAACGTTAAAAACTACCTTTTTCAATGGTGTGAGTAATATACAATGGTCAAACGATACCTTTTTTGCAAGTTGGGTCGGGAAATGATACCTTTTTTGCAAGTTGGGTCGAGAAATGATACCTTTTTTGCAAGTTGGCTCGAGATATGATACCTTTTTTGCAAGTTTGCTCTAAAAATTATACCTTTTTGCAAGTTGGGTCAAGAAATGATACCTTTTTTGCAAGTGGGGTCAAGAAATGGTACCTTTTTTGCAAGTTGGGTTGAGAAATGATACCTTTTTGCAAGTAGGGTCAAGAAATGATACCTTTTTTGCAAGTTGGCTCTAAAAGTTATACATTTTTTGCAAGTTGGGTTGAGAAATGATACCTTTTTTGCAAGTAGGGTCAAGAAATGATACCTTTTTTGCAAGTTGGCTCGAGGTATGATACCTTTTTTGCAAGTTTGCTCTAAAAATTATACCTTTTTGCAAGTTGGGTCAAGAAATGATACCTTTTTTGCAAGTAGGGTCAAGAAATGGTACCTTTTTTGCAAGTTGGGTTGAGAAATGATACCTTTTTTGCAAGTTGGCTCTAAAAGTTATACATTTTTTGCAAGTTGGGTTGAGAAATGATACCTTTTTTGCAAGTAGGGTCAAGAAATGATACCTTTTTTGCAAGTTGGCTCGAGGTATGATACCTTTTTTGCAAGTTTGCTCTAAAAATTATACCTTTTTGCAAGTTGGGTCAAGAAATGATACCTTTTTTGCAAGTGGGGTCAAGAAATGGTACCTTTTTTGCAAGTTGGGTTGAGAAATGATACCTTTTTGCAAGTAGGGTCAAGAAATGATACCTTTTTTGCAAGTTGGCTCTAAAAGTTATACATTTTTTGCAAGTTGGGTTGAGAAATGATACCTTTTTTGCAAGTAGGGTCAAGAAATGATACCTTTTTTGCAAGTTGGCTCGAGGTATGATACCTTTTTTGCAAGTTTGCTCTAAAAATTATACCTTTTTGCAAGTTGGGTCAAGAAATGATACCTTTTTTGCAAGTAGGGTCAAGAAATGGTACCTTTTTTGCAAGTAGGGTCAAGAAATGATACCTTTTTTGCAAGTTGGCTCTAAAAGTTATACATTTTTTGCAAGTTGGGTTGAGAAATGATACCTTTTTTGCAAGTAGGGTCAAGAAATGATACCTTTTTTGCAAGTTGGCTCGAGGTATGATACCTTTTTTGCAAGTTGGCTATAAAAATTATACCTTCTTGCAAGTTGGGTCAAGAAATGATACCTTTTTTGCAAGTAGGGTCAAGAAATGATACCTTTTTGGCAAGTAGGGTCAAGAAATGATACCTTTTTTTGCAAGTTGGCTCCAAAATTCATGCCTTTTTTGCAAGTTGGGTCATGAAGTGATACCTTTTTTGCAAGTTGTCTCGAGGTATGATACATTTTTTGCAAGTTGGCTCTAAAAATTATACATTTTTTCAAGTTGGGTAAATAAATGATACCTTTTTGCAAGTACGGTCAAGAAATGATACCTTTTTTTCAAGTTGGCCCTAAAATTTATGCCTTTTTTGCAAGTTGGGTCATGAAGTGATACCTTTTTGCAAGTTGGGTAGAGAAATGATACTTTTTTGCAAGTAAGGTAAAAAAATGATACCTTTTTTGCAATTTGGCTCTAAAATTTGTACCTTTTTGCAAGTTGGCTCTAAAAATTATACCTTTTTTGCAAGTTGGGTCAAGAATTGATACCTTTTTTGCAAATAGGGTCAAGAAATGATACCTTTTTTGCAAGTTGATTCGTTCATTTGCTTGCAAGATACGTTTCCCAATGCGAAAAATCAGGTCTGGAAACGTCAAAATTTTAGCACTACGCGCCATCGATCCTCGCGCTTTCAAATCATGATTATAAGACCGATCTGTAATGCTGAAAAACGTTTCGGCGCCACTTAAATCAGTTCTTGAGTGTTCAAGATACGTAACACATACAGAGCAATTGTACTGAAAGCATAAAAAAATTCGGCGCTACGAGCCATCAGTTCATGCGCTTCACAGATTTGTACGTCCTCAATGCAAATAAGTAAGGCTGGAAATTAAAAATTTTTGGCGCCAAGTGAAATCGATATTCAGGCTTTTAAATCATGAGACAAAAACAAAGCAATAAAGCTGAAAACTAAAAAATTTCGGCGCCACTATCAATCAGTTTTCGGGCCTTCAAGACACGTCTGCAATACAAAGAAGCAAAGCTGGAAACGTCAAAATTTTGGCGCTGTGCGCCATCCATTCTCGGCTTTTTGTTTAAACATGATTCAATCAAGGACAAAGCTGCGACGCTATCGCTAAAAACGTCAGACATTCAGCTTTATTTTAAATGAGTTCCTGGGGAGCATCCAATACGAGGAAATAGAACTGAAAACGTTGGAGTTTCGGCGCTATGCGCCTCTTGTTTATGCGCTTCTAAGATACGTCTCTAATACAACTTAGTAGGTCTGGAAATGTCTAATTTTCGGCGCTGAGCCATCCATTTTTGGACTTAAAAAACGTAACTCACACAAAAAGTGGGAACAAAACTTTTGAATTTCACGCTATTATGACGATTAGAACACATAATAACTGTTCTACGCGCTTTTAACACTAAGAAAACACTAGACATGATTATTAGAAACCTTTTCAGTGACCCAGAAAAACATGTAAAAAAGGGGTTTCTAGGCTCAGTCAACTTGCAAAAAAGGGGGTTGAAATTGGCTGCAAAATCACCGCTAGAAAATTCTCCCTTCTCATGTCTGGGACTATACTTTTCGTTGAGCGAGAAAGGTATGCAGGTTAAGGATTAACGTGAATCCAATGATTCCAAGCATTGGCGGACGAGTCAACCTCCAAAGGGAAAGGAAATTCGCCAAAGAGGGGGAATCGGCAATTTTCAGCCCATATTACCTACACTTTAGGGAACAAACTCTGCTTTTTGAAAACGCCAAAGAGGGGGGAATTTCACTTTTCCCTCCCCTTCTCGTCCGCTAGTGATTCCAACCTGTACCACTGTTCACGCCATGTATATGCCAGACTGCCGTGGACCGCGAGCGCGACCAGAAGCCACCAGCTAAGCATTTTCGTTGGGTCTGAAACCGTACTTTTAATATATAAAACATTTATTTATTTAAATAAATAATTATCATGGTCTAGAATAATTTTTGAGGGAAGAATTCAAGCAGCACCAAAAAGGAATTTGTCGCTCCAGCAAACTATAGGGCAAAGTGTCGTATTCACAGATGTAGAAAAGTTTACCAGGAGTGCTTATTGCTTAGGGTGCTTTCAGAGTAAAAAGGAAAGTAAAAAGGAAAGTAAAACGGAAAGTAAAATCTGTAAACCTATTGACTGAAAACAAAATTTCGGGAACAAAATTGACTTCCCGGTCAATTGGTTTACAGATTTTACTTTCCTTTTTACTTTCCTTTTTACTCTGAAAGCACCCTTAATAGAGAATGCATTTTATATCTGTAATACCTGCCTATCCTGACTTTCAAAATCCTTTGCAAAAATACGAGTATTATTCAAGAATTTCTGAAAAAAAGTCATCCAACTGACACCGTATTATCCAAAACGGTTGATAGCAAAGCCAATAGAAATACCCATACATCTTCGGGAAAAATCTATTTCATTCTTCTGCGCATGATCGATAAATAGCAAAGAAGTAAAAATAGTTAAGTGTACAAACACAAAAGTACTCGCGTTTTTTACAAATTCAATTAAGTATCAGCATTTTCACAAATGTAAATTAGCGTCGCAAAAGATGCACCAACGTGTTGTTAGAAAGGCATATAATCGTGATTAGAAAGTGATATCAATCAATGTTTGACAGAATAATCAAATTGCTATGAATTTATTTTTGAATAAAACAGTTATCAGAAATTTTCACTTTGAAAAATAGTTGGTGTACTCTACAATTCACAAATGTAAGAGTCAGATTCGCATACCGACAACCAGTTTGTCATTCATGTACCGTGTATTTTCGACTAACGCAATGGATGGTGTTATTGAATTGGGGTTACGAAAACACGAGTACGAAAATATAATTACTGTTCCAAAAACTATTCACGATGTCAGATTTTTTATTGTCGAAATATCGTTGGGTGCCTCGAATGTGATTCTTCCTCATGATACTGCCAATATTGAGAATTCACGAAAACTTTTGGAACAATAATTAACTTACGACTTCAATTTTTATCTAACTTGAAACATCAGTAAAAGGCATTCAAACTCGGCACAAAATGGCACAATAATAATAAGATATAATGTGATAATATCAGCCACTGCGGTAATAATACATTACACCCGTGTACCACCAAAAATTGTCTGGGGTCATCTGGTCTTGTTTATACAAGAAATCATCACAACACTGATAAGAATTTTACTTAATGATCTTTGAAAATAATTTTTCTGCCGGCAAATCCTTTCAGGAAGTTAATTTCAAGAGCAGAGGCACAATCAATAAACGGAAAACATTTCTCGTTTTTCAAGAATGCCTTTAGGAACTCAGCCCCATGTTATTAGAGGTAATTTGTGTACACCAGCAAGACCGGATCCACCCAGAAAACGAGGTGTGGAAAATTGCCAAAGATAGGGGAAAAAGACAGGAAAAATTAGATAGCTGAAGTTGAGTGATACAAAATAAACAGGAGGAGTTTGGAAGATAATCAGCATTACTGTAGATAGATACATGAAACATTATAACAGAAAACAGACTGGAAACTTCGGTCCTGTAAGTTCAATAAATATCACAGGCAACTAAAACACAACTTTAAAGGGTATATGTACAAAAGATGAGGATGAGCAGAATGATTGGTTTTGTGAAAGAAGTCAAAAGAACGAAAACGGTGCTTCTTTAACATTGAGGCAAAGGCGAAACTCAGAAGTGAACAAAAATCATAGACTGCTTCTAATGTAAATAACAATAATGATGCATGAGAATGGAGAAAAAGATGTGAGTCAGTTGAACGAAAAACAATTAAAATGTCAAGTTAAAGAAAGGTAAGGCAAACTTGAAGCATGAAAAATAATGAGGCTAACTTTAAGGATGGATGAAAATAAATTTTGATTAATAATGACAAGTATTGGTTTAAAAAGACTCATTGCTTGTTAGTAAGTTCGCATGGCACGACAACTACCAGCAGTTAGCAGTTAGCACATTGTAGTATTTGCATAGTAGTAGAAACTTAGATAAACAATATAATGGTATAATAATATAATACGAAAAATCGATAATAAAAAAAGTTTATATGAAGTATAAGTCACTGAACGGTAACATATTTTTATTTGATGTGTAATATTCTTGTATAGCTGAACTTGTATGAAAAATTTTATCCTATTAAAAATAGAGTATGCTGAGAATCAACAATCTTGTAATATTTACTTCAGACAACTGAAGAGTATAACTCTGTTTAGATGATAAACTCGCTAGTCGGCGTAGGTTGAGGTCGGAATTTAGGCCACTATTTCGTTGGAATAACCGCCGTCACCCTGTAAAGAAACGCATTAGCAACAACAACAAAGAAAACCGTAACAACAACAACATGAACAACAACAAAAACAACAACAACAACAACAACAACAACAACGACAACAATAACAACAACAACAACAACAACAACAACAACAACAACAACAACAATAACAACAACAACAACAACAACAACAACATCAACAACAACAAACCTGTTCGACGCCTGGGAGATTCTCCTCGCTTTCCGTACGATTCAGCAAACCTGGATTGTTGCTGCGGGAGTGCTGAAAGAGATAAAAGAGATATTTCAGAACACGAAGACAAAACGGTTCAGTTTTTAAAGAAAAATCAGAGTTTAATCGTAAACATTAAGACGGGAAAAAAATTCTCGTAAACTATTAACACACACTTCACAAAATCGAAAGATAAAAAAATACATTAAAATAAAACCCACATTTTCATATAGAATAACGAGCACACCGATGAGCCCAGCGATCAAGATAAAAGCACCGACGGCCAGCAACCCGTAGGTGGCGCCGTTGCCTATTTTGAGTGCGAGTAGAAGTTGACCGGTGATCTGAAACAATTTAAAAAATATTTTAACAAGAAAAACAAACTACAGCAACGATATTAACACGAGACACTGACAACAACGACAACAACAACCACAACAACAACAGCAACAACAACAACATTAACAACAACAACAACAACAACAACAACAACAACAACAACAACAACAACAACAACAACAACAAAAACACAACAACAACAACAACAACAGCAACAACATCAACACCAACACCAACAACAACAACAACAACAACAACAACACCTGTTCGTGCGTGCTGCCAGGACCCTGGTCGATGACGCCCGTCTCATTCAACCACAGAATCGGGATGATATGAGAGTTGACGTTGGACAAATCCCTGAAAATGGTATGCATGTGTGAGTGAGTGAATGAGTAAGTGAGTGAGTGAGTGAGTGACTGAGTGAGTGAGTGAGTGAGTGGGTGAGTGAGTAAGTGAGTGAGTGAGTTAAAGAGTTGGTGAAAGGGAGAGTGAGTGAGTGAGTGAGTGAGTTGGTGAAAGGGAGAGTGAGTGAGTGAGTGAGTGAGTGAGTGAGTGAGTGAGTGAAAGACTGAGTCAGTGAAATGGTGAAAGTTGCAGAATGAGTGGGGTGGGAAAATAAGTGAGTGATTTCAAGCAAGAGTGAGTGAGTGAGTGCAAGCAAGACCGAGTGAGTGAGTTAGTGAATGAGTGAGTGACTGACTGATCAAGTGAAAAAAGCTAACCCGAAAAACGGAAAGTGCGGCATTTTCATGTTGATTTGAATGCGACGCGACAAATAGACACCAACGGCGGTGTTCTGCAAATTGAGGAAATTAAAATAATACATAATTGGTAATTATGATTATTGTGATTGAAGAGAAGGTACAAAAATCAGAATAATCCATAATTAGTTATTAGAATTAATCATAATAAAAAAACGTCAACATTTCAACTTCAAGTTGAAAACTCGGGAAAATGGGGGAAAACGCAATATTATATCCTGAGCTTGTAATCTCTTATTATTTGTTGTGATACTTTTACTCGAAAATTTGGCCGCGGGCGATTTTTTTCAAATAGTTTTTTTCTCACGCACATGTGCAATGAATGAATTTTGCCATAAAATTAACGCAAATCATCAAAACGTAGAAAAAGGTTAGACAAGCAGACTATGAAACCACATATGAATTTAAACTGAACGTTTTTCCACTAGCGGACGAGGGAAAACCAGAAAAGTGGGATCCCCTTATATTTGGCGCTCTCAAAAAGGTCAATTTGATCCTGATTTATGTCGATTCCCCCCCTCTTTAGGAAGATTCCTCTCCCTATGGAGGTTTGTCAGTCCCTTGTCCGCCAATGCGTCTGTTGAAGTACAAATTCGGTATTATCCGGTGGGTCCTTCAATCAAGAAACGACCAGTTTAATCCAATTACTAACCGGTTCAAGCTCGACTACCGTGGTATGCTTTTTCTCATCGGGTCGCATACCGTTGATCGAATTGATCACACCATCCGGAGCAAATAGAAAATGAGGCGAGGACACGATGACCGGGGCTGGAAAGAAGAATATTTATCATATATTAATATATATATAATGAAGTAGTAAAATATATATTTTATTTATTAAATATAATTATAAATTTAAAAATTATGTCCACTCCATTTATCACACTCGACTTAGTTGGGTAAAGCTCAGATTTTCGACGGCTGCTACAAAACGTACAGAAAAGTTTTTTTTGAATGTCAAAATAAGATTCAGAGTGATGAAAGATAACAAACAACAATAATAATAATCTTTGTAAAAAATCATGAAATGAGTAGAAAAACGAACCTCCTTGACATCGGCCAATATCAAGAAGACCAGAAGGTAGACAGCCGGAACGGTTCACCTATAATATTATGAGATATTATTTAAATTGCTTTTTACGAATAATGAACAAAAACAACAACAACACCAATAACAACCGCAACAACAAATACAACCAGAAACTACATTAATAACAACTACAACACCAACAACCGTAACAACAACAACAACAACAACAACAATTCAAATAAAAAATTCCACTAGGAATCAGAACATCATCATTCGACAACAAAAAACAACTACAACAACCGCAACCAAAAACAACAACAGTAAAATTCAACCACAACCTCAACATCATCATTCAACAACAAAAACAACAACAAAAAATTACCTGCAGCTCGGGAAAGTATCCATCATCGGCCGGATTGCAAAACACCTTGTTTTCTTCCAAATTGGCATCCCAAATCTCAGGTGGCAAGCTGAACTGGATAACGGGTATATCCCAATCGACCTTGCGCTGTTTCGGTGTGATATAGACGGACCTGTAAATGAAAACAAAATTTGAACTCATACGCAGCAAAAACAATAACAACGACAACTGACAAAAACAACAACACCATCATACAAGTGACAACAACAACAACAACAACAACGACAACGACAACAACAGCAACAACAACAATAAAACAACAACAACAACAACAACAACAACTACTACTACTACTACTACAACAACAACAACAACAACAACAACAACAACAACAACAACAACAACAGTAGTAATCTAGGGTCTTTCTCACCAACGCGTTTGATAGGGTTTGGAAGGCTGAAACACCCACGCCTACCGCTGGCAAGGTGCCAGCTTATCTGCCCACACTTGTCAAAACACTTATCGTATTTCTGGATAACTCATCGCTAAATACACCGCCCATTATTATTTTTATAAAGTACCCCTGCTGCAGCAGAAGCTCCTGCTGCAGCAAAAGCTGCAGCTCCTGGAAGGTACATTACGTATAGTGTTGTACAGTTAATTTGTAGGGTTGGAAGATAAGATTCATTCAGTGCGGTATTTATAAGAGTTGGTCGCTGTATGAACACATAATTTGTTTCAATTTCTGAAATGGAAGCCGTGTATACAGATCCTAGTCATCCAGCTTCTTATAGTGGGGAAGCATTGTTAATGAAGTCAACAGGTAAAACAAAGTCAGAAGTAAAACGGTTTTTACGCTCGAATGCAACGTACAGAAAATTTAAGAAAAATAAAGCAAATTTCCAAAGAGCTAGAATATTTGCCGCTTCTATGGGTTACATGTTTCAAGCTGATTTGTTTGACTTGCAAAAATATCACAGACAAAATAAATGGTACAAGTACATTTTATTGGTTATAGATTGTTTCAGTCGGTTTGTTTCAGTGCGACCATTAAAAAATAAAGGTGCCAAAGAAGTCTCGCAAGCAATGCGTGATATTTTTGAAACACTAAAATTAGAAAACAGGCTGGCTTTATTTAGCATGATGGGAGTGGATTTGGGTAAAGAGTTTTGGAATTCTCAAGTCAGTGAGGTACTTGAAGACTTCAACCTACACTTGTTTGCGCTTCGAAAATTGAAGAAGGCTAGCCTAGCCGAAAATGGGGGTCGTTGGATACTTGATAAGGTATATAAGCATATGCATTCGACCGGAAAGAACCAATGGGTGCAATACTTGGATCAATTTGCTATTGCAAAGAACAGCCGTCCAAATCCACGATTGGGTGGTCTCTCTCCCAAACAAGTAACGTTCGATAATCAACATAGCGTGTTTGACGTTTTGTTCGGTGAGGGTGTAACAAAAACTAAGCCATCTTTACGTGTAGGTCAAAAGGTACAAATTGCACTTGATTTGCTGCCGTTTCATAAATCATTCCACGGTTATTTTTCTGATAAAATTTACATAATAAAAAAGTTTCTAAACTATAATGGAATATTCCGGTACTCTATCACAGAGCAAGATGGAACAGAAATATCAGGTACATATTATAAAGAGGAATTGCAGCCTGTCGAATAGTTTCTTCCTCGTTGTTCTATAAATATGAGTGAAAACACGTTTAGTTCACGTAATCAATATGAACAAAGATTTTTATTGCAGTGCTGCCAGCACTCAGACAAAAGCTGGTTGTGTATGCGCATCAGTTAAATTACCTATATCACTTGATCTAAGTAATGAAAAATACGAAATCAGCTTAGTTTACGCTTCATTAATACCATCATGGCTTACTGTACCTGATCTATATTTAATACATACAGATAAAAATGAAGACAGAAATTACCTTAGAATCAGTCCAGTGTATGGTAACGAAAAAGAAGTTCTTTATGGAATCACAGTGCAACTGCTTGACGCGTACGGTACAAACTGTAATAAAGGTTGTCGCGTTAAGATGGTAACGAGTAAAGATGGTCGGTATTATTTGCGCATACAGTCGTCTTCAACGTTACAATTATCTTCATCTTTAGCCAGACTGCTGGGTTTACCTCAGCAGATAATTAATGATGACGATATTAAGGTGAAGGACTTCAAAATAAATTACAAATCCGATCAAACAAGTTTGCAAACCAGCCTGTTCTATTTGTCATGCGACCAAGGAGAACATAATTTTGTAAACAGTGCAGGCACATCGAGTAGCGTGTTAGATTTTATACACCTGCCTACAGCAACCAAATCAACAGTCATTGAACATACACCACGCAACTCCAAATACTCACCTCTAGAAGGTTCTCTTCTCAACACAGTATCGTTTTCTCTATATAATCACAACGGTCAACCAGTAACATCCACTAATAGTGATTTGTTTGTTATCTTTCACATACGGAAGACTTGACCATGCCGCGTAAAACTTATTTGGTAAATTGGCAGGATAAGATCCAGTCAATTTCCACCGAAATTATTGCTTGTGAAACTCCTCTTCCAGTTGATACGGCAAATAACAGAAATCCGTTGGTTTTTAATGTGCGTGCAGCCCCAAATTTTGTAATTGACATGAAAAACGTTCGTTTGAATGCAAGTTTTAATGTAAAGAAAAAAGTTGACGATGAATGGGTAAATATAGAAACAGCAGATAAGATAACTTTGCTCAATAACGTGGGAGGATCAATATTTGAGGATGTTCATCTATATTTCGGTGGTGTTCTGGTAGAGACGAGTCAGCGTGAGTACAGCAGATCTTCGTATTTAACCAATAATTTATTCAAAAGTGACAGAGATCAGTCTGCTCTGGAGTCGGCTCATTTTTACCGGGATAATCCTGCCCTTGGGAACATCGTAATGATGTCCGATACACATAACAAAGGAGAATTTTTACGTACAATGTATATCAAAAATGGTAAAACAGTAAACTTGCGCACTCCGATTTATCTAGATTTGATGCAATCTGGCAGTTATCTGCCTCAAAGCACGGGGTTTACACTACGAATGTATCCTGCAAAGTCAGAAATGTGTTTCTTGCAAGAATCAAACGTTGGAACAGCAGTACCTGATCTTAAATTAGAATTTATAACAGCAGAACTAATAATCCCACGCTGTCGATTAGAAGGAGCAAACGCCGAGTTCGTAACTTCTAACTTTGAAAGTTGTAAAGCACTCAATTTTGTTTGCCCATCATCTGCATCTTCATTCAAGTGTTCTATATCGAATGGAATATTGCCGAAAAAGATGGCTTTTGTAATTATGTCAGAAGAACAATATCAAGGTAAATACGATAACAGTGGACTGTACTTTGAACCTCATAATGTTAAACACATTGCGGTACAGTCTAACGGTCGGCTACTTCCTACAATTGGCGGGATGCAGATGGATCCTGATGGGAAACTTTACAATGAACCATATACTGCATTATACGAACAACTGCATGCTATAAATCCTAACATCAACCTTAGCACATTCGATAATGGGAATGCCATTTACGGTATTAATTTGCAAAAATCCTTGCAAAATTCAGCAACTGGTAAACCCGATACAGGAAACTGTGACGTTGAAATCACGTTCAGTCGAGCTACAACAAATAACCTTGTAATCATATGCTTTTGCTGGTACGATTCATCGTTTACCATCGACAAACAAGGCAATTTCAAATGCATAACCAATCCTAAACTCTAATTAAATAAGGGGTGAAGAATGTCGTTACCGCTAAGCAATATAATTGGGTATATAAACGTTGAATAAAACCCAAGCACTGATATTAAGAAATGGAACGTACCGATTTAAGATTGAAACCAGGTTGCATTATCGTATCCGGCAGTTCAAATTGCGGAAAGACTACCCTTATCGAAAGTTTATTAACAAACCATAAAGTTTGTTTTATAAAACCCTTTGAAGAAATTCACTGGATTTATGCAAAACACGCTGGTGACGATAAACTTTTCCAGCGGTTATCGAAAATAGACATTCCGGTGAAGTTCCATGAAGGATACCCAGAAACTGATATCGTAAATAACACATTATTCAAAAAGTCGCAGAGTGCAAGCAAGTGTCTCGTGCTTGACGATATTTTCACTGAACCAAAAGCTTGTACCAGTTTACAAAATATATTTCATATTCACTCACATCATTCCAACATAACAGTTATAGTGGTTGTACAAAGTTTAGTCGGTGCCACGGCTGCCCAAAAAGGCTGTCTGTCCGCGTTACTCCGAATTACCTCATATTTGGTACTGTTCGCTAATCGTCGGATGCTACCGGTCATACAGTATATAGCTAGGCTGTACTACCCTGGAGAAGGACACAGATTGTTGCTACCATTCCGGCAGCTGAAATCCCGTCACCAATATTTAGTGTTGGATTTTATTGTGGAAGACGAACGCCTACAAATACGCGAAGGCGGATTAACGCCTGAAAGCGATTGTTATTGCTATGATATCGACGAAGAAGAACCAACAGTTAAGAAAAGTGCATGTTCCGAGAAAAATAACACGCAACACTGAAGTTGAAAAGAAAATATTGAATATGTTGACAGTGGATTCAAGTGGTTTTGTCATCTACCCCGGAGAAGGATCTGCTAGCGAACGAACAGGACAAGGAGGATCTAGCACAAACAGGGCATATATAATTGTATTGTTCAGACGTTGAATTCAAACGGCAATGTCGCATATGTTTCAGCCGATCTGCGACTCTGTTAGTAGATAAAAACTTTTCGCAGAATAAACAGTTTGATAACGTAGGGTTGAAAACCAGTCGGGTCAACCCAGGGTGATGATTACGCAAGTGACCAATCACGGAATCAGAGTCTTTCGATTTAAAGTAAACACATGAAAAATACATTTCAAAGTGGTGAGGGGGACATCGACGGCCCGTTTATATACCGTCGTAGTGAGGGAATATTTCGATAAACGAATGTTGTAATAAACAACTGTTTCGATTCACTGATAACGAATGATTCCAATATTACCGTATTCCTTTATCGTCACATTTACTCGTATGTACATATGCTACCGTAATCGACTCATTTCGGGGGTGTGGCTAATACCGTAATCATCTCGTTTTGGGGGCGTGGCTAATCGGTGTTAGTATATTTCATTGTGTCGATCTAAAAACCCTTCGACGTTGAAAGAAGTACATGTGAAAATGTTGAAAGATTTTAAGCCGACCTTGGTCGGCATCTAATTTAGCGAATAATTCGTTGCATATGTAATCAATCATAATAAAAACGTCAGCGGGCGAGTAACGATGTTACAGGGTAATAATTCTCGATTTCAAGTGTGAAAACTACATGTGTTTAGTTGAACGGTAGATATCAGTATGACGTTAGAATTTTAGTTTTAACGTTTGAATTTCACGTCAAGGTTTCACCCGCAAAATTCAAATAACCCAATTCACATTTGTGAGATTATGTGAAGGGTCCGTTTCCGAGGAGGGGCACGATCGATCATTTTCGTGCAAGGTCGAAAATGCAACACGTTTGCATACGTACGACGGGGAGGGGTACGATTGATTTCCTGACCTCGTGCAAGGTCGAACACAGTTGCAACATTGAAATGTTGCGTTAGTGCACTACTGATGGACTAAAATGTGTTAACATGTAGATACTGCAAAAACACAACATTTCAACATTTTCACCACGGGGTCGACTATATATACGCGTTCACAATAAACGCGGGTGTTCATTCAAATCCAATTCCATCATGTTCCAGTTGTGTCATTATTTATTGCACTATCTGGTTATGAATAATTTTTTAGCAAAGATGTAATTTAGTTTTCTTCTTTCCTTACATTAATTGAAAAAATTTCCATGTATGTCTGTAACATTCATTTCATTACCACATATACCTTCAAGGTAAATTATGAACGCATGCTTGTGCAAGCTTGGAGTTAAATGCGGTACCACTCTTGTATCGTTCCGATCTCATCCTGTTCTCGCATTCAAAACGAAAACGAAGTAGGACGTTTATAGTAAATAATGAAAGTAAGTACTGTCAGCTCAATTTTGTAGCCAAAACATTTTAATACGTTACATGCTCGTCCCAAAAATTATATTTTCCATGTGTTTTTGTGTATTTTTATGAAGTTCAGCATCACTATGAACTCATGCACGTGCTTCGCAATCAACCTTGAAATGCTCGTCTGACCCCAATCCGTTGTTACATCTGACACTATGATATTGAGAAATAATCAATGTGCTGTACTGCAAACCGTAATTGTGCAGTACTAGTACTGTATACCGTAACTTCACAGTACGGACCGGTGAATCTACAGTACTGTACAATCACTCTACAGTACTATACGTAATGTACCTTCCAGGAGCTGCAGCTTTTGCTGCAGCAGGAGCTTCTGCTGCAGCAGGGGTACTTTATAAAAATAATAATGGGCGGTGTATTTAGCGATGAGTTATCCAGAAATACGATAAGTGTTTTGACAAGTGTGGGCAGATAAGCTGGCACCTTGCCAGCGGTAGGCGTGGGTGTTTCAGCCTTCCAAACCCTATCAAACGCGTTGGTGAGAAAGACCCTAGATTACTACTAACAACAATAATAATAAAACAACAACAACAACAACAACAACAACAACAACAACAACAACAAACCGGCAGATCTCCGGAATGAACATGTAAAGACGGGTGTCCATATCGAGAAACGGCGGATTCATAGTGCCATCTAAAAACATAATTTTTTTAATATTGTTGATTATTCATGATTTCATCATTTTGAAGAAAAATTAAATTTATTAAATTGATACTCAAAATTTATCCTTTTTTAGAGAGGAAAAACCACTATCGAACATCCTTATGGTGAGATATAAAAATCAGTTGTGTACCGGCGGGTCACGTCAGATTAAAAATACATTTTGTTTTTTTATTGTTATGTTGTCTCACTCGGATCAAGACTTCGCCGGGTCCCAATCACGAATGGTGCTTGCCATAGGCATATCATGGAACCAAGTTCCAAGTCACTCCATCTGATGTTAGAGGCATATTCTTTAACGACCATCAGCCAGTAGGTCACACTTCTGATTGACTGCCATAAGGCTTGTTGGTGACGGCCCCGTGATTCGAACCCGTGTGCGGCCGGCCAGGCGGTTTCAGAGTCTAGCACCTTAACCACTTGACCAGCGAGCCGTTTTTACTCTATCAATATCACAGATGCATAAAAAGATCAAAATCTAGAGCAAATTTCAGAATAGGGTACCTGTACACCACTGACAAAAATCAATTAGTACATGTTGACAGAATAACCAGAATAAAACAACAACAACAACATGATCAACAACAACAACAACAACAACATTAACTTCAACATTAACAACAACAACAACCTCAACAAACCTGATCCCATAATTTTGCGCGCCTGCGGTTTATCTCCCCACCAGGACAACGGCAGTTGTTTCTCACCATTATATGTGACTATACCGCCAACTTTGTCAACATGACCGTTTTTACCGGTATAGATTTCGAACAACCCATCGTCCGTGTTGTTGATCTGAAGATATGACAATTATAGTAGTTCTCTGATGCATAGTTTGTGCTATCAAATTCCTCCGCATTTTCTACAATATATTTATTTTGTTCATTGAGTGAGTTCTATTCATTTATTCTAATTGACGGACAAAAATATTGGATTGGATTAGATGCCTTTTTTACTGCAACAGAACACAAATGAAAAAAGCGCACGCAAATGTTATTTTAAAACTTTACTGTTTACTAATTTGGAAGGGTGATTTTGCTGAGATGAAATATAAGCAACATAAAATGAATGATATGAACAAATTTTGAAAAATAGAATATAATAATTTAATTAATAAAGTTTCAATAAGCCAACTAACGCCGACTTGGAAGCCTCCTCTCGGCGGCAGTGGATGGGTCAGATTCAAATGCAGTTTTCCGAGTAATTTCAACAGCTTATCATCATAACCGTTGTAGATGAGCTCTGGAATAACGAGCAGAAATGAAAATATAAGGTTCTGAATTTGACTTCGAATACCGGTTATAGATTATTTCTGGAAATGGATAACAGGAATTTCTGGAAACTCCAATTTTGAATATAATATTCAGAATTTTTATAACCATTGTAGATTACCTCTAAAAATTAAAACTTTGCCTACTATAACAACAACAACAGTGAACGTGAGGTTTGCCTACTACAACAACAACAACAACAACAACACACCAACCATCAACCGTATGAGTGACGAATAACGACTCGCCGAAACCCGCCAAAACACCGCTAATAGCGACCAGTTCCAACGCCGAAAAGTTCTGTGGAATCAGCATATCGGCGAAAGTCTGTAAAATTACACTAACTTAACGAGAAAGGAAAAATAAAAAAAATGTGTGCAATGCAAGTTATGTCGAATAAAATAAAGAGTGGTGATGAACCCTGTGAATTACAGGCCAACTGTTTTTTCCTTGTTGCACCTTGTTTTATTTTTTAACCCTTCCCTACAGAACCAAACTAGCTTAACATGATGTTTTTTTTTCTGAAAGGTACATTTCGGGTATCAGGACGCTAACATTAGAAATACTGAATAGAAACTCAAAGGAAAATAGCATTTATAGACCCTTATTTTTTCTATTTCTTTTCGACCTACACTGAAAAAAACTGCTGATAAACCGTTCATGAAAGTTTCGAAATTTAGTCGAATATGAAATACTGTTCCAAAAAGGTGCGGGAATTTTCTATAAAGAAACTGATGCTTATAAAGAAACTGATGCTTCACGATGTAAAAAAAAATTTGTCGATGAAGATATCGTCAGATAAAAGTGGTTTTCTCCCCTGCACAGACGAAATTTTCATCGACTAAAAAATCTGACACCTTGAAACAGGTTGTTTATCGAGTTGAAACAGTAATTCAATTTCAATTACATCGCAAACACAAACCAATAGAATCGGATTCACCGTGGTGACCATTTCTTTATCGGAGCGTCCGGAGAGCGCTTCGTTGTATAAATAGGCTTTGTTGTCGCGGTATTTGACGAAGGATCCGTCCGCGCTCCATTCCAACGAGTTCTTGAGGTTGAGTTCGCTGAAAATTTTATATTATATTTATGAGTGAGTGAATAAGTGAGTGAGTGGGTGGGTGACTGAGTGAGTGAATGAGTCGGTGAGCGAGTGTGTGAGCGAGCTGATGAGTGAGTGAGTGGGTGAGTATGTGAGTGAGTGCATAAACTCTTCATTCATTAGAACAGATTTTACCCAACAATGATTAAGAAAAGCATACCAACTTATAAACGTAGGGTCCCATCTCGACTACGTTGGGTTTGTGTCCGTTCAAAACATCATGTGTGTTGGTGATATTGAACATCATGTATGACATGGTGATGGGGAACGGCGGTTTGATCCACTTGTTCGTAGTGTCCGAATAATGACCGGTCGAGTCATTACCGAGTGAGACTTGCTGAAATGAAAAATGCAATGCGTGATGGCAGTCAAACAGAAACGTGGCCTATACTGGCTGATGGTCGTAAAAGGATCTTCTTTCTCTTGAACATCCGATGGAGTGACTTGGAACTTGATTTCATGATATGCCTATGGCAAGCACCATTCGTGATTGGGACCCGGCGAAGTCTTGATCCGAGTGAGCCAACCCATCAATGAAAAATGAAAACAGGGACGAATTAATCTGAGAAATGAAAAATGCTAAAACATAAGTGCAGAGATTCTTGAACATAAAAATATATTGTGAACTATGAAAAGAGATCAGTTCGCTAAAGCAAACGCTTCTGAAAAACATTCACTAACCGCTGTGACTTGAGCCCGTATTATCTGCGGCATTCCATAAGTAACCATAACGAGGCCTCCAACAGCCAGAACCAGGCCGATGCCGACCAATACACCCGAGCAAACGGCCCGTTTGTTCACCATTTTGTTCGAGGAAATTTCACGATTCGTCTGGAAAATAAATCAGAAAATTAGTAGCAGAATAATTTCTCTTTTCAATAAAAAAATTAAAAAGGTGATAACAGAATAATGAGCTATAACAACTATTGAGGAACAGATAAACAAGGATTAACTGTTAACTAAGAACTAAGAAGTTATCGGATTAAGAGTCTCAGACTAAGATTGATAGTGAACATTGGCGTGGTCTACAATATATCAAACAACGATAAGTAGAGTTCAATGAAATGAGTAATACTTTTAAAAATATTGCTCAGTCAATTCAGTTCCCAGTTCAGCGCCCTTCAGTTGCTTAGTAAATTTTTTCGAGGAAAAAATCTGATTGGAATGGACTCAACTCCGGTCCGGATTGAAATCGATTTGATTAGTCCAAGTTCGACATCAGTGAAAATGTACCACAGTAGCGGAATGGAAGTACAAAGAATCCCTGCGCAATACATTGACATCACTGGCGGACGAGAGAAACCTCCAAAGGGAAGGGTATCTTCCCAAAAAGAGGGGAATTAGCAAAATTTTAGTCATTTTGAAAAAAAGTATATTTTTTGAAACCCCCAAAGAGAGGGATTTAAACTTTTTCATCGCCTTCTCGTCCGCTAGTGATTGACATAGTAATAAAACAATGTAACAACAACGACTAATGTTTACAGCAATCAAAACTATTCGTTTATTCTGTTGCAAAACAGTCATTACATTTCAACAACAATGTTTCCCTCTCCTATAGCGTCATCAGTTTGACATTATTTCCAGCAGCCTGAAGCTCACTAGCGGACGAGAAGGGGTGGGGGAAACGGACTTCCCCCTCTTTGGAGTTTTCAAAAAGTTTAATTAGTTCCCTAAGGTGTAGGTTAAATAGCCTAATTTACACCGATTCCCCCTTTCTTTGAAAGATTCCCCTCTCTTTGGAGGTTCGACTCGTCCGCCAGTCCAGAAGCTGATAAGAAAAAGACCAGTTAAACAATGGTCATTGATAAACCTGGAAAACAAGATAAGAAATTGATATGAGGCAAACAGTAAAACAGTCTTAACATAAAGGTTATGGCTTTCAGGAGTTTTATATTCATAATTCATATTTTATTTACTCTAAAACTTTCATTAGGAAAAAAAATCCACTTCCGCTTATATGTAATATATGCTGACTTGACTATAAGTTATAAACTCCGTTGTTGGCCCTGTTGACCTGGAAACTAGAAACCAAGCTTTAGAGTGGCTTCCAAACGATAAAAACGCGTCAAAACGATCTAAAAGGAGCCAGTAAAAGCGAAAGTGATTAAACGATGAATTGCAGGGGACATTTTTTATTGCCAATTTCAGTTTCAGTGAGCCGATTTTTTTTCTGATAAAAGTGCTACATAAAAGTTTGAATTGTTTAAAGTGATAGACGCTCAATGAAAACGAAGTTTGTTTCATTCTCGTTGTGTAGGTAAAAATTTAGTGATGAAGTGAGCTGACAAGTCCGTGCCATTCAGATATGGTAGTACTAGTAGTGTATCTTGTTGGTTTAGTACTGAAGAAGTACTACAAAAACATATCAAGCATCTAACGTAGGATTGAATCAGTACTCAGTAAACAGTAATCGTATAACAGTACTATAAACATCTATAGACTATATCACCTACTTTTATTATGTTACGTGACTGAATCATCCCCAGACCACAACAACAACGCAAAAGCGGAGATAACATAGGAAATCAGCAATTTCAAAACAACATTTCGGAATGAAAAAACGAGGGTAGAGTGAATCATTTGCCTTTGGAATCCACGGTAATAAAATCAGTGTACCTCCTGACACACTAGTAGGCGAGAAGAGGAGGGGAAAATGGAATTTCCCCTCTTTGACGATTTTAGAAGGTGCAATTTGTTCCCTGAGATAGAGATTAGACGGCCTCAAACTGCAAATTTCTCCTCTTTGGCGAAATTCCACTTATTTGTCGCCTGTCAAGTCTAGTGCATAGGGTGCCATGTCAGCCTAAAAACTGATGGTTCCAAGTTCGAAACCTGACTTGAGACCCAGATCCTGACGTATTGCTTTGGAGTTTCCGCCATTGCCCGTCAGTTCATTCAACTCTCTGGTCACTACGAAACACACCATTCTGATATACCACCACGTCACACCATTCTGATATAATGAGTGTGCCTAGATGGCTTCAGTAACTCGGTAATCGCGACCCGTCGACCGGTCGACCCGTCGACCGAGATCGGTCGACCGGCCATTTGGAGGTTTTTAGGCTGCCTACATAGCTGGATAGGTTTAGAAGGCTAGGCATGAGCATCAAAATTAGGTTTCTGTGTAGGCTTAGGCTTAAGCTTAGGTTTTTGCGATAGGCTCGAGCGCCCGAGCCCATACAAAAACCTAAGCCTAAGCCTAAGCCTACACAGAAACCTAATTTTGATGCTCACACCTGCCAAACTGTTAGTATAGTGCTCCAGAATAACTTTTGTAAACTTAAGTCGGTGCTAGGAACTAAGCCGAAGCCGTACAAACAATATCAAAATTCTGGGTCGACGGGTCGACGGGTCGACGGGTCGCGATAGCCGCAGTAACTGAAGAAGTCCCATTTTGGAGGTTAGGCTCGCCCAGGACCGCCAGTGTTCTGACGGGGCTTAACATCGTCGAAGGCCTGGGTGGCCGAGCCGACACATCCCACGAGAACAAACATCAGATTTTAATTTGAAAAAAAAACATAATTGAATAATAATAAATAATACATGCTGATTTTAAAATAAAATAAATTAAAAGAATTCACGGTGCGTTGTGTTAACGATATCGAAACGAACCGTTTCGGTATTTCGTTTCGATCGATGCCTTTTGCACACGAGGAAAAGGTTTTACATGAAGAAAATGTCCCGGGTTCAGCAGTTAGTGAAATGTTATTCACAGTTGGGTGAATGAGTGAGTGAGTGAGTGAGTGAGTGAGTGAGTGAGTGAGTGAGTGAGTGAGTAAGTGAGTGAGTGAGTGAGTGAGTGAGTGAGTGAGCGATTGAGTGATTGAGTGAATGAGTGATTGGGTAAGTGAGTGAGTGATTATTGAGTTAGTGAGAAAGTGAATGAGTGAATGAGTGAGTGAATAAGTGAGTGAGTGAGTGAGTGACTTTGTAAGTGAGTGAGTGAGTGAGTGAGTGAGTGAGTGAGTGAGTGAGTGAGTGAGTGAGTGAGTGAGTGAGTGAGTGAGTGAGTGAGTGAGTGAGTGAGTGAGTGAGTGAGTGAGTGAATTGTTAAGTGAGTGATTGAGTGAAGGGTTAAGTTAGTGAATGAGTATTGAGTTAAGGAGTGAATGAGTAACTGAGTGAGAAAATTAGTTAGCATTAAATGAGTTAGTGCTAGAGTGAAAAAGTGAGTGAGTGATTGAGTAAATGAGTGAATAAGTGAGAGAATGGGTAAGGGAGTGAGTATTGATTTAGCGAGTGAGTGAGTGAGTGAGTAAGTGAGTGAGTGCGTGAGTGAGTGAGTGAGTGAGTGAGTGAGTGAGTGAGTGAGTGAGTGAGTGAGTTAGTGGACGAGTGAAAGAGTGAGTGAGTGATTAAATAAGTGAGTGAGTGAGTGATTGAGTGAGTGAGTGAACGTGTATTGGAGTGAGTATTGAGTTAGTGAGTGGGTAAATGAGTGAGTGAATGAATGTGTGAGTGAGTGAGTAGGTGAGTGAGTGAGTTAGTGAGGGAGTTAGTGATTGAGTGACTGAATGAGTGAGGGAATGAAGGAGTGAATGAGGAAATGTGTGAGTGAGTGAGTAAGTGACTGAGTGAGTAAGTTAGGGGGTTAGTGATTGAGTGAGTGAATGAGATAGTGAGTGAGTGAATGCGTGAGTGAGTAGGTAAGTCAGTGGATGAGTGAGTGAGTGAGATAATTATTGAGTGAGTGAGTGAGTTAACTATAATAATAATTTGTCATGATTCATGAAAATACAACCCACAGTTGTTCTAAACACTTCACCCAGTTTTGTTGAAACAATTTTACTGCAAATGAAAAAATACGACAATTTCAAAAAAAACTTTTTTGTAACCTTATTCTCGGTGCAAAAAGGCACCGATCAAAAACGGTTCCATGTTTTTAGCTAGACAAAACATGAATAAACCTGATTATTTTTCTCAAATATAATAAACTATTGTAGCAGCTTCATAGAACACATGATTAAGTTAATTTTATTACCTATAGCTATCGTCATTCATCAAAACGACAAACCCAAAATTTTTGGTCGGTGCCTTTTTGCACGTGCAAATTGGTCGATGCCTTTTTGCACATATCGTTAACACAAAACGCCAATGAATTTGACGCGAAAAAAATTTCTTCCCAGGCTGGACGGCGCGAATTAAGAAAATCAGCAACCAAAAATGCCAGTTTTTGTCACTGGATTAGCTCGCGTGACACAGTTGTTCCCACGGAATTTGGGACTTCATACCGGTTTTTCGACTTTCATGAATGTCCAAAGTTGCACAAACCATGATGACGCAAATAAAGCCCGTATTATAATTAACTTCCCTAAAAATTTTGCTTCCGGTTTGTTTTGGATAAACCATCATTTCAAGGTGCTGCATGATTTTCTCAACTTTCAACTAAACCTGACAATCTGACTCATGTAACACGCAGTCACTCACTCATTCAATCACGCATTCACTCAATCACACTCTCGCTCACTCACTCTCTAACTCATTCATTCGTTCATTCATTCGTTCAATCACTCATTCAATCACTCACTTAGTCACTCATTCACTCACTCACTCACTCACTCACTCACTCACTCACTCACTCACTCACTCACTCACTCACTCACTCACTCACTCACTCACTCACTCACTCACTCACTCACTCACTCACTCACTCACTCACTCACTCACTCACTCACTCACTCACTCACTCACTCACTCACTCACTCACTCACTCACTCACTCACTCACTGACCACTCACTCAATCACTCACTCATTCACCATCATGAACGAAAACTGTTTAACGACATCCACTGTTAGAATCCAAAGCGAGAGTTCAGATCACGTTTCACCCAAATACAACCTCTTCGTTTGTTATAAAATTGCCAGTTAAACAGCGAAGCTCTGGCCGATTTTTTGCCCAACGACAGCCACTCATGATAATTTCACCAGTCTCTAATAATCTGTTAACGTTTCATGTCATTAATGAATAATTCTAAATTGAACCGTTACAATGAACTGTTACTGCACTCTTTTTGATAGCGATACAAGTGGAAGTGAAACCTTAGTTGTTGAACGGGGTAACGACAGCCATTGGAGAACCGACGCTATTTTCTCGTTCATGTTCCACTCATATCAATAGATAATAAAAGTAAGTTTTGTAATACAACCTATTGGGCGTCAGCCGTCCCCGGATGGGGGAGCAGTCGATCGCTTCGCTCTCTCCCTTTAACTAAAATTATGAATTCTGTTTTTGGCCCTTTCTATGTTGGATTAATTTTTTTGCCTTTTCCAACAAAAATGAGTATGTAGAATAAAATTAGAAAGTAATTGTCCCACCAATGATATTCTCTGCATTCAAACAGAAGTTCTATAAATTTTTGGTCACGATCTGAAATCTTTGGGTGCTTACTCGCTCACTCACTCACTCACTCACTCACTCACTCACTCTCTCACTCACTCACTCACTCACTCACTCACTCACTCACTCACTCACTCACTCACTCACTCACTCACTCACTCACTCACTCACTCACTCACTCACTCACTCACTCACTCACTCACTCACTCACTCACTCACTCACTCAATCACTCACTCACTCACTCACTCACTCACTCACTCACTCACTCACTCACTCACTCACTGATTGGTTGATCAACTGACTGATCGAATGACTGACTGACAGACCGACTGGCTGACTTACTGACGGACTGATTATCTGACTGGGTTAACTGACGTACTGACTGATTTACTAACTGACTTTTTGGTTGACCCACCGACAAACCGACTGACTGACTTTTAACAAGACTGATTGTTTGGTTGACCAACTGATTGACGTACTAACTGACTGACTGATCAACTGACTTACTGGTTGATTTACTGACTGACGCACTGGTATATTCACTTACTGACTGACTGACTGACGCACTGCCATACTAACTAACTGGCTGACCGACTGACTGGATGACTGGTTGACTGACTGACTGACTGACTGACTGCCTTTCAACTTCACTTCACCGGAAAACTTTAACCATTGGCAAAATATTTTTACGGGTTATGAGCATTTCGTACACAAGTTATACACTCACTCACCGTCATGAATGAAAACTGTTTAACGACATTCACTGTTAGAATCCAAAGCGAGAGTTCAGATCACGTTTCACCCAAACACAACATCATCGATTGTTATAACATTGCCAGATAAACAGCGAAGCTCTGGCCGATTTTTTGCCCAACGACAGCCACCCATGGTAATATCACCAGTAGCTAATCTTCGGTTAATGTTTCATGTCATTTATAAATAATACTAAATTGAACCGTTACAATGAACTGTTACTGCACTCTTTTTGATAGCGATACAAGTGGAAGTGAAACCTTAGTTGTTTGACGGGGTAACGACAGCCATTGGAGAACTGACGCTATCTTCTCGTTCATGTTCCACTCATGTCAATAGATAATAAAAGTAAGTTCTGTAATACAACCTATTGGGCGTCAGCCGTCCCCGGGTGGGGGAGCAGTCGATCGCTTTGCTCTCTTCCTTTAACTGAAATTATGAAATATTTTTTGGGCCCTTTCTATGTTGGAATTGATTTTTTTGCCTTTTCCTAGAAAAATGAGTTTGTAGTATAAAATTAGAATGTTATTGTCCCACCAATGATATTCTCTGCAATCAAACAGAAGTTCCGTATTTTTGTCACGGTCTGAAATCCATGGGTTCTCACTCACTCACTCACTCATTCACTCACTACCTCACTCACTCACTCACTCACACACTCACTCACTCACTCACTCACTCACTCACTCACTCACTCACTCACTCACTCACTCACTCACTCACTCACTCACTCACTCACTCACTCACTCACTCACTCACTCACTCACTCACTCACTCACTCACTCACTCACTCACTCACTCACTCACTCACTCACTGATTGGTTGATCAACTGACTGACTGAATGACTTACTGACAGACCGACTGGCTGATTTAGTGACTGACTGACGGACTGATTTTCTGACTGAGTTAAATAATGTACTGACTGATTTACTAACTGACTTTTTGTTTTATCGCATCAACAGACCGACTGACTGACTTTTAACATGACTGATTGCTTGATTGACCAAGTGATTGACATACTAACTGACTGACTGATCAACTGACTTACTGGTTGACTGACTGACTGACGCACTGACATATTCACTTACTGACTGACGCACTGACAAACTCACAGACTGACTGACTGGCTGACCGACTGTCTGGCCGACTGGTTGACTGACTGACTGACTGACTGACTGCCTTTCAACTTCCCTAAACCGGAAAACTTTAACCAGTGGCAAAATATTTTTAAGGGTTATGAGCATTCCGTGCACAAGTTATCAACAGGGATTTCTTTCAAAAACATTAGTCACCATGAAACTTAAGCGTATCGGTTTTTATCTACATGAATACTACGCTACCCCATGATTAAAATCTTGAAAGCAGTTTGTAAACCTTAAGAAAGAAACATGAATATGAAAATAACTGGAAGAAAAGAGTCGGTGGTTGTTGTTGTTTCACTCACTCACTCACTCACTCACTCACTCACTCACTCACTCACTCACTCACTCACTCACTCACTCACTCACTCACTCACTCACTCACTCACTCACTCACTCACTCACTCACTCACTCACTCACTCACTCACTCACTCACTCACTCACAGTCATGAATGAAAACTGTTTAACGACCTTCACTGTCAGAATCCAAAGCGAGAGTTCAGATCACGTTTCACCCAAATACAACCTCTTCAATTGTTATAAAATTGCCAGTTAAACAGCGAAGCTCTGGCCAATTTTTTGCCCAACGACAGCCACCCATGGTAATTTCACCAGTAATCTTCTGTTAACGTTTCATGTCATTTACAAAAAACTCTAAACAGAACCGTTTAAATGAACTGTTACTGCACTCTTTTTGATAGTGATACAAGTGGAAGTGAAACCTTAGTTGTTTAACGGGGTAACGACAGCCATTTGAGAACCGACGCTATCTTCTCGTTCATGTTCCACTCATGTCAATAGATAATAAAAGTAAGTTCTGTAATACAACCTATTGGGCGTCAGCCGTCCCCGGGTGGGGGAGCAGTCGATCGCTTCGCTCTCTTCCTTTAACTAAAATTATGAAATATGTTTTTGGCCCTTTCTATGTTGGAATTGATTTTTTTGCCTTTTCCTAAAAAAATTAGTGTGTAGAATAAAATTAGAATGTTATTGTCCCACCAATGATATTCTCTGCAATCAAACAGAAGTTCCGTAACTTTGTCACGGTCTGAAATCCATGGGTTCTCACTCACTCACTCACTCATTCACTCACTCACTCACTCACTCACTCACTCACTCACTCACTCACTCACTCACTCACTCACTCACTAAACCGTAACCCGTCGCCCGTTACGTGCTACATCATTCAAGCCGGCGTTAGTTAAAAGAAAAGATTTCAAAGCACTGTTTCATTTATCACACCGTTTCTTACATAACATTTCAGGCTTGATGTTCCAAACATGAGTGATTAATAATGTTTCAGCTGTTTCTTTTTTATACATATGTTTCGCAACTGTTTCAGCCGGTTCAGTCGCCACCGTCATACGTAGAGGTCGATCTGAATGATACAGAGTCACAATCGGTGATTAATGTGAAACCGGCCAAATACTGATCACTTGTTGTCGCATTTCACGGACGCAGACTAGGATAACTTCTAGAATACTGTAGTCAGTTTTTGCAAAAAAGTATAGCTTGGTCAGGGTTTCTTGTTATCCGATATTAATTCTGCAGCTCGGTTACGCACCTATGCAATGATTTGCGGG
>OZ038442.1:1500034-1520034 GCA_964036265.1 Daptonema setosum
TGTTGGTCGGTCATCATCACCCCGGGAATCCACCCCCCGCGCATCGCCCTGTAGATCAGTGAAAAATTCGATTTTCTAAAAAAAAGTGCTAAATTTGCTTAAAAATTACCTTTTTGTTGTGAAAACCATGACATAATTTTTTCTCCAGATTTCTATTTGAACATGTTATTAAACATATCGTTAATCAAATCTATTAGCTACATTTTGAGCCCTACAGGTTGACATTTCGACCATTTTTCAACATCTTAACGAGGAAATATGCACTGTGAAATCTATTTTGCCTGGAAAGCACGCGTCATCATGCGACACGGACACTTTCAACGGTGGCCGTCAGTGATAGAGTCATATAATCACTAAATCAATGGCATATTATGAAAGTAGACTCAATTCCACGTGTTTTGAGATTTTTTTACCGCATTTGATAGAATATTCAATATAGATATCCACCCCGAAAATTTTTTAACGTTAACTTTTTATCTAAAAATCGTCAAGTTGGACATAAATGTCAAAATAAAGAAAAAAATTTAAGATTTATTCACGCAAACCGACTGATGCCCCTACAGTAGACCTTCAACAGTGTAACGTGATATTCCTTCCCCACATGTAAAAACTTTTTTTACTTTCTGACGGGACCAATTTTTGTCAAAAGTTCTAAATTTACTAATTTTTTCAATTTTCCGGGCATGGTTGATTGTTGATCAGTATGTCATGCATGATAATACGTTTCCCTGATAAACAAAGTATTGCTGTCATACGTTTAGATGCTTTAGTAAACCTTCAAAATAACATAATTAGGGCTAGAAGGCTGAGAATGACCAAAAATCGATGAAAACCCAATAATTTTATGTTTGCTAGAAATAACGAAACTTTTGCGTTGTAAGCCAGAAAAGAGGGGTGAAAAAGGAAGTGTCGTGCAAAATGAAGTTTTTAATTCTAATTTATCGAAAATGAAACTTCCTGCAACGTTAATACTGGTGTTAACTGTTTTGAACAGAAAGTTTTCATCGATTTTCGACTGAAACTCAAGAATGTCGGTTTTTGGTAAATAAACGGTGAAAAATACCTTCTCTCCTAATCAATTATTCAAATAGATTCGAAATGTGTTTGCTGGTTAGTTTTTTTACAGATATTTGATATTGTTTCATAATCATACTGTACCTACATATGTACGTACATGTACTACGTACGTATAATACTTAGAGAATTTGATGGTTGTTTCCGCGGTACGATTCCAGTGCTTTATCGAATAACTGAATACTGTTGGCAGATGCATTGTATTAGTTTCAAATCATTTCACTTAGCTACCGTTTTAAGTCACCTACATAGTAATCAACTCCCTCGTTTGTTCACAAACTCGGTGACTCCGTAAAATTCTTTTCACGAGTGTCGTGTGTATGTATCTAATGGTTCCGCTGATTCGTGTTATTATTTTATGACGAGTGCGTATGTAATGCAACCTCACCTACACGACGGTGTCAACCTGCACAAATGATTGTTGTCTGAAGTTCTTGTAACTCTAAAATGAAACTCGAAGGAGTCATGAACGTCTCATTCATAAATCGTTCAGATCTGTTGTAAAAAACGTTTCCACCTTTGCATACTTACTGTACTTATGTACTGTACGTATGGAACACAATGTACATGGTGGAGGGAGACAGACGTTCCGGAAACGAACGAAAACGAGAGGGAATACGGTTGTAAAAAGTGGAGTTCTTTTCTCAAATGGTGGATAGAACCGCCTGAAAATCTGATTTCCTATTGTATAAATTTCTCAATGAATCATGCTGGTTTCACTCGTATATCAATCTGACTGACAAAGATATCTCAAAAAAGGCCTTTTTGGGAGGTGGAAGCGTGTGTATGATATGGTGAATATTTTACTTTATACTTAAACAATGACTGAATTATATTTGTTTTCAATAGTTAGTATTCTATAGTAGTGGGTAACACTCTATAGTATTTGGTAACACTCAGCTGTACCACAAGCTCCCGTATTCACTCAGGGATTCACTCGATCGATCACTCATTGGCTCACTCATTTCCGTAGTGGGAAAACAAGGTTGAGTCTTGCTATTATGAACTGCTTTCTACTGCTTCGACATCTTGATTATGGAAGTAGTAATTTTAGAGAAAAGAAATCGCCACCGTGGGTGGGTTCATCTTGAATAGAAATGTCAAAATCCAATTTGGTATATTACGAAAAATATTTTTTCACGTTTTGAGACTTGGTAAACGAATGTAAAAAACTTTAATTTATAAGTGGTTGAGTTGTTGGTTCCTCGATTGACATCAGTTCAATTTGAAACAATAAAGCGGCGCATAGTTTTATGCATACTTTCCCGGTCCCAGAGTTGACTGGCAATCAGCAGGTCCTTTAGACTTTGATACAGTATGGTTAGGAAACAATATCAAACATCTGTAAAAAACTACTCAGCAAACACATTTCGAACCTATTTGAACGATTGAATAGGAATGAAGGTATTTTTCCACCGCTTATTTACCAACAACCGACATTATTGAGTTTCAGTCGAAAATCGATGAAAACTTCTTGTTCAAAACAGTTAACACCAGTATTAACGTTGCAGGAAGTTTCATTTTCGATAAATTAGAATTAAAAACTTCATTTTGCACGACACATCCTTTTTCACTCCTCTTTGCTGGCTTACAACGCAAAAATTTATTTATTTTTAGCAAGCATAAAATTATTGGGGTTTCATCGATTTTTGGTCATTCTCAGCCTTCTAGCCCGCCCTATTTATGTTATTTTGAAGGTTTACTAAAGCATATAAACGTATGACAGCAATACTTTGTTTATCAGGGAAACGTATTATCATGCATGACATACTGATCAACAATCAACCATGCCCGGAAAATTGAAAAATTTAGTAAATTTAGAACTTTTGACCAAAATTGGTCCAGTCAGAAAGTAAAAAAAGTTTTTACATGTGGGGAAGGAATATCGCGTTACATTGTTGAAGGTCTACTGTAGGGGCATCACTCGGTTTGTGTGAATAAATCTCAAATTTTTTTCTTTATTTTGACATTTATGTCTCCAACTTGACGATTTTTAGATAAAAAGTTAACGTTAAAAAATTTTCGGGGTTGATTTCTATATTGAATATTTTATCAAATGCGGTTAAAAAAAGCTCAAAACACGTGGAATTGAGTCTACTTTCATAATATGCCATTGATTTAGTGATTATATGACTCTATCACTGACGGCCACCATTGAAAGTGTCCGTGTCGCATGATGACGCGTGCTTTCCAGGCAAAATTGATTTCACAGTGCATATTTCCTCGTTAAGATGTTGAAAAATGGTCGAAATGTCAACCTGTAGGGCTCAAAATGTAGCTAATAGATTTGATTAACGATATGTATAATAACATGTTCAAATAGAAATCTGGAGAAAAAATTATGTCATGGTTTTCACAACAAAAAGGTAATTTTTAAGCAAATTTAGCACTTTTTTTAGAAAATCGAATTTTTCACTGATCTACAGGACGATGCGCGGGGGGTGGATTCCCGGGGTGATGATGACCGACCAACAGCCCATCCATTGCCGCATACGGCATCTTTCTTCTATGGTGGCCATGTTAGGAATTTTGGGTCAAAGTTGACACCTACTTGACCAAACTTGCCGTTATGTTTGGGTATGGTACGGTAGTGAAATTTTTTTCAAATCAGGTCACTTATAGCTCAAAATGACCGCCGTGAAACGTAGAACACGTATATAAAATTTCAGCTCATTCCATGAGGTCTATAAAATTTTATGCGCAGAAAACCACAAAAAAATCGAAAAAAAAATTTTCTTCAAAAAGTTGATTTTTCAAGTTTTGATCTCAAATTTTTTATTAAAAGCATGCTCCTAGGCTCGAAAAATTTTGGTTCCAGAATGACTACTATTAGGGGTATCAAAAACCGCAATAAACCAGGAGATCGTTATTTGGGCCACGAACTCCATACAACCCGTAGATTCTCTCAGACCATGCGTTTTAAACAGCCAAACAAGGGGTATAACTTTACTCTCAAAACAATCACAGCCGTATAGTTTCATTTCGCAAATCTATTTAGCTGCAACGATAAATTTGCAGTCAACCACGAAGACAGTAGAAGAAACTGATCAGATCTGACGCAACTCAAATTTACAACTGAAAAGTTTATAGGTTTTTCAGTTCATATAAACCTGAAGCGCTAACGCACCTGTGTCGATGTGAGATATCCCAAGTTGTGCAGGCTCTTATACGATTCGTCACCGAACGGCATTGTTTTACCGTAATATCGATGTTCGGCAAAGATCACCATCGCATTCAGTGACGGCGCCAGATCCCACATGAAACCCTGGAAAGAATGAACGAACGTATTTTTATCATTATAATAAAATTACATAACAACAATATAAAATCACTACTACTGAAACCACAATCAACATCAATAACAACCTCAGCACTGAAAAAAACAATTGATACAACTACAACACAAAATTACAAGATTAAAAAAGCAATAACAACTTCATCATCGTATCCAGCTACCACAACAACAACAACCACAACAATGTAAGCAACAACAACAACAACAACAACAACAACACAAACAACAACAACAACAACCACATAATTATCATTTCAGTCACAACAACAACCACTGGCGAACAAGCTAATCCTACAAAGGGAGGGGGAATTCGCCAAAGAGGGGGGGGGGGAATCGGCAGAAATATGGTTATTTAATTTACACCTTAATGAACAAATGCAACTTTTTTCAAAGAGGGGGAATTTCACTTCCCCCCCCCTCTTCTCGTCCGCTAGTGACAACAACAACAACAACAACAACAACAATAACAACAACAACAACCAACCGTGTTATTCGCAAACAACTCGATATCACCCTCGTTGCCGCAGTAGAACAGAATCGGCGAACTGGGCGTAAAGTTGTCATCGTTAACCAAAAATCGCAGTGAAAACGTCCGACCATCGACGAAGGAGAAATGATCGATCGGCATGTCCCTGGAAAAGTACCGTAGGTATTATAGTCGAAACGCACCAGTGGACGCACTGACGGACGAGAAAGGGAGGGAAAAGTGGAATTCCCCCTCTTTGGCGTATTCAAAAAGCAGAATTTGTTCTTTAAGGCGTAGGTAAAACGACCGGAAAACTGGCAATTCCCCCCTCTTTGACGAAATTCCCCTCCCTTTGGGAATTTAGCTCGTCCGCCAATGAGTGGACGCACTGACGGACGAGCCAAACCTCCAAAGAGAATGGAATTCCTCCAAAGAGGGACAAATTGGCAGTTTTCAGGCCATTTTATCAAAACCTGAACCTTAGGGAACAGAATTTTACTTTTTGAAACTGCCAAAACGGGAGAATTACACTTTTTCTTCCCGTTCTCATCCGCTATAGTTATATCAATGTTTCCCCTATAAATCTGAATCTTGGATTTTGTGCTCTATTTCGGGTTTCGACGGAATTGAATGTTTCTGAAGAAAACACGAGAAAATACTTTCTGTGAATCCAAAATCCAAAACTCAAAAATCGAATTTTGGATTCACAGAATTTTTTTTTCATATTTTATCTTGTTTTTTACAAAAACGTTAAAATCTAAAATAGACCCCAAAATCCAAGATTCAGTTTTATAGGGGAAACACTGGTTACCTTCTGTGGCCATTCTAATAAGGGTGCTTTCAGAGTAGAAAGGAAAGTAAAAAGGAAAGTAAAACGGAAAGTAAAATCTGTAAACCAATTGACCGAAAAGTCAATTTTGTTCCCGAAATTTTGTTTTCAGTCAATAGGTTTACAGATTTTACTTTCCTTTTTACTCTGAAAGCACCCTAACCAATTGTACACCCTATAATGATTCCAACCTGTACCACTGTTCACGCCATGTGTAGGCTTGACTGGCGTGGACCGCGAGCGCCACCAGAAGCAACCAGTATAGCATTTTGGTTGGCTCTGAAAAAGTAAGTAACAGAAATTTGCAAAATTATTACTGAAAAAATTCAGGGATAGCGAACTTTTCGACCAAAGAAATCAGGCGCCTGGAAATTTTGCCTTTGGCTTGGGCAGTTTCATTGTACGTGAGTTGTGAAACTTTCCTGACTTCTCACTTCTCAGATGATGGCGAAAACACGAGAAATATTCAAGGCTTTTTCAGAAAAAAAGTCATCCAACTGACACCGTATTTTCAAAAACGGTTGAAGGCAAATCCAACAGAAATACCCACAATTCTTCGGGGGGAAATCGATTTCATTCTTCTGCGCATGATCGATAAATAGCAAAGAAGTAAAAATAGTTAAGTATACAAACACAAAGGTATTCGCGTTTTTTACAAATTCAATTAAGTATCAGCATTTTCATAAATGTAAATTAGCGTCGCAAAAGATGCACCAACGTGTTGTTAGAAAGGCATATAATGGTGATTAGAAAGTGATATCAATCAATGTTTGACAGAATAATCAAATTGCTATGAATTTATTTTTGAATAAAACAGTTATCAGAAATTTTCACTTTGAAAAATAGTTGTAGTACTCTACAATTCACAAATGTAAGAGTCAGATTCACTTACCAACAACCAGTTTCTCATTCATGTACCGTGTATTTTCGACTAACGCAATGGATGGTGTTATTGAATTGGGTTTACGAAAACACGAGTACGAAAATATAATTACTGTTCCAAAAACTATTCACGATGCCAGATTTTTTATTGTCGACATATTGTTGGGTGAATTTTCTTGAATGTGATTTATCCTCACCTCATGGTACTGACAATAATAGGAATCTACGAACCTTTGGAACAGTAATGTATATGCGACTTAAACGAGTCACGAGTTACCTTGAATTGAAACATCAATAAAATACGTTCAAACTCGGCACAAAATGGCACAATAATAATAAGATATAATGTGATAATATCAGCCACTGCGGTAATAATACATTACACCCGTGTACCACCGAAATTCTCTGGGGTCATCTGGTCTTGTTTATACAAGAAATCATCACAACACTGATAAGAATTTTACTTAATGATCGTTGAAAGTAATTTTTCTGCCGGCAAATTATTTCAGGAAGTTAATTCCAAGAGCACAGGTACAATCAATAAACGGAAAAGATTTCTCGTTTTTTTAAGAATGCTTTTAGGAACTCAGCCCCACGTTATTAGAGGTAATATTTGTACACCAGCCAGACCAGATCAACCCAGAAAACGAGGTGTGGAAAATTGCCAACGGTAGGAAAAGTAGACAGGAAGGATGCGATAGCTGAAGCTGAGTGATACAAAATAAACAGGAGGAGTTTGGAAGATAATCAGCATTACTGTAGATAGATACATGAAACATTATAATAAAAAACAGACTGGAAACTTCGGTCCTGTAAGTTCAATAAATATCACAGGCATTTAGAAAACAACTTTAAAGGGTATATGTACAAAAGATGAGGATGAAAGAAGTCAAAAGAACGAAAACTGTGCTTCTTTAACATTAAGGCAAAGGCGAAACTCAGAAGTGAACAAAAATCATAGACTGCTTCTAATGTAAATAACAATAATGATGCATGAGAATTGAGAAAAATATGTGAGTCAGTTGAACAAAAAAAACAATTAATGTCAAGTTAAAGGATGGTAAGGCAAACTTGAAGCATGAAAAGGAGGCTGACTTCAAGGATGGATGAAACGAAATTTTGATTAATTGACGGTTGATCAAAAATGACAAGTATTGGTTTAAAAAACTCATTGCTTGTTAGTATGTTCGCATGGCACAACAACTACCAGCAGTTAGCACATTGTAGTATTTGCATAGTAGTAACATAGATATAATAATATAATGGTATAATGATATGATACGAAAAACCGAAAAAAAAGTTTCGATGAAGTATAAGTCACTGAACGGTTACAAATTTTCATTTGATGTGTAATATTCTTGTACAGCTGAACTTGAAGGACACACTTCCTATTAAAAAAGAGTCTATGCTGAGAAGGAACAAACTTGTAATATTTACTTCAGACAACTGAAGAGTATAACTGTGTTTAGATGATAAACTCGCTAGTCGGCGTAGGTTGAGGTCGGGATTTAGGCCACTATTTCATTGGAATAACCGCCGTCACCCTGTAAAGAAACGCATTAGCAACAACAACAACATGAACAACAACAAACACAACAACAACAACTATAACAACAACAACAACAATAACAACAACAACAACAACAACAACAACAACAACAACAACAACAACAACAACAACAACAACAACAACAAACATGTTCGACGCCTGGGAGGTTCTCCTCGCTTTCCGTACGATTCAGCAAACCTCCATTGTTGCTGCGGGAGTGCTGAAAGAGATAAAAGAGATATTTCAGAACACGAAGACGAAACGGTTCAGTTTTTAAAGAAAAATCAGAGTTTATTCGTAAACATTCAGACGGGAAAAAAAATTCTCGTGAACCATTAACACACACTTCACAAAATCAAAAGAAAAAAAATACAACAAAATAAAACCCACATTTTCATATAGAATAACGAGCACACCGATGAGACCAGTGATGAGAATCAAAAAGTACTTTCGGTGAAACTTCCGGAAACCCCACAAAATTACAAATTTTCAAAAACCAATTTTTAAAATCAACAAAAGAAATACGAAAATAATAACAAAAACATTAACATTTTCATATAGAATAACGAGCACACCGATGAGTCCAGCAATGAGGATAAAAGCCCCGACGGCCAGCAACCCGTAGGTGGCGCCGTTGCCTATTTTGAGTGCGAGTAGAAGTTGACCGGTGATCTGAAACAATTTAAAAAATATTTTAACAAGAAAAACAAACTACAGCAACAACAACAATAAAAACAACAATAAAAACAACAATCTATATATAAATTTGACAACGAAAATTTTTGGGTCGTGTATGTTTGTCCAAAGGTTTCAGTTCTGCATGAACAGGCAAAATGCTTGGTAAAATTTGAGTTGCGGATGATCAACCGGAAAACTCATAATTGAAGTTCCATCCTGCATGAAAGTTGTTCCCTAAATTCGATTATTTACCTTGAAGTTTTTAAAAAGTTTATAGAACGGCTGAATAATTTAATTTTGGAAGTTTCCCAATGGTCATCTGCTACCAAAAATTTCTTGAGAAACTCACAAGACGGCTCTGAACGCGCTCTAACACTACTGTCAACTGTGGAACTGATTTTGACAGCAGCGGTATGAGCTTTATAAGGTAAGAAATTCCTCTTTTTAGCAACGGTTAAGTAGCGTAGTCGTTCAACGCGCCGAGTTAGTTGAAAAGTTCGATTCTTTATTCTCTTCATTTTTATGGTTGTCGTTTAAAGTATTCTTATGGGAGAAATTTGGATATATTTTACATATTTTTTTCACACATTTTGATGCTATAATTTTTGATGATAGAATCATTCAATCTAATGTTTGTTCGAATATTTATCTTCCATTTGTTTTAATTGAGACGTTTGTGTGGCTGTGCATGGAAGGAAAAATTCCCTTACTGTTAAACTGAAGTACTGTAATTTCAAGTATTTGATGAAATAACTTATATTATACGGGTCGGGTCGGCCTAAGATATAACCAACGTTTAAGATTTTTATCCCTTGATTTCCTTTAACTGGATGGTTTCTGTAGAACTTGTTTCACAGTTGCCGGCAACGGGTATACAGAACGTTTCATGTTCGATTAATTACATTAACAATCCAATGGATGACGTTTGTTTTCTTCGCAATAAAGGGACATTCTTCTCGGTAGCAGTATCAGAGAGAATTTTCTTCATTTTGATGGTTGTCGTTTAATATTTTCTGCATAACGGCTGACCGACTATTTGACAGATTGACTGACTGACAAAATAAATTACGATCCCGTAAACATTTGCGGAGTAGGGAACTGGCTTACCCGGATGGCATCACTCACTACGCTAGCCTATACATAGCTTGATACCTAACATAGCGGCTGACCGACTATAGTTTGACATAATCGCCAGACAGTCGTAATATTTTTTTAGTTTGACTGACTGACTAAATTGAGGTGCCGTAAATATTCGCGGAGTCGGGAACTGCATTACCCGGATCGTATTATTGATTGTTACATACTTCTTATCCTTTATTGAGAATTTTGATTAGACCATGAGGTCAATTAAAGACGTTAAAAAAGAGGAAAAACCATGAAAAGACTGAAATCCTGTTTAAAATTGAAAATAACTCAAGATACGGTCAAATAGACATCAGAATCGGTTTTTCGGGTATACAAAACGTTTCATTTTCGATGAATTAAATTAACAACTCAATGGATGACGTTTGTTTTCTTTGCAATAAAGGGACTTTCTTCTCGGTAGCAGTATCAGAGAGAATTATCTTTGGATCACGTTGGGTTGGTTCAATTGATCTTTATCAGTAGCGGACGAGAAGGGGTGGAAAAGTGGAATTCCCCCTCTTTGACGTTTTCAAGAAGCAGAATTTGTTCCTGCTGTTGATAAGGTGTAGGTAAAATGACCTGAAAACTGCCAATTCCCCCTCTTTGTTAAAATTCCCCTACCTTTGGAGGTTTAGCTCATCCGTCGGGTGGGTAGAATTTCTTTTTCAAAACAGTAATTTTAATTAAACGAGATGATTGAATTTTTATTAGGGTTTTTTAGTAAGGTGTTCAAATAAACTAATTATACTGAATGTACTTTGTGCTACAGTACTTCAGGAAATCTACTGTGCTGCTGAACGTACACAATAAACCATCTGAGCTGTTACATAATTGCTAACTGAACACATCAATCAAAAGTCGTGTCAAGCCATTTCATCACAGATCAAATATTTTTGCCAATGCCACAAGTACAACGGGCTCTAAAAATACTATGTTTTTTTCATTATTTTCAGCTCAATCGCCGATACGAATCCAAAAATTACTGAGGTAGCAAAAAATACATATTTGAACCAATTAATCTTTGGATAGGGTTGTGTTGGTTTAGTTTATCTTCACTTTTAATCTTCGGATCTGGTCACAGTTAAAAATTATCTTCGGACGTTTTAACGGGACGAATGGAGTTTTTCGGAATGGATGAGCAATATTGGGACGTGATGGTTGAGTCATTGATCACGATTTTTGTTTGAATATTTATCTCAATTTTATGAGATGTTTCACGGGATGAGTAGAAAAAATAAAACTACTGTATTCAATTCCTTTGCCTCTTCCATTCAATTACATAACTGTCATGTACCTATTCAAACACAGGATTGTGTTGCAGAACAGTACGAAGAATCTATCTTAATTTTCAACTGATGTAGTTTCCGATATTGGATGATATAAAAAATTTACTGGTCGGGTAAATGCCACAGAATGTAATTTTTGTCTAAACAGGAAAAAAAGAATAAATCAACGGGTTTAGTATATGCATCTCATGATTTCCCGTGAAGCTTCGGTTCCTATAAAACTCGATCATACGTTGCTGGCAACGGGTATTCAACTAGTAATCAACAACACAACAATAACAACAACAACACAAAAACAACAACATCCACATCCACAACAACAACAACAACAACAACAACAACAACAACAACAACAATAACAACAACAACAACCAATAGTAACAACAACAACAACAACAACAACAACAACATTAACAACAACCAACAACAACAACAACAACAACAACAACAGCAACAACATCAACACCAACACCAACAACAACAACAAAAACAACAGCAACAACAACAGCAACAACAACAACAACAATAACAACAACAACAACACCTGTTCGTGCGTGCTACCAGGCCCCTGGTCGATGACGCCCGTCTCATTCAACCACAGAATCGGGATGATATGGGAGTTGACGTTGGACAAATCCCTGAAGATTTATGTATGTGTGAGTGAGTGAGTGAGTGAGTGAGTGAGTAAGTGAGTGAGTGAGCGAGTGAGTGAGTGAGTGAGTGAGTGAATAGGTTGGGGAAAGGGAGCGTGAGTGAAAGACTGAGACAGCGAAACGGTGAGAATTGCAAAAAGGGTGGGTGGAAGAATAAGTGAGTGATTGCAAGCAAGACCGAGTGAGTGAGTGAGTGAATGAGTGAGTGAGTGAGTGAGTGACTGACTGAATAAGCGAAAAAAGCTAACCCAAAGAACGGAAAGTGGGGCATTTTCATGTTGATTTGAATGCGACGCGACAAATAGACACCAACGGCGGTGTTCTGCAAATTGAGGAAATTAAAATAATACATAATTAATTATTTTGATTAGTATGATTGAAGAGAACGTACAAAAATTAAAATAATATATATTCAATTGTTATGACTATCAAGATTGAAGAGAACGTACAAAAATCAAAATAATCCATAATTAGTTATTATAATTAATCATAATAAAAAAACGTCAACATTTCAATTTCAAGTTGAAAACTCAATGGGGGAAAACGCAATATTATATCCTGAGCTTGTAATCTCTTATTATTTGTTGTAATACTTTTACTCGAAAATTTGGTCGCGGGTGTTTTTTTTTCAAATATTTTTTTCTCACGCACATACGCAATAAATTTTGCAATAAAATTACCGCAAATCGTCAAAACGTAGAAAAAGGTTAGACAAGCAGACTATAAAACCACATATGAATTTAAACTGCACGTTTTTTCACTAGCGGACGAGGGAAAAACAGAAAAGTGAAATTCTCCCTCTTTGGCAAATTCAGTATTATCCGGTCCTTCAATCAAGAAACAACCAGTTTAATCCAATTACTAACCGGTTCAAGCTCGACTACCGTGGTATGCTTTTTCTCATCGGGTCGCATACCGTTGATCGAGTTGATCACACCATCCGGAGCAAATAGAAAATGAGGCGAGGACACGATGACCGGGGCTGGAAAGAAGAATATTTATCATATATTAATATATATAATGTAGTAGTAAAATATATATTTTATGTATTAAATATAATTATAAATTTATAAAATTATAAATTATGCCCACTCCATTCATCACACTCGACTTAGTTGGGTAGAGCTCAGATTTTCGACGGCTGCTACAAAACGTACAAAAAAGTTTTTTTTGAATGTCAAAATAAGATTCAGAGTGATGAAAGATAACAAACAACAATAATAATAATCTTTGTAAAAAAATCATGAAATGAGTAGAAAAACGAACCTCCTTGACATCGGCCAATATCAAGAAGACCAGAAGGTAGACAGCCGGAACGGTTCACCTATAATATTATGAAATATTATTTAAATTGCTTTTTACGAATAATGAACAAAAACAACAACAACACCAATAACAACCGCAACAACAAATACAACCAGAAACTACATTAATAACAACTACAACACCAACAACCGTAACAACAACAACAACAACAACAACAACAACAATTCAAATAAAAAATTCCACTAGGAATCAGAACATCATCATTCGACAACAAAAAACAACTACAACAACCGCAATCAAAAACAACAACAGTAAAATTCAACACCAACAACAACAACAACAACAACAACAGCAACTCACCTGCAGCTCGGGAAAGTATCCATCATCGGCCGGATTGCAAAACACCTTATTTTCTTCCAAATTGGCATCCCAAATCTCTGGTGGCAAGCTGAACTGGATAACGGGTATATCCCAATCGACCTTACGCTGTTTCGGTGTAATGTAGACGGACCTGTAAATGAAAAATCTATTTCTATCAACAACAATAAAAAAATCGACAACAACAACACCAGACAACAACAACAACAGCAACAACTGGATAACGGGGATATCCCAATCTACCTTGCGTTGTTTGGGAGTAATATAGACGGACCTGCAAATGGTTATTATGATTATTCCGTTTTTAATCATCTTTATTTCTTCAAATTGTCTTAATCAGTGATCAAATTTTTCTCCTCTCAATAAATATTATGGCTTTTATTTTCTTCCATAATGTAATTTAATACTTATCGTTATTCATATTTTTCTGCACATTACTTCACGACAACAACAACAACAACAACACAACAACAACAACAACAGACACCAACAACAACAACAAAAACAACAACAACAACAACAACAACAAACCGGCAGATCTCCGGGATGAACATGTAGAGACGGGTGTCCATATCGAGAAACGGCGGATTCAGTGTGCCATCTAAAAACATACAAATTTTTTAATATTGTTGATTATTCATGATTTCTTCATTTTGAAGAAAAATTTAATTTATTAAATTGATACTCGAAATTTATCCTTTTTTAGAGAGAAAAACCACTATCGAACATCCTTATGGTGAGATATAAAAATCAGTTGTGTACCGGCGGGTTACGTCAGATTAAAAATACATTTTACTCTATCAATATCACAAATGCATAAAAAGATCAAAATCTAGAGCAAATTTCAGAATAGGGTACCTGTACACCACTGACAAAAATCAATTAGTACATGTTGACAGAATAACCAGAATAAAACAACAACAACAACATGATCAACAACAACAACAACATTAACTTCAACATTAACAACAACAACCTCAACAAACCTGATCCCATAATTTTGCGCGCCTGCGGTTTATCGCCCCACCAGGACAACGGCAGTTGTTTCTCACCGTTATATGTGACTATACCACCAACTTTATCGACATGACCGTTTTTACCAGTATAGATTTCGAATAGCCCATCGTCCGTATTGTTGATCTGAATTAAAAATCAGAATGAAATTTATTGTGCCATAATAACAAAGTAGGATACCAAGTCACAAATATAGTGAAACAACGGTAATCCAAAATGATCTGCTCTGCAGAAATGAAAATTAGGGTAGGGGTCTGATTCATAGTTTATGCTATCAAATTCATCTATGATTCCCACAATTTATTTCTTTTGTTCTCAATAGTACGCTACGGCTGGGTTGTTAGTCATTTAGTGAGTCCTATTCATTTATTCTAATTTACGGAATAAAATATTGGATTGGATTAGATGCCTTTTTACTGCAACAGAACACAAATGAAAAAAGCGCACGCAAATGTTATTTCAAAACGTTACTGTTTATTAATTTGCAAGGGTGATTTTTCTGAGATGAAATATAAGCAACATAAATGAATCATATGAATAAATTTTGAAAAATAGAATATAATAATTTAATTAATAAAATTTCATTAAGCGAACTAACGCCGACTTGGAAGCCTCCTCTCGGCGGCAGTGGATGGGTCAGATTCAAATGCAGTTTTCCGAGTAATTTCAAGAGCTTATCATCATAACCGTTGTAGATGAGCTCTGGAATAACGAGCAGAAATGAAAATATAAGGTTCTGAATTTGACTTCGAATACCGGTTATAGATTATTTCTGGAAATGGATAACAGGAATTTCCGGAAACTCCAACTTTGAATATAATATTCAGAATTTTAATAACCATTGTAGATTACATCTAAAAATTAAAACTTTGCCTGCTATAACAACAACAACAGTGAACGTGCACTTTCTCTACAATACAACAACAACAACAACAATAACAACGACGACGACAACAACAACAACAACAACAACAACAACAACAACAACAACAACAACACACCAACCGTCAACCGTATGAGTGACGAATAACGATTCGCCGAAACCCGCCAAAACACCGCTAATAGCGACCAGTTCCAACGCCGAGAAGTTCTGTGGAATCAGCATATCAGCGAAAGTCTGTAAAAAAATACACTGAATCACTAGCGAACCAGTGAATTCCCCCCTCTTTGGTGTTTTCAAAAACGAAATTTTTTTCCCTGAGGTGTAGGTAAAATGGCTTGCAAACTGCCAATTCCCCCCCCCCCCCCTCTTTGAGAAATTTCCCCTCCCTTTGGAAAGTTGACCAGACTGCCAGTGCACTGAATCAACGAGAAAGAACATTTTTAAGTACGGGTGATAAAACCAGTGTATGTCAAATTAAACAATGATGCCAATTGTTTTATTTCTTGTTGTTCTTGTTTGTTTTTAAGACTTCCCTAAAGAGCCAAAAAACTGCTTATGATGTTTTTTTCTGAAAGGTACATTTCGGGACTCGGGTATCAGTAATCTAACGTCAGACATGCTGAGCAGAAACTCACAGGTCCAAATAGCAATTATTATTGGTTTGTCCACCAATTAGTCAGGAAAAGAGGACCCTTACTGTTTTTTTTCCCTAGTTTTCTTTTTATTTGACATACACTGGATAAAACTGCTGATAAACCGTGAATAAAATAGAAGTTTCTAAACATCATTAACCAATAGAATCGGATTCACAGTAGTGACCATTTCTTTATCGGAGCGTCCGGAGAGCACTTCGTTGTATAGATAGGCTTTGTTGTCGCGGTATTTGACGAAGGATCCGTCCGCGCTCCATTCTAACGAGTTCTTGAGGTTGATTTCGCTGAAAATTATATATATTATACAGATGAGTGAGTGGATGAGTGGATGAGTGAGTGAGTCGAGTGAGTGAGTGAGTGAGCTAGTGAGTGAGTGAGTGGATGAGTCGGTGGGTGAGTGAATAAGGTTGTGTATTGGTGACACTGTCGTACGAGCTAATCCTCCAAAGGGAGGGGAATTTCGTTGAAGATAGGAGAATTGCTGGTTTTTCGGCCATTCTATTTACAACACGTTAGAAAAAAAATTTACGCCAAAAAGGGGAAATTCCACTTTTCCCACCTCTTCTCGTCCGCTAGTGATTATTGAGATGGTGAGTATGAAAGTGAGTGCATAAACTCTACCTTCATTAGAACAGATTTTAAATTTACCCAACAAAAATTAAGAAAGAATACCAACTTATAAACGTAGGGTCCCATCTCGACTACGTTGGGTTTGAGTCCGTTCAATACATCATGTGTGTTGGTGATATTGAACATCATGTAGGACATGGTGATGGGAAACGGCGGTTTGATCCACTTGTTCGTAGTGTCCGAATAATGACCGGTTGTATCATTACCGAGTGAGACTTGCTGGAATGAAAAATGCAATGCGTGATGGCAGTCAAACAGAAGCGTGACCTACTGACTGATGGTCGTGAAAGAATCGTCTTTCTCTTGAACATCCGATGGAGTGACTTGGAACTTTATCTCATGATATGCCTATGGCAAGCACCATTCGTGATTGGGACCCGGCGAAGTCTTGATCCGAGTGAGCCAACCCATCAATGAAAAATGAAAACAGGGACGAATTAATCTGAGAAATGAATATGCTAAATTATAAGTGCAGAGATTCTTGAACAAAATATATTGTGAACTAAGAAAAAAGATCAGTTCGCTAAAGCAAACGCTTCTGTAAACCATTAACTAACCGCAGTAACTTGAGCCCGAATTATCTGCGGCATGCCATAAGTAACCATAACGATGCCTCCAACAGCCAGAACCAGGCCGACGCCGACCAACACACCCGAGCAAACGGCCCGTTTGTTCACCATTTTTATTCGAGAAAATTTCACGATTCTTCTGGAAAATATATCGAAAATTATTAGCGGAATAATCTGTTTCATTTAGAAAATACAAAAGTTAATAACAGAAAAATGAGCTAAAAACAACTATTGACGAACTGGAACTGATGAACAATGACTGACTATTAACTAAAAAAAATTATCGGTTTTGGGAAGACTCAGACTAAGATTGATAGTGAACATTTACGTGGTCGACAACGATAAGTACATTTCAATGAAATGACTAATACTTTCAAGAAATTCAGTTGTTATGCCATAATAGCAAAGTAGGATACAAAGTCATAAATAGTGAAACAACGGTCATCCGATTTACAAATGACTGACAATCACTGATCATCAACAAAAAAATTGCTGAGTCAATTGTGCGGCCTTCAGTTGATATGCAAAAACCACAGTAGCAAAGTGGTTACTCGGTACAAAGAATCCCTGATCAATATATTGACATAGTAATAAAATAAAACTATGTAATAATAACATAACGACCAATGCTTACAGCAATAAAAATCGATAGTTTATTCTGTTGCGAAACAGTCTAATAACTACATAAATGTCCCTTTCAAATAAATTTTTTAAGCAGTTTCTTTGGGTCTGTAGGGAAGGTTTAAAAAAAACAAGCAAACAGGAAGAAGCAAGGTAAAAAAACAGTTGGCCTCTTTGTTTTTTAGATACCCTGGTCTTTACAACAATGTTTCCCTCTGCTATAGCGTCATAAGTTTGGCATTATTTTCAGCAGCCTGAAGCTGATAAGAAAAATACCAGTTAACCAATGGTCATTGATAAACCTGGAAAACAAGATAAGAAATAATGATATGAGGACAAACGGTAAAACAGTCTTAACATAAATATTATGGCTTTCAGGAGTTTTATATTCATAATTCTTATTTTATTAACTCTAAAACTTTCATCAAGAAAAACTTCCGTTTATATGTAATATGGGCTGACTTGACTAAAAGTTGTTAACTATGTCATCGGTCCAGTTGACCGAAAACTCGAAACCAAGCTCTAGAGTGGCTTCTGAACATTGAAATGAGCATCCAAAGAAATTGAAAAAGAAGCCAGTGAAAATGATAAAACGATTAAATGAAAATAATACTTTTATTGCAAATTTCAGTTTACAAAAGCAGATTTTTTACTGATAAAATGGCTACAACAAAGTTTGAATTGTTTAAAAGTAAAATACGCTCCGTGAAAGCGGAAGGTGAAATGTCAAGGCACTAGCGGACGAGAAGGCGTGGGAAAAGTGGTATTACCTCTCTTTGAAGTTCTCAACCAGGATTTGGCATATAAAAAAACTTGAAAACAGGATTTGGATTTTTTTGTAAAAATAATGGATGTTGTCAGGCACAATTAATAATCATGAAATGTGAGTAGTAAAACAAATCAAGCATCTAACGTAGGATTGAATCAGATCAGTTTACGCTACTCGGTATAAACAGATTATATCATCTTCTTATATATGTTACATGGCTGAATCATCCCCAGACCACAACAACAAAGCAAAAGCGGAGATAACATAGGAAATCAGCAATTTCAAAACAACATTTCGGAATGAAAAAAACACAGTAAAATGAATCATTTGGAGTTTGGACCACTATAGGACGAGGGAAGAGCGAAAAAGTGGAATTACCACCTCCCTCTTTGGCAATTTTAAAAAGTAGAATTTGTTCCAACAGGTGTCACGTGTAGGTAAAGTAAAATTACCTGAAAACTACCGATTCCCCCTCTCTTTGGAGGTTTGGCGCGTCCGTCAGTGGTTTGGACAAATGTTCAGTGACCGTACCTCGCGGCACTGGCAGACGACCAAAACCTCTAAAATGAGGGGAACTCTGTCAAATAAGGGGAATGAAATGGGAAGTCTTGAGACCATTTTATCTACACCTTATGGAACAAGTTGTCCATTTTGATCTCGCAAAAGATGGGTGAATTCCACTTTTCCGTTTGCCTCCCATTCTCGTCCGCTAGTGAATTACAGATCATGAGCAATAAATTTATCGTTTCTCATTGTGGCGCCTCTTTTATATTGTATACGATATATGTTGACCTTTGGAATGTACGGTAATAAAATCAGTGAAGTGAACCTCCTGACGCACTAGCGAACGAGTGACGAATAAACCCCTCCCCCTCTTTGACGATTTTAAAAAGTGCAATTTGTTCCCTGAGAAAGAGAAAAGACGGCCTCAAAACTGCAAACTCCCCTCTCTTTGACGAAATTCCACTCATCTTGGAGGTTTGGCTCGTCCGCCAGCGGCTTTCGTTTTCTACAACACGAAAAGACGGTGTCCTAACGGGGCTAAACTTCGTCGAAGCGTTGACCGGGTGGCCGAGACAACCCACTAGAACAAACCTAAGGTTTTATTTGACTATAAAAAACATAATTCAATATATATAATAAATACATTTCAATTAAAATAGAAAAAAATAAATTGAAATTCGGAGAGAAAAAAAATTCGGCGTTTTGTGTTAACGATATGTGAAAAAAGGCATCGACCAAATTGCACGTGAATACGGTAATCGCGACCCGTCGACCGGTCGACCCGTCGACCGAGATCGGTCGACCGGCCATTTGGAGGTTTTTAGGCTGCCTACATAGCTGGATAGGTTTAGAAGGCTAGGCATGAGCATCAAAATT
>OZ038442.1:1522534-1547214 GCA_964036265.1 Daptonema setosum
CTAACTAAATAACTGACTCAATCACTCACTCACTCACTCACTCACTCACTCACTCACTCACTCATTCACTCACTTATTCACTCAAAAATAACACCATTCGGTTACTCACTCACTCCCTCACTTGCTCCCTCACTCACTCACTCTCTCACCCATTCCCTCACTCACTAACACACTTGACCACTCTGTCAAACTCTCATTCACTCACTTATAACTAACTAGCTAACTAGATCACTCACTTCTTCTTTCAGTTCAGTCACTCACTCACTCAATCATTTACTCATTTATTCACTCACTGGCTCGCTTAATCACTCACTCACTCCTCACTAATTCATTCACTCACTTACTCACTCACTCATTCACTGCATATGACCTTACTATTCCTCACAATGTTTTCCTGAATCATTCGGTACTAATTCCAACCTTTAAAAATTTATTGTTTTAATTTGTTTTTTCAGTAGTTATTTTCCCACTCGCAAAATAAAAGTTGAATTTTGGATTCAATAGTTTGTATGGCAAAATAGGACATGTCCTATCTTGGATTTGAATGGCAAAATAGGACAACGGATTTTACTATGGCAAAATAGGACATCCATCATTAACACAAAACGCCCATTTTTTGTCACTGGATTAGCTCGCGTGACGGACGGGAGGACAGAATCGTAATTATATTTCGAGCAGATCGTACATTAGAAAGTTTTTTTGGTCGTCTATTTTTTTATACTTTCTAACATCGGACAGAAAGAATTCTTTCAAATGTCCGAATTTTTTTACGATGCTATACCTGATGTTTCAATAATAGTAGAGTGTAAAAGTTCCCAAGAAAATTTTTCGGTGAGAGCTTTTACAGTCTCATCGGGAGTTTTTCGAAAAACGAATAAAAGTTCTGAGTGAGGTGTTTTCTTGACTGCTTTCCCTCGATTTGATGAATTAATGGAAGTTTTCTTGTTTCCTTACGTACATTTTCCTCAGCTGTTATTCTTTTTTCTTAAAACCTCCCATTGAGAGTGTAAAAGCGTTGAATGGGAGCTTTTCTTGACAACTTTTACACCCACCGATAAAATATTTCGCAATGTTTTCTAATTTTTTCATGAAATTTTAAAATGTTTATTCGCCTCTAAAATCAAATATTCATGGAATAAGTTTCCTGAATACTTGTAAATCTTGAAGTTTTCTGTGTTTTCGGCTATTAGTCTGTCTGTTTGTCTGTCTGTCTGTCTGTCTGTCTGTCTGTCTGTCTGTATGTCTGTCTGTGTGTCTGTCTGTGTGTCTGTCTGTCTGTCTGACTGTATGTCTGTCTGTCTGTCCGTCTGTCTAGTGTATGTCTATCGTATGTCTGTCTTTCTGTCCGCCTGCCTTTCAGGCCATTTTTTTAATTTTTCAGCCAGTTACCAGTCGGCCTGTCTTTCTGTCCGTTATCAGTCAGTCTGTCTGACTGTCTGTCTTTCTGTCTGTTTGTTCAACTTTTAGTATGTCAGCTTGCCAGTATTACTGTTTGCCTGTCTACTTGTCTATCTGTCTAACTTCCTGTCTGTAAGATTTCCTACGATTAACTCTCTGTCCGTGTCTACCTGTCTGTCCATCTGTCATACTGTCACTGTGTCTGTTCTAGTGTTCTCCACTATCAATTTATGTATGTCTGATTGCCCGTATAACTGTCAGTTTTTCTGTCTGTCTGTCTGTCTTTCTCTCTTCTGTCTGTCTGTCTCTCTGTCTGTAACATATTATCTATATTTTTTTAAATCAGGCAACTTCAAAAAATATGTTTTTTTTAATCTTTCTAAATCCTATATTACGATTCTATCCCCGCACCCGCGTGACGTTGTTCCCACAGAATTTGGGGCTTCAAAACGGTTTTTTTGGCTTTCATGAATGTCCAAAGTTGGACAAACCATGATCACGCAAATAAAGCCCGTATTAAATTCCCAAAAAATTTTGCTTCCGGTTTGTTTTGAATAAACCATCTGATACGGGCAAGTTCTTAGCATGTCTTCTTAATATTACGGTATTGTCATACGGCATCTATTACCGTAACCACTGGCATATGGCGCTCACTGGCATATGCACATATCACGCGCATAGCACAGCATGTATGTATGCAGACAGGGCAAGTACATTATGTATCGCATACATAACACATAACTGCACGGCATAGATTGGGCATATTACTACACTAATCTATTGTCTCTTATTCTGTATTTAACACATTCTACTTTCAGTAATCCTTATTTTAATATCTCGTTCGGTTAATTAATATCTCACTAACTCATTCATTAAATTACATAATATTATAATAATGGCAACTTCAATAAAGCCTTGAGATATAAGGCTCTTCAAAGTATTGTTATGTTGGTATTCCGGCTGTTTGTAATGCATTTAACGCATAGAACTTAAGCTATTAGGTTAGGCAACTATAGGATATAAGATAGCAAATATGTTACGACGGGTAGTCAACAGTTTAAGTAAGACACCCCGTAACACATCATTTCAAGGTGCTGCATGATTTTCTCAACTTTGAACTAAACCTGACAATCTGACTCATGTAACACGCAGTCACGCACTCATCCAATCACGCATTCACTCACTCACACTCTCGCTCACTCACTCTCTAACTCATTCATTCATTCATTAGTTCAATCACTCATTCAATCACTCACTCAGTCACTCACTCACTCACTCACTCACACACTCACTCACTCACTCACTCACTCGCTCACTCACTCACTCAATCACTCTTTCACTCACTCACTCAATCACTCACTCACTCACTCACTCACTCACTCACTACTAACTCACTCACTCACTCACTCACTCACTCACTCACTTACTTACTCACTCACTCACTCACTCTCTCACCCACTCACTCACTCACGCACTCACTCACCCACTCACTCTCTCACCCACTCACTCACTCACGCACTCACTCATTCATTCACTCATACAAAGGAGCAAAATCCGTCCGTCATGAACAAAAACTGTTTACGACATTCACTGTCAGAATCCAAAGCGAGAGTTCAGATCACGTTTCACCCAAACACAACCTCATCGATTGTTATAAAATTGCCAGTTGAACAGCGAAGCTCTGGCCAATTTTTTGCCCAACGACAGCCACCCATGATGATTTCAACAGTGGCTAATCTTATGTTAACCTTTCATATCAATTATAAATAATTCTAAGTTGAACCGTTACAATGAACTGTTACTGCACTCGTTTTGATAACGATACAAGTGGAAGTGAAACCTTAGTTGTTTAACGGGGTAACGACAGCCATTGGAGAACCGACGCTATCTTCTCGTTCATGTTTCACTCATGTCAATAGATAATAAAAGTAAGTTATGTAATACAACCTATTGGGCGTCAGCCGTCCCCGGGTGGGTGAGCAGTCGATCGCTTCGCTCTCTTCCTTTAACTGAAATTATGAAATATGTTTTTGGCCCTTTCTATGTTGGATTAATTTTTTTTGCCTTTTCCAACAAAAATGTGTATGTAGTATGAAATTAGAAAGTAATTGTCCCACCTATGATATTCTCTGCATTCAAACAGAAGTTCTATAATTTTTTTGGTCACGATCTGAAATCTTTGGGTGCTTACTCACTCACTCACTCACTCACTCACTCACTCATTCACTCACTCACTCACTAACTCACTCACTCACTCACTCACTCATTCACTCACTCACTCACTCACTCACTCACTCACCACTCACTCACTCACTCACTCACCATCATGAACGAAAACTGTTTAACGACATTCACTGTTAGAATCCAAAGCGAGAGTTCAGAACACGTTTCACCAAAATACAACCTCATCGATAGTTATAAAATTGCCAGTTAAACAGCGAAGCTATGGCCGATTTTTTGCCCAACGACAGCCACCCATGGTAATTTCACCAGTCTCTAATCTTCTGTTTACGTTTCATGTCATTTATAAATTACACTAAATTGAACCGTTACAATAAACTGTTACTGCACTCTTTTTGATAGCGATACAAGTCGAAGTGAAACCTTGGTTGTTTGACGGGGTAACGACAGCCATCGGAGAACCGACGCTATCTTCTCGTTCATGTTCCACTCATGTCAATAGATAATAAAAGTAAGTTCTGTAAAACAACCTATTGGGCGTCAGCCGTCCCCGGGTGGGGGAGCAGTCGATCGCTTCGCTCTCTCCCTTTAACTAAAATTATGAAATTTGTTTTTGGCCCTTTCTATGTTGGATTATTTTTGTTTTGCCTTTTGCCATCAAAAATAAGTATAAAAGTAGAATGTAATTGTCCCACCCATGATAATCTCTGCATTCAAAAAGAAGTCCCGTAACTTCTCACGGTCTGAAATCTTTTGGTTCTCACTCACTCTCTCACTCACTCACTCTCTCTCTCACTCACTCACTCACTCACTCACTCACTCACTCACTCACTCACTCACTCACTCACTCACTCACTCACTCACTCACTCACTCACTCACTCACTCACTCACTCACTCACTCACTCACTCACTCACTCACTCACTCACTCACTCACTCACTCACTCACTCACTCACTCACTCACTCACTCACTCACTCACTGATGGGTTGATCAACTGACTGAATGAAAGACTAACTGACAGACCAACTGCCTGACTTACTGACGGACTGACGGACTGATTATCTGACTGAGTTAACTGACGTACTGACTGATTTACTAACTGACTTTTTGGTTGACCCACCGACAGACCGACTGACTGACTTTTAAAATTGCTGATTGTTTGATTGACCCACTGATTGACATACTATTTGACTGACAGATCAACTGACTTACTGGTTGACTGACTGACTGACGCACTGATATATTCACTTACTGACTGACTGACTGACCACTGACGCACTGACATACTCACTTACTGACTGACTGACTGACGCACTGCCATACTCACTAACTGACTGACTGACGGATCGACTGACTGACCGACTGGTTGATTGACTGACTGACTTTCTGCCTTTCAACTTCACTTCACCGGAAAACTTTAACCAGTGACAAATTGTTTACGGGTTATGAGCTTTTCGTACACAAGTTATCAACGGAGATTTTTTTTTTACTTGAGTGACCATGAATCTTAAGCGTATCGGTTTTGATCTACATGATTACTACGCTACACCATGATTTAAATCTTGAAAACGGTTTGTAAACCTCATGAAAGAAACATGAACATGAAAATAACTCGAAGAAAAGAGTCGGTGGTTGTTGTTGTATCACTCACTCACTCACTCACTCACTAACTCATTCACTCATTCACTCACTCACTCACTCACTCACTCACTCACTCACTCACTCACTCACTCACTCACTCACTCACTCACTCACTCACTCGCTCACTCACTCATTCACTCACTCACTTCTCACTCACTCACTCACTCACTCACTCACTCACCGTCATGAACAAAACTGTTTAACGACATTCACTGTTCGAATCCAAAGCGAGAGTTCAGATCACGTTTCACCCAAATACAACCTCTTCGATTGTTATAAAATTGCCCGTTAAACAGCGAAGCTCTGGCCGATTTTTTGCCCAACGACAGCCACCCATGGTAATTTCACCAGTCTCTAATCTTCTGTTAACGTTTCATGTCATTTATAAGTATTTCTAAATTGAACCGTTACAATGAACTGTTACTGCACTCTTTTTGATAGCGATACAAGTGGAAGTAAAACCTTAGTTGTTTAACGGGGTAACGACAGCCATTGGAGAACGGACGCTATCTTCTCGTTCATGTTCCACTCATGTCAATAGATAATAAAAGTAAGCTTTGTAATACAACCTATTGGGCGTCAGCCGTCCCCGGGTGGTTGAGCAGTCGATCGCTTCGCTCTCTTCCTTTAACTGAAATTATGAAATATGTTTTTGGCCCTTTCTATGTTGGAATTGATTTTTTTGCCTTTTCCTAGAAAAATGAGTGTGTAGTATAAAATTAGAATGTTATTGTCCCACCAATGATATTCTCTGCAATCAAACAGAAGTTCCGCAACTTTGTCACGGTCTGAAATCCATGGGTTCTCACTCACTCACTCACTCACTCACTCACTCACTCACTCACTCACTCACTCACTCACTCACTCATTTACTCACTCACTCACTCACTCACTCACTCACTCACTCACTCACTCACTCACTCACTCACTCACTCACTCACTCACTCACTCACTCACTCACTCACTCACTCACTCACTCACTCACTCACTCACTCACTCACTCACTCACTCACTCACTCACTCACTCACTCACTCACTCACTCACTCACTCACTCACTCACTCACTCACTCACTCACTCACTCACTCACTCACTCACTCACTCACTCACTCACTCACTCACTGATTGATTGATCAACTGACTGACTGAATGACTTACTGACAGACCGACTAGCTGACTTAGTGGCTGACTGACGGAATGATTTTCTGACTGAGTTAAATAATGTACTGACTGATTTACTAACTGACTTTTTGTTTTATCGCATCAACAGACCGACTGACTGACTTTTACCATGACTGATAGCTTGATTGACCAAGTGATTGACATACTAACTGACTGACTGATCAACTGACTTACTGGTTGACTGACTGACTGACGCACTGACATGTTCACAGTTCACTTACTGACTGACGCACTGACAAACTCACTGACTGACTGACTGACGCACTGCAATACTCACTAACTGACTGACTGGCTGACCGACTGACTGGCCGACTGGTTGACGGACTGACTGACTGACTGACTGACTGCCTTTCAACTTCCCTGAACCGGAAAACTTTAACCAGTGGCAAAATATTTTTAATGGTTATGAGCATTTCGTACTTAAGTTATCAACAGGGATTTCTTTCAAAAACATTAGTCACCATGAAACTTTTAAGCGTATCGGTTTCTATCTACATGATCTCTACGCTACCCAATGATTAAAATCTTGAAAGCAGTTTGTAAACTTGATGAAAGAAACATGAATAAGAAAATAATTCGAAGAAAAGAGTCGGTGGTTCTTGTTGTTTCACTCACTCACTCTTTCACTCATTCACTCACTCACTCTCTCACTCACTCACTCACTCACTCACTCACTCCCTCCCTCACTCACTCACTCACTCACTCATTCACTCACTCGCTAATGATTTGGTGATTTTCTCACTGTGTACAATAGAGTACGTTATTCCTTTGTTCGTTTATTACTGCTAGTTCCTATATACTCCCATATCCATATCCTGAAAACTCTTCCGATTTCCGGTTTTCATGAAAAAATTCGAACTGAAAATTCACTCAAAAAGCCAATGCACAGTTAATCGTGGTACCCCGAAACCAACCATTCAAAAAAACGGTAAAATTTTGTTTGCCGATTTTTGTATTTTTCAGTTTTTTTGCGCCAACCAGCCAGCGTTCAACCGGCTTTTGATTTTGTTTTTCGTATTTATTTTATTTAAATGATTTTTAATTGAATTCCTATATATTTTTTGTTAATATTCAGCTGATAATTAACGCCCAACACATTCAACATGACAATCGTCGAGTCAGAGATGGAAATCGAAGCACGCAAGCGTAAGGAACGACTAGCTGCTCTGAAGCGCAAGGTTGGGATTTTGTTTTGTTTATTCATTTATTTAATTTTTTTTATTTGTTTAATCTGTTAGAACATTTTACAACAGTAAGGAGCGAAATAAAGGGTAATTAGATACCACTAGCGAACGAGCAGGGAAGGGGGAAGTGGAGTTCTCCCCTCTTCGGCATTATAAAGTAGAGTTGGTTATTTCTCAAGGTATAAGTAAAATGGCCTAAAACCTGTTAATTCCAACTCTTTTACGAATTTCCCCTTCCTTTAGAAGGTTGGTTCGTCCCCCAGTGTCAGATACTGATTTTGTAAGTGATAAAGACACAAAAAGGTCTGTTCAATCAAATCCCAAAAGTGCAATCCAGCCGTATCGTTTAATCGTTATTCATTTCATGTATTATTTAGGTGACTTCAGGTGGTGATGATGTATCCGGCGAAGCAGCGGGTTCCACCGATAAAAAGTCTACCGAACCGGACGCCGAAGAAGCGACCACGAGTGAAGAACCGGGTGAAAAGAAGTTGGTAGAGATTACTGTTTGAGTTTGTGTTTGTAGTTTTTTATTAATGTACTGATTGATTGAATGAGTGTTTGACTGACTGACTGCTGACTGACTGATTGATTGAATGAGTGAATGACAAACTAAATGAATGTTCGACTGAAAAACTGTGTGAGGGACTGATCGGTTGTTTACACTGATAGACCGACTGGTTCACATGACTGTCATTGATTGGTGAAGTTTCCGATTGAGTGGCGGACTGGTCGACTGACTTATCACCTGGTTCTCGTGATCGTGACTGACCTGAAACTGATTAATTGAGTGAGAGTGACTGACTCACGGAATGACGTTATAAAATGTGACTGATTCTTAATGACTGTCTGACGAGTTAGTACAGTCACTGACTGATTGACCGACTGACTGATGAACTGACTGACTGATTGACAGACTGACTGACTTACCAACTGACTGATTGACTGATTGACCGACTGACTGATTGACCAACTGACTGATTGACCAACTGACTGATTGACCGACTGACTGATTGACCAACTGACTGATGAACCGACTGACTGACTGACTGATTGACCAACTGACTGATTGAAAGACTGGCTGACTTACCAACTGACTGATTGACCAACTGACTGATTGACCAACTATCTGATTGACCAACCGACTGATTGACCGACTGACTGATTGACCGACTGACTGATTGACCAACTGACTGATTAACCAACTGACTTACTGACTGATCGACCAACTGACTCATTGACTAAATGACTGACTGACTGACACATTTTTCAGGCCGGCTTCATTTCGCAGCTATAAACCAATGAATGAGGATCTGGTTGAAGATGAAGATGCTCTGAAGACTGCGAAACCGGAAAAGATGGAGTCGTTGATTGAAGAACATCTGGCTGACACTCAGGAGACGACCGTGATTGATGAAGTGGTTAGTTCGGATCACTCACTCACTCGCTTACTAACTTACTCACTAACTCACTCACTCATTCACTCACTCATTCACTCACTCACTCACTCATTAACTCAATTTAGGATTTATTTGGGTTGAGACGACCGTGATTGATGAAGTGTTTAGTTCCCCTTCTTTAACGTTTTCAAACAGTAGAATTTGTTTCTTAAGGTGTAGGTAAAATATTCTAAAAGGGATAATTCCCCCCTCTTTGATAAGATTCTCCTTCCTTTGGAGAGTTAGCTCGCCCGCCAGTGAGTTTGGTTGATTACTATTTTAGAATCTGATTTATGTTTTCATTAGAGTGGATCATGTGCTTCACCACTCATATCTTGAGGTAAAACATCGTCAGGGTCTCTTGTAATCAAAAAAATTCATGAATCTTGTACGCACCCATTCAGCCACTACTTCACTCTTTTACTCACTCACTTCGTTCTCATTTACTCACCAATGAGTTATGAGACGAAGTATCAGAATTCAAAATAGAGTGTCAATAGAGGAAAAGCGTTTTCATTCCAGGATCTCACCACATTGGCGCCGAGAAAGATTGACTGGGATTTGAAAAGAGATATTGCCAAAAAGCTGGAAAAGCTCGATCGGCGCACGCAACGCGCGATGGCTGAATTAATTCGTTAGTTAATTAATTAATCAATTAACAAATTAAATAAATAATTAATTGTTATTTCGTTAGTACAACCACTTATTTTAAAGGCCCAACGCTCCATTATTTTGCTCATTCTGCAATCACTCACTCCGTCACTCACATTACTCACTCACTCGTTAAATAACTCCATGACTGGCGGAATCTCCCTCCCACTCACTAATTCGCCCAATACTCACTCACTCTGCTCTCACTCACTCACCACCCCACTCACTCACCCACTCTCTCCCTCACTCACTCATTCAACCCCCTCCCTGCCACTCATTACTTACTCACTCACTCCACGAACTTACTCTTTTGCTCACTCACTCACTCCTATCTCTCTCACTCACTCCCCGCTCTCAATCTCACTCCTCCTACTCCTTCACTCTCCCCACTGACTCACTCACTCTAACTCACTAAAATACTCCCTCACCCACTCACTCACTCACTCACTCACACACTCACTCACTCACCCACTCACTCACTCACTCACTCACCCACTCACTCACTCACTCACTCACCCACTCACTTTTTTTCAGGTGAACGACTGGCGTCCGGCAAGGAAGATTTGCTGGCTTCGGCCGTTAACAGCAGCTCGGCCGCATCGCAACACGCCCATCTCTCGGATGATGATGATGAGGATTGATCTGATTCATTGTCCATTATTATATTTTTAATGATATCGATTACGTTATTGATATCGATTATCGTTTATGTTATCGATTCTTTTACCGATATCGATTATGTTATTGATATCGATTATCGATTATGTTTTTGATATCGATTATGTTATTGATATCGATTATGTTATCGATATTGATTATGCTATCGTTATGCTTGACTCATTTGTCGCCTGCTTAGTCAAGTGCATAGGGCGCCAGCCTAGAAAACTGGTGGCCCCGGTTCGAAACCCGGCTAGAGATACTGAACCTGACGCGTGGCCTTAAGGTGTCTGTCGGTTTCGTCGGTTTTTTTTCAACCTCTCTGGCTACTTAAAAAACTTCATCCTAAATTAAATATCTGATTCTAACACAACGTGTTTATACTAAACCGGACGACTAATGTATCAGCAATTATTTCATTGTATTTCAATTATATTTTCTGTTTTTCGTTATTTTATTTTGATTTGTGAACTTGTATGCTCTATCAGTGGCGGACGAGCTAATCCTCTAAAGGGGAAAATTTCGTCAAAGAGGGGGAATCGGGTGAAATTAGACCGTTTTACCTACACCTTGGGGGAACAAATTCGATTTTTTGAAATCACCAAAGAGCGGGGAATTCCACTTCTCCCACCCTTATCGTCCGCCGGTGTGCTCCAGTTATGTGTGATGTACTTAATGTATTTCATGTTCAGAAATCGCTGAAAAAAAATAAAAAGCTGATACGGAATAGTCAGGGTGAGCAGATTCCTTACGGTGACCTATGACTAAATTACCGATACTAAAGCAATGGTAAAAATTTTGCTGAAATTTTAGATATTAATAGCGGCATATCCAGCCTCACGATTGGTAAACGGAGGGTAACGTACAGTAAAACTTGATATGGAATATGTTTTTGATGACGGAAAAAATGTTTGTGTTTAGAAAAGTATTTGGATTTTTTTCGGAGTATGAAATTTTGCCTCCTCGCTTGCTCAACTTCTTCACATCACTCAATCACTCGTTCATTACCACATGAATTCACTCATTCGTTTACGATTTAGTTGAAGCCCGTATCTTGTTTCTGCAAGCAGAAATATGGCCCAAAACGTCTGCTAATGAAACATCAGCCAGTCAGTGTTAACACGCTCATCAATCATCACCACCCCATGCTTCACTGTGTTAGACTATAGTGTCAACAGAGTTGAGTTGTGGCTAGTGATGTTTCATTATCACACGTTGGGGTACGTTTTTTGCTTCCAGAAACAACATACGGGGTTTACTCATTCACATACTCAATCACACAGTAATTCCAATAACGAGTTTGGGTTTTTATCTTTCATTGCAATCTATTCGTGTTCACGGATCGTACGGAACAGGAGGGGGGTCGAACGGAGACTAGGATCAAATCCTCTAAAGGGATACTTTCTCAGTCTCAGAATTTGCCGAAAATTTTTGTTCCCTAAAATTTCAAACAAAATCTCTGAATATCACTGCGGAAGTATTAAATCAAAACTATTAGTAGCTAAACGATTTGACACGTAAAATGTTTAGATCTGTTATGGTGGATACAAAAACATTGAGGGTGCGTTCATAGTCAGTTGCAAAAAAGTTGCAAAATTTTTGCAGTTTGTCCCTAAACCTTTACCATGTCACATTTTTGCAGTTACAGGGCCGAAAAATTCGTGAGACAGAAAAAGTCTACGGAAAATTTTAATTTTTTTGCAATTAGCTATGAAGGCACCCTGAGAACATCACAACACCTGATCGTTGAATGGACGATTGAGAGATGAGGGCTTTGCTGATGTTTTAATCTAGTGTTATAATGGAAGTCCGGTGATGTGATGAGTTTCATATGAGGTTGGTTAAAGGTGAGTTGTTGAGAGGAAGACATGGCTACGTCGGGTAAGCGATCTGAAACGAGTGAGTGAGTGAGTCAGTGAGTGAGTGAGGGAGTGAGTGGGTGTGAGTGAGTGAGTGAGTGAGTGAATGAGGTGAACGAGTGAGTGTACGTGATTGTGAGTGTGAGTGAATGAGTGAGTTAGTCAGTGAGTGAACGAGTGAGTGTACATATGTACGTCAGTGAGATAGTGAGTGATTACTTGAGTGAGGTGAACGAGTGAGTGTGCGTCAGTGAGTGAGTGAGTGAGTGAGTGAAAAAGTGAGTGAGTGAGTGAACGAGTGAGAGCGTGAGTGAGTGATACAGTGAGGGCGAGTGATTGAACGTACCATTTAACCGTATCGACTGAATGCAGCCCTACCGTAACGGGCAAAAGCAGCACGTCCATACCGACTGAAGGCTGCTCTGAAAGTGATCGGCGAAACTCACTCACTTACTCACTCACTTACTCACTCACTTACTCACTCACTCAGTTACTCACTCACTCAGTTACTCACTCACTCAGTTACTCACTCACTTACTCACTCATTCACTCCAATTCACTCTTTTACCCATTAATACTCAATCACTCACTCACTCACTTACTTACTCACAAAAACAAATAACAACAACAACAACAACAACAACAACATCAACAACAACAACAACCACAACAACAAAAACAACAACAACAACAACAACAACAACAACAACAACCGTCCAACCTGCCGTATCTACTGAAAGCGGCACGACCGTACCGGCTGAAAGCAGCTCGTTTTTCGGCGGAAAAGTCATCGTCTAATGTTTCGACCGCTGAGGTTGAAGTCGCCAAAAGGCAGACCATCAGCAGAGCCACCAACGAGATTATGTATATTTTCTGCATTTTTTTAAATTCTGGCGATTTTCGTCGTTTTCGGCGAATAATCCGTGTAACTGCAATTAGGATTGCAGGAAGTTGTGTAACATTCGGTTACGTTTGAATGACGAATATGGTTATTTTTGTATCAAAAAATGTTCAGATAATGTAATGGAAAGGCATAACGCTGAGGTTGAAGTCGCCAAAAGGCAGACCATCAGCAAAGCCACCAACGAAATTATGCATATTTTCTGCATTTTTTCAAATTTTGGCGATTTTACGAATTTTGGCGAAATCTCTGTGTAACTGGAATTAGGATTGATGGAAGTTGTGTAACATTCGGTTACGTTTGAATGACGAATATGGTTATTTTTGTATCAAAAAATGTTCAGATAATGTAATGGAAAGGCATAACGCTGAGGTTGAAGTCGCCAAAAGGCAGACCATCAGCAAAGCCACCAACGAAATTGTGCATATTTTATGCATTTTTTCCAATTTTGGCGATTTTACAAATTTTGGCGAAATCTCTGTGTAACTGGAATTAGGATTGATGGAAGTTGTGTAACATTCGGTTACGTTTGAATGACGAATATGGTTATTTTTGTATCAAAAAGTGTTCAGATAATGTAATGGAAAGGCATAACGCTGAGGTTGAAGTCGCCAAAAGGCAGACCATCAGCAAAGCCACCAACGAAATTATGTATATTTTCTGATTTTTTTTCAATTTCGGCAATTTTTATAAATTTTGGCGAAATATCCGTGTGACTGGAATTGCAGACTGAAGGAAGTGGTGTAACATTCGGTTACTTAAAAATGATCAATATGGTATATTTTTGTATCGACGAGTGTTTAGTTAATGTAATGGAAAGGTATGACGCTGAGGTTGAAGTAGCCAAAAGGCAGACCATCAGCAGAGCCACCAACGAAATTATGTATATTTTCTGCATTTTTTGAATTTCGGCGATTTTCGTCGTTTTTTCGCGAAAATTCTGTGTAACTGGAATTAGGATGGATGGAAGTTGTGTAACATTCGGTTACTTCCAAATGACCAATATACAAAAATTTTATACCGACAAGTGTTGAGTTAATGTAATGTAAAGGTATGAATTCCTGGGTAAAATCATCGTCTAATGTTTCGGTCGCTGAGGTTGAAGTCGCCAAAAGGCAAACCATCAGCAGAGCCACCAACGAAATTATGTATATTTTCTGCATTTTTTTTTATTTAGGCGATTTTCATCGTTTTTTTTGCGAAAATTCTGTGTAACTGGAATCAGGATTGAAAGAAAGTGTGGTGTAACATTCGGTTACTTAAAAATGATTAATGTGGTATATTTTTGTGTCTAAAAATGTTAATGCAATGGAAAGTTATCAATACTTGGTAAAGTAACCTTTCTTTGAAGTTAATCGAAATCGATAGTTTTAATGCAAATTAACATTGCCTGATGAAATGTGAACATGACAAACTGAATAGAATAAAAATGGTATAAAAATAGTATAAAAATAGTATAAAAATAGTATAAAATAATATAAAAATAGCATACTACATGGTATAAAAAAGTTGTATGACGGGAAAGCGTTCAGTTTTGTCATATGGTTACAACTATTTTCCCCTCATAGACATTAAATACCTACGATTTGGCTTGGTCAGGGTTTCTTGTTATCAAAAGTAAGTTTTGCAGATGGCTTAAGCACGTGTCGAATTTTTTGGTTACGCCTTTTTTCGGGAATTTTTTGTGTGTAAAACCTTTCTCTCACCCAGAAATTGGCGGTCGGAAGCAGCAGTTTGGGGTTGATAAAAAGGTTTTACACAAAAAAAATTCCTAAAGAAGTTGATTACGACTCTTTTTAGGAACTTTTTGTGTGTGAAACCTTTTTATCAACCCCAAATTGCTGCTTCCGACCGCCAATTTCTGGGTGAGGGAAAGGTTTTACACACAAAAAATTCCCGAAAAAGGCGTAACCAAAAAAATTCGACTGTATGTACATATACAATGAATTAAGCGAAAATTTTCATGTTTTCCGAATGTTATGTGAAAAAGTATTGACTTCTCGAAATTGTAAAAGCGCGCCGAAAACATATTCGAATTCAAACTGCAAAGTGTTTGACTAACTAGAACCCCTGGATAGGCTATCAAACTTGTTCAGAGTTTCTTTTGATAAAAATAACCACCTGCAACCACACACTGGCGAACGAGCTAAATTCCCAAAGGGAGGGTAATTTCGTCAAAGAGGGGTGAATCGGCAGTTTTAAGGCCACTTCACCTACACCTTAGGGAACAAATTCCACTTTTTGAAAACGCCAAAAAGGGGGGAATTCCACTTTTCCCACCCCTTCTCGTCCGCTAGTGCAACCACGTAAACAATCATTCAGGCTTAGCTTTCGTATCTAAGTGTCATGTAATAAAAGGATTGTTTATCAAACTTGAACGTGCACGAACGGTGGCAGTTGAAAAATGACAAAATTTCGCGCAAAAAACCTTTTCGATGACAGGAAACTCTGGAAAAGATATGCCAAAACGGGCTCGCATGCCACTTCTTTTAAACGAGTGTGAATACTACATCCATTGGCGTTTTATTTGAAATTTAATCCGATTGTGGTGGGCAATCGAAAGTTTGAAATTTTCCATGTGTTCCAAAAGGTCCATGAACGTCCAGATTAATTTGGGGCTACTATTACCCCGGACCAACTGGTAATGTGAATTTTTTATTTCAAAAATTTTTTGACCGCATGTAAATTTTGATAAAACCAGTTTTTAACTTGAAAAAATTACGAGTCGTTTTTCCGCTTGTTTACTAGTAAACAGTTGAGTTGTCTCTTAGTTTGGTCATCACCAACCCAAAAGATCACTGGCGTACGCGCGAAATTTCCCAAAGACAGGGGAAATTCGTCCAAGAGTTGGGAATCGGCAGTTTTCAAGCTGTTTCACCTACATCGTAATGAAAAATTCAAGGTTCTGCAACCGCCAAAGAGGGGGGAATTCCACTTTTCCCACCCATTCTCGTCCGCCAGTGGATTGTTGTTGACCGCATGCATTAACAATGGGATTAACTATAACCCACGCAGAGCAGGTCCACGGAACAATATAATATTATAGTGCTCTCAATTGATTAAGCGACTAAATTTGAATTGGCGCCACTTTTCTAGTTAAGTAGGATAATTATAGCCGACCCGGGGTTTCTTGTAACCCGAAAACTTTTTTGGCGCGCAGTTTGAATTCAAATCTGTTTTTGGCGCATTTTCGAATTTCCGAGAAACCAAAAATATGTTATGGCGTTGGCAGAACGTTTAAACGGTGCGCAAAATTCATCTCACACTCGTCAAAATCAATTTCAATAACAAGACACCCTGACCAAGCTATAGGTACATAGCCGATCCGAGGTTTCTTGTTAGCAAAAAACGTTTCGGGCACCCCGTTTGAACTCAAATTTTTTTGGCGCGCTTTTAAATTTTCTTTAAAAAAGCCTTTATCATTTGAACATCTGCACGTAATTCATCGCACACGTAACGGCTTATCGAAATCAATTTCAATAACTGGAAAGTCTGACCAAGCTAAAGGTAAAATTAGTGAATGATATTATGGGAAAGAATTTTTTTTCAAAAAAGTTTTAAGCGCACCAGAAAGAGATTTGAATTCGAAGTGCGCTTCCCTGAAACCCTGGATCGGCTACAATCAATAACTATGCTACAAAAGTCGTTGCACGTTTCGCATTGGTATAAAAGCAGAGAAACAACAAACTTTAATCAACTGCGTACGATTGCTTGAACAAAGCAGTAATCCTTTTAGATTATATCCTCCTTCATTGAAATACGTTGGAATGATAGGCAGATTGGGTGAGTGAGTGAATTGGTGAGTGAATGAGTGAGTGAGTGAGTTAGTGTGTGAGTGTGGGAGAGATTAAGTGAATGAGTGAGTTAGCTACTGAGTGAGTGAGTGAATGGGTGAATGAATGAGTGAGTGAATAAGTTAGTGTGTGAGTGTGTGAGCGAATGAGTGAGTGAGTGAGTGAGTAGATGAGTGAGTGAGTGAGTGAGTGAGTCAGTCCGTCAGTTGGTCAGTTAATAAGTGAGTGAGTCAGCAAACATGCAAGTTCGTCTTTTAACGAATTTCGATATCTGTCTGCATAGAACAAAGATCAATTGAGGAAATCCATGTTCCATCGCCCCCCCCCCCCCAAATAGAGCATTTCTCATAAAAAAAAGAGCCTAAAAGTTAAAATTTTTTCTTCTGCGTAAACTTTCAAATCTGTTTTTGGTCCGTTTTAAAAATTTCGATAAAATTAAATATTTTTCACATAAAATTTGAACAACATACGAAATTCGAACACAAAATTCTTTGCACACGTGCAAATGCGACCCGCAAAACTAATTTTTGATAACCAGAAACCCCAACCACGCCATATATGATCGTACATAAAATCATCTTACTTAAATTGATCTTATTCAAATGACTTCATGTATTTCATAATTGTAAGACCAAAATAAGTTTGTTTTATGTGAGTTTATACTAAATATGTCAGTTCAAGTGACTACCCAATACGAATGGTATGTTGGGTCGGGCCGCGTTGTTGGCAGTTCTGCAGATGTTATTTGACACTTCGCATGTACACTACACCGACATGCCGCGGCAGTCGGTCGAGGATTAACACCGAAGTGGTGGCAAAGAATTACTGATATAACGGCGGCCCGTCGGGTTTACTCTATAACATTAGTAAACGATTTCTAGTCCTACCAAGAAACTGAAAAATTTCATGTATCCTAATAGGATTCGATTTCACGACCTTCCGTTTCAGTAATACCCTCCATGTTTCAGTGATTCTGCGTCAGATTTCTAGTCACTTGAAAACTCAATGGCGAAGGGGTTGTGAAAAGTCAATTAAGTTTCGATAAACAGTGCGATGCCATAGACAAACAAATGACCGGATGCGATGAACTCTTTAAAACTACAAAAAATCCCAGCTTACAGATTACAGTTTTATGAGAACCTAGTGAGCAGTTTAAAATTGAATTATTTTTCATCCCGGTCGAAAGCACGAAACTTTCCTATTAACTAGCCTGAGCTGAGTTGAAGAGCCCCGATTGACAAGCATGACACCTTAATCTCATACACAGTAATATCATGTACAGTTTATTTTCTTATATTGGAAAAGTCTACTTATCGATTACGTTTTTCTCAGAGATTTATTTAACTGATAAAAAAAAACAAATAAAAAATAAAAAATTTAGTCGAATCAAAGTTTTCTAGTTTTTACGGTTATCACAATGTGGTTACGGTCTGCCACTAGCGGACGAGAAGAGGAGGGAAAAGTGAAATTCCCCTCTCTTTGGCCGTTTAAAAAATATAGTTTTTCCTCAAGGTGTAGGTGAAATGGCCCGATTTCTATATATTCCCCCCTCTTTGGAAGATTCCCCTCCCTTTGGAGGTTTGGCTCGTACGCCAGTGCGGTCTACGGAACAGTTATTCGCGAACCGGCGCCGGTTTATAAACTATTTTTTTACTTGGTTATTGAATTAGCACGGCAATATGTCGGCGAATTATGGACACACATACATACAGTATGTATCATAGTTCCATTGATAACTCGACTGACTGACTGACGGACTGACTGAATGACTGGATGACTGACGGACTGACTGACTGACTGACTGACCGACTGACTGACTGAATGACTGAATGATTGACTGACCGACTGACCGACTGACCGACTGACCGACTGACCGACTGACCGACTGACCGACTGACTGACTGACTGACTGACTGACTGACTGACTGACTGACTGACCAACTGACTGACTGAATGACTGAATGACTGAATGACTGAATGACTGATTGGCTGACTGACTGACTGGCTGACTGACTGACGGACTGACTGACCGAAGGACTGATTGACTGACTTTCTGAATAAAATGATGGTTCAATTTGTCTTTTAACAAGAATCTCCTGCAATACGATACTGACATAACTACTGATGTCGTCCTACACTGTAAATGTCAAACAGCTTACTCCCCCGACCGCATGGTGCAATCGGTTAGCGGTTAGCGCTGCGTACCGAAGTGCGTGGGGGTGGAGAGTTCGTGACTTGGGAAGTACATGAACTATTTATTCACGATGTGTGCCAGCGAAATCTGAAACATTAGCCATAGCCTATCTACAATTTATTGTCGGTCAGACATTTTTTGGCGCAAATTTTTTTGTTGTTGAAAAATCTGCTTTTGGTGCGCGTTGAAATCACTTTTTCACAAGAAACTTGAACCAACAAACGAAGATGGCTTAATTGGTTAACGCGCTAGTCTGAAGAGCGTTAGGTCGTGGGTTCGATTCGCGCGGTCACTGATTGAGACCACCGAGATTGTTGTAGTGGTGACTTGGTGAGCGGCGTTAAAGACTATAAGCTGGTGTGTTGAAGATGTCGAAGTATGCATACTAAGCCACCAGGATCATTCATCCTCCATGCCTTCGGGTCGCAAAATGAGGAGCAGAGCTTTCATCCTGCGTTGATCGGTTTAACCGGAACGGTATGGCGCTATTCAAATTATCTGTAGCTGACCATTATCACTCAAACTCCGTGAAATTTACCAAAATCAACAAAATTTGTTGTTTTGTACGTATATGAACTTACAGAAACTAATGTTGGTAAGAAGATATGTACCTTGACTAATATAACGAGTAAATATGGACCAAATATTGACCAAATATGGACCAAATAAGACCAAGTATGGACCAAATACTGACCAAATAAGCCGAATAAGGCCAAATAAGACCAAATAAGACCAAATATGGACCAAATATCAACCAAATATGGACCAAATATGGACCAAATTAGACCAAATATGAACTTACAGAAACCACTTTTGACAGAAACAACTGTTGATAACAACATACCTTGTAAGGTATAAATACTAGAGCATTTAGAGACCATTAGAATAGAACATTAATTTATCTATTAATACCTGATTAGAAAACAAAAAGTGTCCTCCATGTGTACTTGAATGACTGCTCCTTACACGCACTGGCGGGAGAGCGAAACCTCCAAAAGGAGGGGAATTTTTCCAAAGAGGGGGGAAACAACGGAAAGTAGGCCATTTCACCTAAGTACACCTTGAGGAACAAACTTAACATTTTGGCATTCCCAAAGAGAGGGGATTTCCACGTTTCCTCCCCTTCTCGTCCACTAGGTGTTTACTGAATGAATGGACATTACAACTATTGTCCTGAAGGGTCAAATAACAAGATATAGGGTGGACAATTGATTATTAGAAAAATGCCGAACGCTGAGAATTTCTCTAAACACACCACTTTTAAATTTTGGATTCTGGCTTTTTAATTTTGGCTCCAAACTTTGAACTTAAACTAATTTTAACTTCCTGGCTGATTACAAAATCGAGGAAATATCAAGTGGAAAGGTTGTTTCTGCTGTTTTATAGTCACTTCCAACTTTTTAGGAACATTGGCTGATTTTGTAACATTCACAAACAGTCTTTTTCGCCGTGATCTCAAATACCCATACTGAGAATCCATCGTTCACAAAAGGTGTACCAAAACTTTACATCTTTCTTTCTAGTAACCAATTGTCCGACCTACATATAGCTTCCGTAATTCATTATGAGAAAAAACCAAATCTGGATTACGACCGACGGATTTCCAGTGAATAAGATTTTCACCACGCATAATTTTTTTTATTTTCATTCTCTGCTTATTGAATACTTTCTTAAATTTTTTCAAAAATGTTTTGTTTGAAATCTTTAACTTTTGTGTTTATGAAAAATAAATTCGGTTCTATTATTCTATTAAAAATTATAAAATTGAAGTTTGTAATAAATTTAGCACGTTTGACGTCGAAAACTATCGAATTCGAATTTTGTCCCGAATCGGAGACAAATTTTTTTGTCGTAAGACTTATTCCTGGCATGAAGTGACATAGGCATGTACACATCAAGACTGGGAAAAATCTTATTCATTTGTTATAATGAAATACGGGTGGTATATTTATATCTCAAGACCATTTTCACCGCCTTATAAACACACACATAAAATGACTAAACAAATAAGCATCTATCAAAACATGTATGTAATCCGTACACTGTTGCCGCCAAAATCGAACTCAAGGGAACTGATCAAATATTTATGTCATGGCATGGTACATGTCCGAAATCTGTTGGAATGTGCGTATAACCTTTATGAAATATGTATATATGGAACAAACTGTAATATTGTTGCCAACAACAACAACAACAGCAACATCAGACAACAACAACAACAACAACAACAACAACAACAACAACAACCACAACAACAACAACAACAACAACAACAACAACAACAACAACAACAACAACAACAACAACAACAACAACAACAACAACAACAACAACAACAACAACAACAACAACAACAACAACAACAACAACAACAACAACAACAACAACAACAACAACAACAACAACAACAACAACAACAACAACAACAACAACAACAACAACAACAACAACAACAACAACAACAACAACAACAACAACAACAACAACAACAACAACAACAACAACAACAACAACAACAACAACAACAACAACAACAACAACAACAACAACAACAACAACAACAACAACAACAACAACAACAACAACAACAACAACAACAACAACAACAACAACAACAACAACAACAACAACAACAACAACAACAACAACAACAACAACAACAACAACAACAACAACAACAACAACAACAACAACAACAACAACAACAACAACAACAACAACAACAACAACAACAACAACAACAACAACAACAACAACAACAACAACAACAACAACAACAACAACAACAACAACAACAACAACAACAACAACAACAACAACAACAACAACAACAACAACAACAACAACAACAACAACAACAACAACAACAACAACAACAACAACAACAACAACAACAACAACAACAACAACAACAACAACAACAACAACAACAACAACAACAACAACAACAACAACAACAACAACAACAACAACAACAACAACAACAACAACAACAACAACAACAACAACAACATTAACAACAACAACAACAACAACAACAACAACAACAACAACAACAACAACAACAACAACAACAACAACAACAACAACAACAACAACAACAACAACAACAACAACTACAACAACAACAACAACAACAACAACAACAACAACAACAACAACAACAACAACAACAACAACAACAACAACTACAACTACAACAACAACAACAACAACAACAACAACAACAACAACAACAACAACAACAACAACAATTGGCCAATTAGGAAGTTTGATGTGCGAAAGTTATACTCAAGGTTTTTAGAACTCCTGAAGAAAGGCAGGTAGAAATGTTGTTTCTGCAAGCAAAATTATTGCCCGAAATGTCTTATAATGAAACATCAGACAATCAGTGTTAACACGCACATCAATTACCATGTTATACTGTGTTAAACTATGGTGACAACCGAGTTGAGTTGAGTGAGGTTAGTGATGTTTCAATATCAGGTGTTTCGGGCAATATTTGCTGGCTGACACAACAAAATACGGGCTTTACTTCAAGTTTGCTTTTTGGCGGGATTAAAAAAATTGCGTTTTCCATTAGACACTTGATAAACATACAAATACTATTCATATTCGTTGCATAAGCGGTAACGGTCTTCCCCAAAACAAGATTTAGCAACAGGATACCCTGAACAAGCTGAAAAAAAGCTGGAAGCAAACATAATAGAGGCATAACGTGACATCGGTTTCCACGGCTGTGGATAACATTGGATGTTTTATCCAACAGTTCAATAACGAGTTCAGTTAAGAGTAATCTTTTCAAAAACCTTCAAACAATCAGTGATTCTATGCTTAACGAGCCTATAGAAATGTTTTACTTACACAAAAAACCTTGACCAAGCTGGGATTTACAGTGCATACATTGTATGTACTTTCTAACTGATTACTAATTCACACCTTTCCCGCTAGTGCGTGAGTTAGGGGGTAGACGCTGGCTAAACGCAAAATGGGGTAGACGCTGGCTAAACGCGAGGTAGACGCTGGCTAAACGCGAGGTAGACGCTGGCTAAACGCGAGGTAGACGCTGGCTAAACGCGAGGTAGACGCTGGCTAAACGCGGAGTAGAAGCTGGCTGAACGAGTTCGGACGCTGGTTAAACGGGTTCGGACGCTGGTTAAACGGGTTCGGACGCTGGTTAAACGGGTTCGGACGCTGGTTAAACGGGTTCGGACGCTGGTTAAACGGGTTCGGACGCTGGTTAAACGGGTTCGGACGCTGGTTAAATGGCTTCGGACGCTGGTTAAACAGGTTCGGACGCTGGTTAAACGGTTTCGGACGCTGGTTAAACGGTTTCGGACGCTGGTGAAACGGGTTCAGACGCTGGTTAAACGGGTTCGGACGCTGGTTAAACGGGTTCGGACGCTGGTTAAACAGGTTCGAACGCTGGTTAAACGGGTTCGGACGCTGGTTAAACGCGTTCGGACGCTGGTTAAACGGGTTCGGACGCTGGTTAAACAGGTTCGGACGCTGGTTAAACGGGTTCGGACGCTGGTTAAACGGGTTCGGACGCTGGTTAAACGGGTTCGGACGCTGGTTAAACGGGTTCGGACGCTGGTTAAACGGGTTCGGACGCTGGATAAACGGGTTCGGACGCTGGTTAAACGGGTTCGGACGCTGGTTAAAAAACGGGTTCGGACGCTGGTTAAACGGGTTCGGACGCTGGTTAAACGGTTTCGGACGCTGGTTAAACGGGTTCGGACGCTGGTTAAACGGGTTCGGACGCTGGTTAAATGGGTTCGGACGCTGGTTAAACGGGTTCGGACGCTGGTTAAACGCGTTCGGACGCTGGTTAAACGGGTTCGGACGCTGGTTAAACAGGTTCGGACGCTGGTTAAACGGGTTCGGACGCTGGTTAAACGGGTTCGGACGCTGGTTAAACGGGTTCGGACGCTGGTTAAACGGGTTCGGACGCTGGTTAAATGGGTTCGGACGCTGGTTAAACGGGTTCGGACGCTGGTTAAACGCGTTCGGACGCTGGTTAAACGGGTTCGGACGCTGGTTAAACAGGTTCGGACGCTGGTTAAACGGGTTCGGACGCTGGTTAAACGGGTTCGGACGCTGGTTAAACGGGTTCGGACGCTGGTTAAACGGGTTCGGACGCTGGTTAAACAGGTTCGTATGCTGGTTAAACGGTTTCGGACGCTGGTTAAACAGTTTCGGACGCTGGTTAAACGGGTTCGGACACTGGTTAAACAGGTTCGAACGCTGGTTAAACGGGTTCGGACGCTGGTTAAACGGGTTCGGACGCTGGTTAAACGGTTTCGGACGCTGGTTAAACGGGTTCGGATGCTGGTTAAACGGGTTCGGACGCTTGTTAAACGGGCTCGGACGCTGGTTAAACGGGTTCGGACGCTGGTTAAACGGTTTCGGACGCCGGTTAAACGATTTCGGACGCTGGTTAAACGGGTTCGGACGCTGGTTAAACGGGTTCGGACGCTGGTTAAAGGGGTTCGGACGCTGGTTAAACGGGTTCGGACGCTGGTTAAACAGATTCGGACGCTGGTTAAACTGGTTCGGACGCTGGGTTAAACGGGTTCGGACGCTGGTTAAATGAGTT
>OZ038442.1:1547414-1569914 GCA_964036265.1 Daptonema setosum
AACTGCTGTTGATAAAGGTTGTATATTATTTATAATATTCGTCTATCAATTGTAAATATAATATATTGTTTATTTGTGAATTTACTACAAGTATTATAGGAATGCGTATATTGAGAATACAGGTAGAATTAGAATATATACTATAAAATCTACACTTTCAAAAGAACACAACTTACGGTTACCAAACACCTAAACCATAAGTACAAACAGGGCACTATCCTACTAGCCCAAGCGCTAACCCTGCGCGCACGCGTCTACTCAACATAGTCAGACGCTATCCTACAACACAGGCAGGTTAATCCAGGTGACTGGTGAGCGTTCAACACACAGCCCGCAGCCAACCCGCTGCCTATACTCCGGGCTGCACACTCACACCAACACACTCACACCAAATGACTGCTTTTTGGCCTCAGCGCAAATTTTGATACAGTAACAGTCAAAACATCCATTTTAAATTGTTCATATTAAATATACTGGGTCCTGAAGTGAACATACTTATACGCGCGAATTCAAATATTTAAAACCAGAAGATCGCCATCTTCTACTTTATGAGCATTTCGTACACAAGTTATTTCTCAAGTTACAACAGGGATTTCTTTCAAAAACATTAGTCACCATGAAACTTAAGCGTAAAAATCGGTTTTTATCTACATGATCTCTACGCTACCCAACGATTAAAATCTTGAAAGCAGTTTGTAAACTTAATGAAAGAAACATGAATATGAAAATAATTCGAAGAAAAGAGTCGGTGGTTGTTGTTGTTTCACTCACTCACTCTCTCTCTCTCTCTCACTCACTCACTCACTCACTCACTCACTCACTCACTCCACTCACTCACTCACTCACTCACTCACTCACTCACTCACTCACTCACTCACTCACTCACTCACTCACTCACTCACTCACTCACTCACTCACTCACTCACTCACTCACTCACTCACTCACTCACTCACTCACTCACTCACTCACTCACTCACTCACTCACTCACTCACTCACTCACTCACTCACTCACTCTCTCTCTCTCTCTCACTCACTCACTCACTCACTCACTCACTCACTCACTCACTCACTCACTCACTCACTCACTCACTCACTCACTCACTCACTCACTCACTCACTCACTCACTCACTCACTCACTCACTCACTCACTCACTCACTCACTCACTCACTCACTCACTCACTCACTCACTCACTCACTCACTCACTCACTCACTCACTCACTCACTCACTCACTCACTCACTCACTCACTCACTCACTCACTCACTCACTCACTCACTCACTCACTCACTCACTCACTCACTCACTCACACACTCACTCACTCACTCACTCACTCACTCACTCACTCACTCACTCACTCACTCACTCACTCACTCACTCACTCACTCACTCACTCACTCACTCACTCACTCACTCACTCACTCACTCACTCACTCACTCACTCACTCACTCACTCACTCACTCACTCACTCACTCACTCACTCACTCACTCATTCACTCACTCACTCACTCACTCATTCACTCACGCGCTAATGGTTTGGTGATTTTCTCACTATGTAGAGTAAGTTATTCCTTTGTTGGTTCATTATTGCTAGTTCCTATAGACTCCCATATCAATATCATGAAAACTCTTCCGATTTCCGGTTTTCATGAAAAAATTCGAACTGAAAATTCACTCAAAAGCCAATAAACACTAAATCGTGGCACCCCGAAACCAACCATTCATAGAACTAATCAATTTCTGTTTGCCGATTTTTGTATTTTTCAGCTTTTTTTTGCGCCAACCAGCCAATATTTTTTGTTTTTCGTATTAAATTATTATTTTCATTTGAATTCCTATTTATTTTTGTTAGTATTCAGCTACTAATTAACGCCCAACACAATCAAAATGACAATCGTCGAGTCGGAGATGGAAGTCGAAGCACGCAAGCGCAAAGAACGACTGGCTGCTCTGAAGCGCAAGGTTGGGATTTTGTTTTATTTATTTATATATTTAATTATTATTTATTCATCTGTTTAATCTGTCTTAAGAACATTTTACAACATTAAGGAGCTATATAAAGTGTAATTAGATACCACTAGCGGACAAGAAGGGATGGGAAAAGTATAATTCCCCCTCTTGGGCATTATAAAGTAGAGTTGGTTATTTCTCAAGGTATAAGTAAAATGGCCTAAAACCTGTTAATTCCAACTGTTTGACGAAGTTCCCCTACCTTTAGAAGGTTGGCTGGACCGCCAGTGTCAGATACTGATTTTGTAGGTGATAAAGACACAAAAAGGTCTGTTCAAATACAAGTCGGTAAATTAGTGTTTCGGATTTCAATAGTGCAATCCAGCCGTATCGTTCAAGTCGTTAAATATAGAAGTAAAGGTCTGAAAAAAGTTGAAAGGTGTTTCGACCAGATATTAAGGCACCAAAGTAGAAGAAGGGTCGTGAGGTCTCATCAGTTAATCCAGACAAAAAATCGTTTCATGTATTTTTAAGGTGACTTCGGGTGGTGATGATGTATCCGGCGAAGCAGCGGGTGTTACCGATAAAAAGTCTACCGAACCAGACACCGAAGAAGCGACCACGAGCGAAGAACCGGGTGAAAAGAAGTTGGTGGAGATTCATGTTTGAGTTTGTGTTTGTAGTTGATTATTAATGTACTGATTGTTTGAATGAATGTTTGACTGACTGATTGACCGATTGACTGACTGATTGATTGATTGAGTGAATGACAAACTAAATGAATGTTTGACTGAGTCACTGTGGTAGGGACTGATCGGTTGTTTACACTGATTGAACGACTGTTTAACATGACAGGCCCTTTTTTGTTGAGTTTCTGACTTAGCGACTGACTAATTGTCTGACTGACTAGATGAATGTTTGATTGCCTTACTATGTGAGGGACTGATTGGTTGTTTACACTGATGAACCGACTGGTTTTTATGACTGTCACTGATTGGTTGAGTTTCTGGCTGAGTGACTGACTAATTGTCTAATAAACTGACTGACTAGATGAGTCTTTGGTTGCCTTACTGTGTGAGAGACTGATTGGTTGATTACACTGATTGACCGACTGGTTCACATGACTGTCACTGATTGGTTGAGTTTCTGGCTGAGTGACTGACTAATTGTCTGATAAACTGACTGACTAGATGAGTCTTTGATTGATAGATAGAGTGACTGACTGGTCGACTGACTTTCTGCCTGGTTTTCGTGACTGACCTGAAACTGATTAATTTAGTGAGAGTGACTGACTCACGGAATGATGTTATAAAATGTGGACAGACATTTTGACTGACTTATACTTAAAATGACTGACTGACGAGTTAGTACAGTCACAAACAGTCACTGATTAATTGACCAACTGACTGATTGACCGACTGACTGATTGACCAACTGACTGATTGACCAACTGACTGATTGACCGACTGACTGATTGACCAACTGACTGATTGACTGACTGACTGACTGACCTTTTTTCAGGCCGGCTTCATTTCGCAGCTATAAACCAATGAACGAAGATCTGGTTGAAGATGAAGACGCACTGAAGACTGCGAAACCAGAGAAGATGGAGTCGTTGATTGAAGAACATCTGGCTGACACTCAGGAGACGACCGTGATTGATGAAGTGGTTAGTTCGGATCACTCACTCATTCACTCACTCACTCACTTACTCACTTACTCAAACACTGTGGCAATGTGTTTGTCGATGCAATATTCGCTTCCTAAAATTTTCGAGTTATACTTCACGATCACGAATTAATCAAAAGTTGACAGCAAATTAGGGAGAGATGATGACTATTTCACGGTTACAATTTTCTGAATCGGTTTCATTTATGTAGCTTGAAATAATTAAGAAACTAATGTTGCGTTGACAAGAAAGTTGCCACAAATGAAACATCTTTGGAGGAACAGTACTTCATTTTGGACTATCACTCACTAACTCATTATTTTCTCCACACACCCATTCAACTACTACTTCACTCACTTACTCACTTCATTCTCATTTACTCACCAATGAAACTCTATATCAGAATCCAAAATTAAGTTTCAAGAAATCGTAAACATTTTTTCTTTATTTCAGGATCTCACCACATTGGCGCCGAGAAAGATTGACTGGGATTTGAAAAGAGATATTGCCAAAAAGCTGGAAAAACTCGATCGACGCACGCAACGCGCGATGGCTGAACTCATTCGTTAGTTTTTTTTTATCTAGAGTTCAAAGTTTTATTAATTTGCTCATTCTTCAATCACTATCTCCGCCACTCACTCACTCACTCACTCATAACTCAGTCGATCACTCGCTGACTCTCCCACTCACTATTTCGCCCACTTACTCCCCCACTCACTCACTCCCAATACTCACTCACTCTGATCTGAGTCACTCACTAGCCCACTCACTCACCCACTCTCTCCCTCGCTCACTCATTCAACCCCCTCCCCGCCACTCATTACTTACTCACTCACTACACGATTTTACTCATTTACTCACTCACTCACTCCTATCTCTCAATCTCACTCCGCGCTCTCAATCTCACTCCTCCTACTCCTTCGCTCCCCACGAACTCACTCACTCTGACTCACTAAAATACTCACTCACCCACTCACTCATTCACTCCCTCACTCACTCACTCACTCACTCACTCACTCACTCACTCACTCACTCACTCACTCACTCACTCACTCACTCACTCACTCCCTCACTCCCCCACTCACTCTCACTCACTCACTCACTCACTCACTCACTCACTCACTCTCACTCACTCACTCACTCACTCACTCACTCACTCACTCACTTTCAGGTGAACGTCTGGCGTCCGGCAAGGAAGATTTGCTGGCTTCGGCCGTTAACAGCAGCTCGGCCGCTTCACAACACGCCCATCTCTCGGATGATGATGATGAGGATTGATCTGATTCATTGTCGATTATGTTATCGTTAAGCTTGACTCATTTGTCGCTGGTCTAGTCGAGTACGTAGGGCGCCAGCCTCGAAATCTGGTGGTCCTGGATCGAAACGCGGTTTGAGACACTAATCCTCAAAATTAAATATCTGATTCTAACACCATGTGTTTATACTAAACCGGACGACGAATGTATCAGCAATAATTTCACTGTATTTCCATTATATTTTCTGTTTTTCGTTATTCGATTTTGATATGTGAACTCGTATGCTCCATTAGTGGCGGACGAGCTAATTCTCTAAAGGGGAGGGAATTTCGTCAAAGAGGGAGAATCGGGTGAAATTAGACCTTTTTATTACACCTTGGGGACAAATTCTAGTTTTTTGAAATCACCAAAGAGTGGGGAATTCCACTTCTCCTACCCTTATCGTTCGCCGGTGTGCTCCATGTATGTGTGATGTATGTATGCATGTCATATCCAGAAATCACTGAAAAAAATGAAAAATCTGATACGGATTAGTCAGGTTGATATGTTTTTACGGTGACCAAAAAAATCACCGATTCAACTAAACTAAAGCATTCAGCGTAATGGTTCGAGATTTTGAGACTTTAATAGCGGCATATTTCCATTCTGAGGAGCAAAGTACATTCTGTCAGTTAGCCATTCACTGCTGATTTGTCGCTCCCCTTGTCAAGTGGTGCAGGCGCTGGCCCTGGTTCGAGCCCCGGTTTGAGACAAAGCGCATGCAATAACTGAGTGTTGTTGATGATCTGAGTGTCATTTGTAAATCGGTCGGATGACCGTTATTTCACTATTTTGTGACTTGATATCCTACTTTGCTATTATGGCATAAAAAAACTGAAAAAAAATCACCAAGGCGCACGAGTTCACTCCTCACATACTCTTACAGACACTTCATCGCTGGTTCACCCGAACTCTAACAGATGTATTCACATGTTAACTCTCTAAAAGACTTATTCACATTTCAACTCCCTAAGAGACTTATTCAATAGTTTTAACTCCATAACAGACTTATTCACTAGTTAACTCCCTAACTGACTTGGCTAGTGATTTACTTCACTTAACTCCTCGCTCTTTCACTTCTTCACATCACTCAATCACTCGTTTATTACCACATGAATTCGCTCATTCGTTCACGATTTCAATCACATAAACATTGTGTAGGACCTAAATACATACTTTCTGATAGTACACTTTATTAAGTTAGGATAAGTTAGGATTATCCCGCCAACTCATAAGCAGTTTTTTCAGTTTCATACTCAATCACTCTGTAAATGATTCCACCAATGAGTTTGTGTTTTTATCTTTCATTGCAATCTATTCGTATTCGCAGATCGTTTGGAACAGGAGGGGGGTCGAACGGAGACTAGAATCAAATCCTCTTGTAAGATAGTTTCTCAGTCTCAGACTTTGCCGAAAATTTTGTTCCCTAAAATTTCCAACAAAATCTCCGAATATCACTTCGGAATTATTAAATCAAAACTATTGGTACATAGCTAAACGATTTGACACGTAAAATGTGTAGATCTTTTATGGTGGATACAAAAACATTGAGGGTGCCTTAAAAGTCAGTTGCAAAAAAAGTTGCCAAAAATTTTTGCATTTACCCCCATGTCACATTTTCACAATTTTTATGGCCGAAAAATTCGTAAGACAAAAAAGGGTTTACGCAAATCTTGCAAAAAAATTACAACAATTTTGTAATCAACTTTGAAATCACCCTGAGAACATCACAACAACTGATCGTTGAATGGACGATTGAGAGATGAGGGCTTTGCTGATGTTTCAATCTAGTGTTATAATGGAAGTCCGGTGATGCGATGAGTTTCATATGAGGTTGGTTAAAGGTATGTTGTTGAGGGGAAGACATGGCTACGTCGGGTATGCGATCTGAAACATGAGTGAGTGAGTCAGTGAGTGTACGTGATTGAGAGTGTGAGTGAGTGAGTGTGAAAGTGAGTGATTAAGTGAGTGGGTGTGAGTGAGTGAGTGTTCAAGTGAGGGAGTGAGTGGGTGTGAGTGAGTGAGTGTGAGTGAGTGGGTGGGTGTGAGTGAGTGAGGGAGTGTGTGAGTGAGTGAGGGAGTGTGAGTGTGTGTGAGGGTGTGAGGGTGTGAGTGAGTGTGTGAGCGAGTGAATGAGGGAGTGTTAAAGTGAGCGAGTGAGTGAGTGTGTATGAGTGAGTGAGTGAGTGAGGGCCAGTGATTGAACGTACCATTTATCCGTATCGACTGAATGCAGCCCTACCGTAACGGGCGAAAGCAGCACGTCCATACCGACTGAAGGCTGCTCTGAAAGTGGTCGGCAAAACTCACTTACTCACTTACTCACTAACTCACCTACTTACTCATTCACTTACTCACTCACACTCACTCACTCACTCACACACTCACTCACTCACTCACTCACTCACCAACAACAACAACGACAACAACAACAACAACAACAACAACAACAACAACAATAACAACAACAACAACAATAACAACAACAACAACAATAACAACAACAACAACAACCACAACAGTAACAACTACAACAACAACAAAAGCAAAAACAACAGCATCAACAACAACAACGACAACAACAACAACAACAACAACAACAACAACAACAACAACAACAACAACAAGAAAAACAACAACAACAACATCAACAACAACAACAACAACAACAACATCCGTCTAACCTGCCGTATCTACTGAAAGCGGCACGACCGTAACGGCTGAAAGCAGCTCGTTTTTCGGCGGAAAAGACATCGTCTAATGTTTCGGCCGCTGAGGTTGAAGTCGCCAAAAGGCAGACCATCAGCAGAGCCACCAACGAGATTATGTATATTTTCTGCATTTTTTGAAATTCTGGCGATTTTCGTCGTTTTCGGCGAAAAATCCGTGTAACTGCAATTAGGATTGAAGGAAGTTGTGTTACATTCGGTTACTTCCAAATGACCAATATACAAAAATTTTATACCGACAAGTGTTGAGTTAATGTATTGGATAGTTATGAATTTTTGGGTATAGTCATCGTCTAATGTTTCGGCCGCTGAGGTTGAAGTCGCCAAAAGGCAGACCATCAGCAAAGCTACCAACAAAATTATGTTTATTTACTGCATTTTTTGAATTTCGACGATTTTATAAACTTTGGCGAAATCACTGTGTAACTGAAATTGAGATTGATGGAAGATATGTAACATTTGGTTACTTAAAAAAAGTTGGTTATGGTTTATTTTTGTATCGACGAGTGTTTAGTTAATGTAAAGGAAAGGTATGACGCTGAGGTTGAAGTCGCCAAAAGGCAGACCATCAGCAGAGCCACCAACGAAGTTATGTGTATTTTCTGCATTTTTTGAAATTTCGGCGACTTTATAAATTTTGGCGAATATCTGTGTAATAGGAATTAGGATGATAGGAAGGTGTGTAGCATTTAGTTATTAAAAAAGGATGAATATAGGTATATTTTTGTATCTAAAAATGTTTAGTTAATGTAATGGAAAGTTATTAATAATTGGTAAAGTAACCTTTCCTTGAAGTTAATCGAAATCGATAGTTGTAATGCAAATTAACATTGCCTGATGAAATGTGATTATGACAAACTGAATAGAATAAAAATGGTATAAAAATAGTATAAAAATAGTATAAAAATAGTATAAAAATAGGATAAAAATGGTATAAAATAGTATAAAAATGGTATAAAAATAGCATACTACATGGTATAAAAGAGTAGTATGACGGGAAAACGTTCAGTTTTGTCATATGGTTACAACTGTTATCCCCTCATTGACATTAAATACCTACGATTTGGCTTGGTCAGGGTTTCTTGTTATCAAAAGTAAGTTTTGCAGGCCGGTTGTGCACGTATGTATAAAATAAATTAAGCGAAAATTTTCATGTTTTCCGAATGTTATGTGAAAAAGTATTGACTTCTCGAAATTGTAAAAGCGCGCCGAAAACATATTCGAATTCAAACTGCAAAGGGTTTGACTAACTAGAACCCCTGGCTAGGCTATCAAACTTGTTCAGAGTTTCTTTTGATAAAAATAACCACCTGCAACCACACACTGGCGGACGAGCTAAATTCCCAAAGGGAGGGGAATTTCGTCAAAGAGAGGTGAATCGGCAGTTTTAAGGCCACTTTACCTACACCTTGAAGAACAAATTCCACTTTTTGAAAACGCCAAAGAGGGGGGAATTCCACTTTTCCCACCCCTTCTCGTCCGCTAGTGCAACCACAAAAACAATCAATCAGGCTTAGCTTTCGTATCTAAGAGTCATGTAATAAAAGGATTGTTTATTAAAACTTGAACGTGCACGAACGATGGCAGTTGAAAAATGACAAAATTTCGCGCAAAAAACATTTTCGATGACAGGAAACTCTGTAAAAGCCATGCCAAAACGGGCTCGCATGCCACTTCTTCAACGAGAGTGAATACTACGTCCATTGGCGTTTTATTTGAAATTTAATCCGATTGTGGTGGGCATTCGAAAGTTTGAAATTTTCCATGTGTTCCAAAATATCCATGTTCCAAAATATCCATGTTCCAAAATATCCATGTTCCAAAATATTCATGTTCCAAAATATCCATGTTCCAAAATATCCATGTTCCAAAATATCCATGTTCCAAAATATCCATGTTCCAAAATATTCATGTTCCAAAATATCCATGTTCCAAAATATCCATGTTCCAAAATATCCATGTTCCAAAATATCCATGTTCCAAAATATTCATGTTCCAAAATATCCATGTTCCAAAATATCCATGTTCCAAAATATTCATGTTCTAAAATATCCATGTGTTCCAAAAGGTCCATGAACGTCCAGATTATTTTGGGGCTACTATTACCCCGGACCAACTGGTAATGTGAATTTTTTGTTTGAGATTTCTGTGACCGCATGTGAATTTCATGATAAAACCAGTTTTTAACTTGAAAAAATTACGAGTCGTTTTTCCGCTTGTTCACTAGTAAACAGTTGAGTTGTCTCTTAGTTTGGTCATCACCAACCCAAAAGAACACTGGCGTACGCGCGAAATTTCCCAAAGGGAGGGGAACTTTCTCTAAGAGTGGCGAATCGGCAGTTTTCAAGCTGTTTCACCTACACTGTAGTGAAAAATGCTACGTTCTGAAACCGCCAAAGAGGGGGGAATTCCACTTTTCCCACCCATTCTCGACCACCAATGGATTGTTGTTGACAGCATGCATTAACAATGGGATTAACTATAACCCACGCAGAGCAGGTCCACGGAACAATAGAATATTATAGTGCTCTCAATTGATTAAGCGACTAATTTTGAATTGGCGCCACTTTTCTAGGTGTTTTGCCAATTAGGAATATTATAGCCGATCCGGGGTTTATTGTAACTTAAAAAATTTTTTGGCGCGCAGTTTGAATTCAAATTTGTTTTTGGCGCGCTTTCGAATTTCCGAGAAACCAAAAGTATGTTATGGCGTTGGCAGAACGTTTAAACGGTGCGCAAAATTCATCTCACACTCGTCAAAATCAATTTCAATAACAAGACACCCTGACCATAAGCTATAGGTACATAGCCGATCCAGGGCTTCTTGTTAGCAAAAAACGTTTCGGGCACCCCGTTTGAACTCAATTTTGTTTTTGGCGCGCCTTAAAATTATCTTTAAAAATGCCCTCAACATTTGAACATCTGCGCGTAATTTCATCGCACACGTAACGGCTTATCAAAATCAATTTCAATAACCGGATAGACTGACCAAGCTGAATGTAAAATTAGTGAGTAATATTATGGGAAAATTTCTTTTTTAGAAAATTTTAAGCGCACTAGAAAGAGATTTGAATTCGAAGTGCGCTTCCTGAAACCCTGGATCGGCTACAATCAATAACTATGCTACAAAAGTCGTTGCATGTTTCACATTGGTATAAAAGCAGAGAAACAACAAACTTTAATCAACTGTGTACGATTGCTTGAACAAAGAAGTAATCCTTTTAGATTATATCCTCCTTCATTGAAATACGTTGGAATGATAGGCTGATTGGGTGAGTGAGTGAATTGGTGAGTGAATGAGTGAGTGAGTGAGTTAGTGTGTGAGTGTGTGAAAGATTAAGTGAATGAGTGAGTTAGCTACTGAATGAGTGAGTCAATGGGTGAGTGAATGAGTGAGTTAGTGAGTTAGTGTGTGAGTGTGTGAAAGATTAAGTGAATGAGTGAGTTAGCTACTGAGTGAGTGAGTGAAGAAGTTAGTGTGTGAGTGAGTGAGTGAGTGAGTGAGTGAGTGAGTGAGTGAGTGAGTGAGTGAGTGAGTGAGTGAGTGAGTGAGTGAGTGAGTGAGTGAGTGAGTGAGTGAGTGAGTGAGTGAGTGAGTGAGTGAGTGAGTGAGTGAGTGAGTGAGTGAGTGAGTGAGTGAGTGAGTGAGTGAGTGAGTGAGTGAGTGAGTGAGTGAGTGAGTGAGTGAGTGAGTGAGTGAGTGAGTGAGTGAGTGAGTGAGTGAGTGAGTGAGTGAGTGAGTGAGTGAGTGAGTGAGTGAGTGAGTGAGTGAGTGAGTGAGTGAGTGAGTGAGTGAGTGAGTGAGTGAGTGAGTGAGTGAGTGAGTGAATTAGTGAGTGATGTATACATGATCGTACAGAAAATCATCTTACTTAAATTGATCTTATACAAATGACTTTATGTATTTCATAATTGTGAGACCAAAATATGTGAGTATATTTTATGTGAGTTTATACTAAATATGTCAGTTCAAGTGACTACCCAATATGAATTGTATGTTGGGTCGGGCTGCGTTGTTGGCAGTTCTGCAGATGTTATTTGACACTTCGCATGTACACTACACCGACATGCGGCGGCAGTCGGTCGAGGATTAACACCGAAGTGGTGGCAAAGAATTACTGATATAACGGTCGCCCGTCGGGTTTCTGTGATTCTGCGTCAGATTTCTAGTCACTTGAAAACTCAATAGCGAAGGGGTTGTAAAAAGTCAATCAAGTTTCGATAAACTGTGCGATATAGGGTGGATAATTGGTTATTAGAATGGCCACAAAAAAGGTAATCAATGTTTCCCCTATAAATCTGAATCTTGGATTTTGTGCTTAATTTCGGATTTTGACGGAATCAGATGTTTTAGAAGAAAACAAGAAAAATTGATTTCTGTGAATCCAAAATTCAAAATTTAAAATTTGAATTTTGAATTCACAGAAAATTTATTTTCTATATTTTTTCTTGTTTTTCACAAAAACGTTTAAACCTAAAATAGACCCCAAAATCCAAGATTCAGTTTTATAGGGGAAACACTGGTTACCTTCTGTGGCCATTCTAATAACCAATTGTCCACCCTATGATGATGATGATGATACCATAGACAAACAAATGACCGAATGCGATGAACACTTAAAAACTACAAAAAATCCCAGCTTACAGAATACAGCTTCATGAGAACCTAGTGAGCAGTTTAAAATTAAATTATTTTTCAACCCGGTCAAAAGCATGAAAGTTTCCTATTAACTAGCCTGAGCTGAGTTGAAGAGCCCCGATTGACAAGCATAACACCTTAATCTCATACACAGTAATATCATGTACAGTTTATTTTCTAATATTGGAAAAGTCTACCACTCGATTACATTTTGCTCAAATCTCAGAGATTTATTTAACTGATAAAAAATGAAAATAAACAAATAAAATATAAAAAATAAAAAATATAGTCGAATCAAACTTTTCCAGTTTCACGGTTATCACAATGTGGTTACGGTCTGCCACTAGCGGACGAGAGAGTGAGGGAAAAGTGGAATTCCCCCCTCTTTGACCGTTTAAAAAAGTAGAGTTTTTTTCTCAAAGTGTAGGTGAAATGGCCCGATTTCTATAAATTCCCCCCTCTTTGAAAGATTCCCCTCCCTTTGGAGGTTTGGCTCGTACGCCAGTGCGGTCTACGGAACAGTTATTCGCGAACCGGCGCCGGTTTATAAACTATTTTTTTACTTGGTTATTGAATTAGCACGGCAATATGTCGGCGAATTATGTACATACATACATACAGTATGTATCATAGTTCCATTGATAACTCGACTGACTGAAAGACTGACTGACTGACTGACGGACGGACTGACTGACTGGCTGACTGACTGACTGACTCACCGGTTGACTGGCTGACTTACTCACTGACTGACTGACCGACTGACTGACTGACCGACTGACCGACTGACCGACTGACCGACTGACCGACTGACCGACTGACCGACTGACTGACGGACTGACTGACTGACTGACTGACTGACTGACCAACTGACTGACTGAATGACTGAATGACTGAATGACTGAATGACTGATTGGCTGACTGACTGACTGGCTGACTGACTGACGGACTGACTGACCGAAGGACTGATTGACTGACTTTCTGAATAAAATGATGGTTCAATTTGTCTTTTAACAAGAATCTCCTGCAATACGATACTGACATAACTACTGATGTCGTCCTACACTGTAAATGTCAAACAGCTTACTCCCCCGACCGCATGGTGCAATCGGTTAGCGGTTAGCGCTGCGTACCGAAGTGCGTGGGGGTGGAGAGTTCGTGACTTGGGAAGTACATGAACTATTTATTCACGATGTGTGCCAGCGAAATCTGAAACATTAGCCATAGCCTATCTACAATTTATTGTCGGTCAGACATTTTTTGGCGCAAATTTTTTTGTTGTTGAAAAATCTGCTTTTGGTGCGCGTTGAAATCACTTTTTCACAAGAAACTTGAACCAACAAACGAAGATGGCTTAATTGGTTAACGCGCTAGTCTGAAGAGCGTTAGGTCGTGGGTTCGATTCGCGCGGTCACTGATTGAGACCACCGAGATTGTTGTAGTGGTGACTTGGTGAGCGGCGTTAAAGACTATAAGCTGGTGTGTTGAAGATGTCGAAGTATGCATACTAAGCCACCAGGATCATTCATCCTCCATGCCTTCGGGTCGCAAAATGAGGAGCAGAGCTTTCATCCTGCGTTGATCGGTTTAACCGGAACGGTATGGCGCTATTCAAATTATCTGTAGCTGACCATTATCACTCAAACTCCGTGAAATTTACCAAAATCAACAAAATTTGTTGTTTTGTACGTATATGAACTTACAGAAACTAATGTTGGTAAGAAGATATGTACCTTGACTAAGGTATAACGACTAAATATGGACCAAATATTGACCAAATATGGACCAAATAAGACCAAGTATGGACCAAATACTGACCAAATAAGCCGAATAAGGCCAAATAAGACCAAATAAGACCAAATATGGACCAAATATCAACCAAATATGAACCAAATTAGACCAAATATGGACTTACAGAAACCACTTTTGACAGAAACAACTGTTGATAACAACATACCTTGTAAGGTATAAAGACTAGAGCATTTAGAGACCATTGGAACATTAATTTATCTATTAATACCTGATTAGAGTACAAAAAGTGCCATCTTTGTTTACTTCAATGACTGCTCCTTACACACACTGGCGGCAGAGCGAAACCTCCAAAGGGAGGGGAATTGTTCCAAAGAGGGGAAATAACGGAAAGTAGGGCATTTTACCAATGTATGTACACCTTGAGGAACAAACTTCACATTTTGGCATTCCCAAAGAGAGGGGATTTCTACGTTTCCTCCCCTTCTCGTCCACTAAGTGTTTCCTGAATGAATGGACATTACAACTATTGTCCTGAAGGGTCAAATAACAAGATATAGGGTGGACAATTGATTATTAGAAAATTGCCGAACGCTGAGAATTTCTCTAAACACACCACTTTTAAATTTTGGATTCTGGCTTTTTAATTTTGGATCCAAACTTTGAACTTAAACAAATTCTAACTTCCTGACTGATTACAACATCGAGGAAATATCAACTGGAAAGGTTGTTTCTGCTGTTTAATAGTCACTCCCACATTCTAGGAACATTGGCTGACTTTGTAACATTCACAAACAGTTCTTTTCGCCGTGATCTCAAATACCCATACTGAGAAACCATCGTTCACAAAAGGTGTACCAAAACGTTATAGCTAGTTTATTTTTACCGTGTGTGGACTTGCTTTGTTCATGTGCGCATGTGAAACATTAGTGAGAACTTTGGCAGCAGTGTTACAACAACTTTGCGGCGATGAACTATTTTATTTTCCTGTCAAAAAACTTCAAAATGCAACGGTGAAACTTATTCTGAAAATTAAATGGGTTAAGTTTCGAAATTGACGAGGAAAAGGTAATTATAAAATTGAACCTAATGTTTCGCATGCGCGCAAGATCAAGGCAAGGCCACACGCGGTAACAATAAATCAGCTATACAGGGTGTCCCAGCGAGGTGTAATGATTGAATTTTTTGAATAACTTTTGCAGTGTTCTAGATAATAACCTAAAATTTTACATGTTAATTAAACAATTATCCGCTATTACGCTTAATTAAAAAAATTGATTTGATTCAGTATTGCGTGTTTTACGGCCGATCCGGCAACATGCCTTAAAATTCCACTTTATAGCCAAGTATGTCGCATGAAACATTGAATAACTTTCTGATTGTACAACTATATGGTTTGAAACATGCAACACTGATAGCTAATACTATATATCTGAAGTACTGGAAACAGTTTTTGATTTGATCAATTATTCCACCTTCTATTGGATGTTGAAAACAAAATCGCAATTTCTAGCCAAAATGTTGGCGAAAAGTTGCGGATAAAAACATTTGAAAAAAAAAAACAATTAATTGAATGAAAAATGTACTTTGACTTTTGAATATGAACTCTTCCTGCCATTTAACACAAATTTAAACAAAAATTCGTTCTTTTGTATTATTTTTTATTTTCGGTGAAAATCTCTAAAATGCGGTCTCGTTAAGAACATGAACAGGCATGTTGCAGGATCGGCCGTTAAACACGCAATACTGAACCAAATCAAATTTTTTTAAGCTCAGCGTAAGGGCGGGAAGTTGTTTTATTAACATGTAAAATTTTAGGTTATTATCTAGAACACTGCAAAAGTTATTCAAAAAAATCATTCATTACACCTCGCTGGGACCATTTTCACCGCCTTATAAACACACACATAAAATGACTAAACAAATAAGCATCTATCAAAACATGTATGTAATCCGTGCACTGTTGCCGCCAAAATCGAACTCAAGGAAACTGATCAAATATTTATGTCATGGTACATGTCCGAAATCTGTTGGAATGTGCGTATAACCTTTATGAAATATGTATATATGGAACAAACTGTAACATTGTTGCCAACAACAACAACAACAGCAACATCAAACAACAACAACAACAACAACAACAACAACAACAACAACAACAACAACAACAACAACAACAACAACAACAACAACAACAACAACAACAACAACAACAGCAACAACAACAACAAAAAAAACAACAACAACAACAACAACAACAACAACAACAACAACAACAACAACAACAACAACAACAACAACAATTGCCAAATTAGGAAGTTTGATGTGCGAAAGTTATGCGCAAGGTTTTTAGAACTCCTGAAGAAGGGCAGGTAGAAATGTTGTTTCTGCAAGCAAAATTGTTGCCCAGAACGTCTGATATTGAAACATCAAACAATCAGTGTTAATACGCACATCAATCATCATCACCCCATTCTATAATGTGTTAAACTATGGTGTCAACTGAGTTGAGTTGAGGTTAGTAATGTTTCATTATCAGGCGTTTCGGGCAATATTTGCTGGCAGACACAACAACATACGGGCTTCACTTCAAATTTGCGCTCATTGCGCGCGTTCATTTTGATAAAAAAAATTGCGTCTTCCACAAGACACTTGATAGACAAACAAATACTACTCTTATTCGTTGCATGAGCGGTAACGGACTTCCCCGAAACAAGATTTAGTAACAAGATTTAGTAACAAGATTTAGTAACACGATTTAGTAACAAGATTTAGTAACAAGATTTAGTAACAAGATTTAGTAACATGATACCCTGAACAAGCTGCAGAAAAAAGCGGGAAGCAAACATTCAAGCCACGCATGATTGCGGCGTTACATACATAACTGGTTGTGGAGACATATAGTCGAACTTTTTGGTTACGACTAATTTTGGGAACTTTTTTTGTGTAAAACCTTTCCCTCAACCTCAAATTGCTGTTTCCGACCGCCATTTGGGTTCCATTAAAAAGGTTGATCGGCACTTTGAAGACGTTTCTAGGTCAGTTCGAACACGCTCTACACGATGGAAATGAGTTTTCGCCGATCCGAGTTTCCGATCGCGCTGTGATCCAGAGATGATTTTAGAGTAACTTTCAATGCAAAAAACGAGTTTCATGTACATATGTGAAAACATCAAGTGCTCCATCGCCGACGAATGATCAAAATCACAATATACGCGCCGCATATTGCCAAACCCCAGAAACTATCCTATAATTTTTTTACTAAACACAAAATTTTATGCGCGCTTGCTAAGGTGGGTAATACACCGCTGCGCGGGCCTAACGCGCTTGTCCTTGCTCCCGCTCCCGCAGCCACACGATAGGTAGTCGGGGGTTAACGGACAGATAAAAGTCATATGGAATATTTTTTGGTGACTCAAAAATTTAACATTTAGAGAAAATTCTAGGAAAATTTCTGGGGTTTGAAGTTTTGCGTACGCGACACGTCCACAGACCAACTGGATATATGCAAAAACCTCAGCACGTCAACGTATTGAAGTCTGACTGAAATGATTTTAACACGCAAAAAGTTCGAACACAACTATTCGTGGCAACGCTTGGAAAATAATTTCAAAAAGTTCCGGAATTTCTCTAATATAAAACTGATCCTCGGGAACAAAAAACTGGAACTTTTGCAGGGGCAAATATAGAATACCAGCTTTCTGAAGTATTCGAGAAACTCCTTGAACCCTCTGGTCATCCGTTTACGTACCATAAGTCTGGTCTCCGACTGATAAAATTATGCCGCCAAATGTCGTGTGTGCCGTTGCCTTGATCACAGGTACAAGCCACCGGCGGACGATCCAAACCTCCCAAGGTAGGGGAATCTTTCCAAAGAGAAGGAATTAGCAAATTTCAGTCCATTTTACCTACACCTCAAGGAACAAACTCTACTTTCGGGAACCGTCAAAGAGGGGAAATTCCACTTTTGCCTCTCCTTTTTGTCCGCTAGTGTGACGAGCGACATCCCATATCGACTTTCATAGTAGTCACAGTTAATTAGTTAATTGATATTTAAATGCGCGCTTTATATTTTTATTCTAAAACTCCTCCTCATGCGTGCATCGTGTTTGGGAAACTGCAGCTTGGGCCACTACCGGACGAGAAGGAGTGGGAAAAATGGAATTCCCCCTCTTGTTCCCTAAGATATAGGTAAATTGGCCTGAAAACAGCCATTTTCCCCCTCTTTCATAAAATTTCCCTCCCATTTGGAGGTTTAGCTCGTCCGTCAGTTGTCAGGGCAGAAACTTCCAGGTTCCAGCTGAAATTTCCAGAGTAACCAGAAATTCTCTATTGGCTATAGTGATATCAGGCGTTGTCCCGTCTGTTTCCTGCAAGATTACACGTTGACTGCACGACCAAGAAAGTGTTTTATTCTCGAATTTCTGTGAAACAGGGTTATTCGAAAAAATATATACTGACTTATTGGTTTATCGTGTCCGATTAGCTGAGTTGGACACCAAGTCAAAACACTAAAAAAGTGCAAGTTAAACTCAAAACTGAGTTTGGTGCGCATCCACATGTGACCAACAACAACAACAACAACAACAACATTAACAACAACAACAACAACAACAACAACAACAACAACAACAACAACAACAACAACAACAACAACAACAACAACAACAACAACAACAACAACAACAACAACAACAACAACAACAACAACAACAGCAACAACAACAACAACAACAACAACAACAACAACAACAATCAATAACAACAACAACACTCGACCATATGATTTCTGCATGACTCCCACACATTGACGTTGGTCATCCGATACGATCGCCGTACCACCGTACCGCCGAATCGCCCTCTGAATTCGCCGAAACGCTAAACGTACACTAAAGTAAATACCGACAGTCAGTCCATCAGGAAGGGCTATTTTTACTGGTGCTTCTAGTGATACTACAAAAACAACATCAGAAGCGAAACTAAACTTGGGTTGATCATGAACGTCGACCAAGACACAATAACACGACATAAGAATAATGTTTCATAATATTGGCCTGAGAAGTTAGTTGAACTGCCAGACCAGCTAGCGGACGAGCTAATCCTCCTAAGGAAGGGGAAATTCGTCAGAGAGGGGAAAATCGGCAGTTTTAACGCCTGTTTACCTACACCTTAGGGAACGAATGCTAATTTTTTTAAATGCCAAAGAGGGGGAATTCCACTTTTCCCACCCCTTCTCGTCCGCTAGTGTAGCAGACAATAGCATGACAATTGGAGACAGTGGCGGACGAGCCAATACTCCAAAGGGAGGGAATTTTTTAAAGAGGGGGGAATGGGCAGTTGCTAGGCGGTTTTACCTACACTTTAGGGAACTTAATGCAGTTTTTTATTTGCCAAGGAGGGGGGAATTCCACTTCTCCCAACCCTTCTCGTTTCAGCGCAGTAAAACTGAAGCTACATAAGAATTGTCAACAAGGCTAAGCGTAAGCCTAAGCTCAAGCCTAGGTTAAGATTCTCATTACATATGTACAAGGTGTGTCGTTTAAAAGTTACGTTTTGTTTTTGCTGTAATTTTTGGAAAAGTTATTCGATTTTTAAGTTTTATGCGGCTTATGATGGAGAATTAAGACAAATTTTTTTGGCGCATAAAATTTTGAAAACGCGTATCATACTAACTTCTAATACCAATAAGCTGTTATTTATGAGCGAAAAACTGGAATAAATCAACGATTTTTGATGAAAATAAAGGACTTTTGTAGATTTAGTATGAAAAATGGTATGATCTTGCGATTTTAAAATTTTAAGCGCCAAAAAAATTTCTCCTAAATTCTTTATCATATGCCGCATAAAACTTCTAAATCAGGTTCATGTTTCCAAAAATTAAAGGAAAAACAAAACGTTACTTTTAAGTGGGACACCCTGTACATCTTGCAGTATCTTGCTCTCTGCTGATTTGTACCGCCCAGTTCTTTGTTCATATCAGCGAATAATTTCGGACACTAAACGGACGAGAAGAGAAGGGAAAGTGGAATTCCCCCTCTCTTCGGAAATTTCAAAAAATGAATTTTCTTCCCTAAGGTGTAGGTAAATTGGCCTAGTTTTCTCAGATTTACCCTCTTTGAGAAAACTCACCGCCCTTTGGAGGATTAGCTGGTCCGCCAATGACTTCGGGAAAATTATGAAAGCCGGAATTGTGTAACATGACACGTCGATCATGGAATACCATACGTTGCTATACATAGACATTGTGACGTCCATTAGTAAAAAGAAGATACATCCTTGTGACATATGCTGAAGCCATCGCCATATTCACTTCCTGAAACATTGTGAATCGTGGAAAAGTAGGTGAAAAGAAAGTTTTAATTTTATAAACTATATATTGTCTCAATCGAGCTGAGTTGCGGCTAGTGATGTCTCATTATCAGACGTTTTGGGCAAGATTTTTGCTCGCAGTAACAACATACGGGCAGCGTTAGTCGACGAGCCAATCCTCCAGAGATAAGGAAATTCCTTCAGTGAGGACTTGAAGAAGATTTAGCAGTTTTGAGGTTACCTTGATGATAAAATCCTCCTTTCCTGAACTGCCCAAGAAGAAAGAAGTTTACGTTTCCTGTGTCTCTCTCGCACTAGCCAAACCTCCAAAGAGAGAAGAATTTCTCCAAAGAAAGGGGAATTGGCTAACAACAGGCCTTATTACCTACACCTCATATCAACTCAATTTTTTGGGAACTGCCAAAGAGGGGGGACTTCCACTTTCCTGTCCCTTTATCGTTCACCAATGGGGCAAGGACTCGTTGGTTTCTCACTCTAATGAATCGCGAATGCCATAACATGATAAACAGAATCTCTATCCACCAAATCATGATCTTTATATCCGTAGTTAAATAGATGCCCTCTGCAAATATTTACCATCGTAAACTTTCAAATCACACACATACACCCACTAAGCGGACGAGCCAAACCTCCAAAAAGAGCGGAATCTTCTCAAAGAAAGGGGAATTGGCAGAAATTTTGGTCATTTTACCTACATTTTAGGGAACCAACTCTGCTTTTTGATATCGCCAAAGAGGGGGGGAATTCCACGTTCCCTTCCTTTCTCGTCCCCCGCTGGTGTATACGCCCAAACGGTTTCGTATCACGAAATCCAAACCACAATGCTTTAAGGGAACGAGTTTTAAATGCGCGCCATTCTTTGGAAAGTTCTGGAAAGATCCAGATTTTTTTGAGACAACCTGGATCGTGTATAGCTTGATCAGGGTTTATTGTAATCAAGAATTAATTAAGCGAGTCGGTTTCGCCCAAATTTCGTATGTTATTCAAATGGTATGTACAAAAACATTTCAGTTCTCCGAAAATTTGAAAGCGCGCCAAAACAGATTTGAATTCAAACTGCGCGCCAATTTTTTTTGGCTAACAAGAAACCCTGGATGGGCTATATATTGGTATGGGGTGATATTGGCGCCGATTTGAGGTTTTGAAATTCAGTCTCCTACTCAAATGTGAATGCTACTTCAACCATCGGCCCTTTCTCGGATACGTACCGAATTTTACGATAAATCAACAATTAACAAGAAGGGGGGCGCGATGGATCGTTATTTGTTTGTTTAGGTGCCGTATTAAGATTTTATTAGGTTTAATACACCTACTACTTTTACTTGTTACTGTATGTACAATACAACAATATACCAATACCACTATGGACAACTATGTAACCGACGGACTGACTGACTGACTGGGCTGATTGACTAACTGACTGACTGACTGACTGACTGACTGACTGACTGACTGACTGACTGACTGATTGACGAACTGACTAAATGAATGACTGATTGACTGACTGACTAACTGACTCACTGACGGACTGACTCATTCACTCACAAACTCACTCACTCACTGACTCAGTCACTCACTCATTCATTCACTCACTCTTTTATTGACTGACTGACTAATCTATTTTTATCCGTGTTTGTAGTTGTCCAACTCATCTGTTAGGTCGAAAAAGACATTGCGGAACACAAGGTAATTTCCCCCCTCCTGACCCCGCCCTGCGTGATTTGTCCAAAGTATAGACAGGGCAGTGATGGTACTACTGATGACTTGTTAGGGAACTTTGGGGACTTCACCCAAAAAATTGCTGATGGCCTACTGCCAGGGCTTGCATAAGTTACCTTAATTTCAGCAATGCCGATTCCTTATTCTATCTTTTTTCTCATGTGATTGTTTTACCCCTTTTTCAATTGCTTCATGGCATGTATTTATCAGTTGATCCAGTACAAATGAGAGACTATTCAAAGACTCCACATTTTATGAGACATGTGAGAGAAACCAGAAAAATATATGTAATTATTGATAACATCACCACCATACATAACTCAAAATCGAAGACACGAATATCTACTTTCACCACGGGTATTTGAAAACATCGTATTGTCACAGATGAGAACCAAACAATCAGTGATAACAAAAAAATCA
>OZ038442.1:1574956-1592456 GCA_964036265.1 Daptonema setosum
ATGACTGATTGGCTGATTCACTGACCGCTTACCTAAACCAACGGTTAAACTATCTGACTGATTAACGGTTGAATGGCTGAATCTGCTTTAGAGGTCTTTTGCATTATTTTTGGAGCTGGAATTTTAATGATAGTTTGGCTTCGTTCACTAACTGACTGACTGACTGACTGACTGACTGATTGCAGGTTGTGGATGGTAAAGTGACTGTTCACGTCGTCGATGGCGATCACGATTCGTGCATCCAGGGTAGCGGCAGTGGAGAAACGGCGGCGATAATGAATGCCGTATTCTGTCAATCATGATTGACAACTTGATTATGTTTTTCGGTCAATCGAAGTTGAAAGTATGATATAAATACGGTGTAATTTAAGGTTTGATGTTCATATGAAGTCGTTTCATTGTATTACTCTGTCATTGGGTCCGTCTTGATTGATGAAATAATTCTAAAATTGTTTCCAACCATACTTTTATTAATCTTAATCTTTCACCACAAGCATTATCATTAGTAAAATCATTTTATCATATCATATCGTTAACCGTGAATTTAAGTTTTGAGAAACCATCATTCTGAGTTTTTAAACTGTCAATCACGATTGATAAAATGATGTCCAATATATAAAATGTTAATTTTTTTATAGAGAGTTTGACATTATTAAAAAAAAACGTTTTTTGCGCTCGAAATCTTACTTGTGTCGAGGATAACATTGTGTGGCGCACAAAACTTTTCTCAGTCTGTCAATTGAAAATATTTATATTTTTTTATATCAAATTTATTCATGTCGAAATTAATGTGTTTTTTCATAACCTTACAAGGGTTTCTCGGTTTGTCTACTGTTTTCAGTTTCTCGATTTTCGATTCCCATCTTCAAGTGGTTAATACATAATTCAAACGAACTTAATTGAAAACGGCTATACATACTTCAGACTATGGTTCTAGGAAGTAAGGAGGAAAGAACCTTAACTTGTTAGTTGTCAGGTTGATTACGGTACTTGCTGGCATTCAACTCAAATTGTGAGAATGGAAAAATGTCTGAATATTCTATCAATCACCTTTTAATCTTCACGTTTCCGGGCCAATATTCACCTCACGGCCTTTCTCACCCACTCACTCACTCAAGCACTCACTCACTCACTCACTCACTCACTCACTCACTCTCTCACTCACTCACTCACTCACTCACTCACTCACTCACTCACTCACTCACTCACTCACTCACTCACTCACTCACTCACTCACTCACTCACTCACTCACTCACTCACTCACTCACTCACTCACTCACTCACTCACTCACTCACTCAGTCACCCACTCACCCACTCACTCACTCACTCACTCACTCACTCACTCACTCACTCACTCACTCACTCACTCACTCACTCACTCACTCACTCACTCACTCACTCACTCACTCACTCACTCACTCACTCACTCACTCACTCACTCACTCACTCACTCACTCACTCACTCACTCCCTCACTCACTAACTCACTCACTCACTCACTCAATCACTCACTCACTCACTCACTCACTCACTCACTCACTCACTCACTCACTCACTCACTCACTCACTCACTCACTCACTCACTCACGCATTCCGTCCGACGGTGGATTCAGAAGCTGTAGCGGTTTTCTGAAAACCCGATTTCGACCTTGATTGATTGGCTGAAAAAAATATATACATATTTATGTATGATGACACAACTTTATATTAGAAATTAAGTAATCAAGTAGTTATATGAATTATCAAACAAAATTTAATAACAAATTAACGTAATCAAAATATAATTGCGGCAACTGAAGACTATCATGCATCAGCATATCCTTTTCTAAAAGTGGTATGGTAAACTTGAGGTGAAACAGTGGTATACCACCGCCGTATGCATTATGTATAATATCATGGATCATATATGATATCTTACTTACGATCATAAAGAAGATAATATCAGTCGGGGGGCGCGCGTGGTTCAATCAGTTAACATGTGGTAAATAAAACCTGCGGTGGTGAGTTCAATCCACTGGCGGACGAGTCAATCCTTCAAAGGGAGAGGAATTTTTTCAAGGAGAGGAGATTTTACAGTTTTAATTTTTTCTTCCCTACATCTCACGTAACAAATGATACTCGTTGAAATCGCCAAAGAGAGGGGAATTCCACTTTTCCCTCCCCTTCTCGTCCGCTAGTGGTTCAATCCATCGCAGTCTGAGATTAGAATCTGGTAGTAGTAGGTGATACAGAGAAAGGAGGCTCAATTCCCCGGCCTAAAGAGTACATGTACATACAGTACATATGTAAGTGACCCGTTTGCATGCACTCATCGCAATTCGTTTTGTCCAGTATGTTATTTGACCAATCAAGCGACGATGATTATCTGGAAAACAGTTTGTGACATACACGGAAAAACGATTTTAATTGCATTACTCAATAATTATGACCGTTCGCCACTGGCGGACGAGCGAAGATCCCAAAGGGAGGGGAAGTTTGTCCAAAGAGGGGGGAATAAGCAGAAATTAGGCCATTTTACATACACCTTAGGGAACAAATTCAACTTTTTGAAAATGCCAAAGACGGGAGAATTCCACTTTCCCTCCCCTTCTCGTCCGCCAGTGCTGTTCGCTATTATACACCAGACATCCCACTAGCGGACGAGTAGGGGACGGGAAAAGTGGAATTCCCCCCTCTTTGGTTAATTCAAAAAGTACAATTTGTTGAATAAAGTGTAGGTAAAATGGCCTCAAAATTGATAAAATTCCTCCGTCCTTGACCAAATTCCCCTCTTTTTAGGATGGTTAGCTCGTCGGCCAGTGAGACAATTTTCCGGGACATTTTCTTGTAAATGTTTCTCCCGCTTTCTAATAGCGGACCAGAAGGGGTGTGAAAAGGGGATTTCCCCCTCTTTGGCGGTTTCGAAATGTGAATTGTGTTCCCTGAGGTGTAGGTAGACTGGCCTGAAAACTGTTAATTCTCCCCTCTTTGGGAATATTCCCTCGTCCGCCAGTGTCGCTAAAGAACCGAAGTCTACACACACTAGCAGACGAAGGAAGAGCAAAAAAGTGGAATTCCCCCCCCTCTTTGGGCTTTTCAAAAGGTAGAATTTCTTCCATAAAGGTGTAGGTAAAATGGTATGAAACTGCGAATTCCCCCTCTTTGACGAAAATCCCCTCCCTTTGAAGAGTAGCTCGTCCGCCAGTGTCTACACATGTCGTACGTAAAAATGCGCGTTTGAATGAAATAATGATGGTCTAAAAAATTCATTGAGTTTTTTATAAACTGACCGGGTCCCTACCAAAATCCCTAAAAGCCAAAATACCTAACTGGACAAAATCCATAACATGCCCAAAATCCAAAACGGGACGCCCATATTACATAAAAAGTCCAAAATACCTAAAAATTTGGATTTTGTACGTCCATAATCCAACAACAAATGTAATACCCCTCCTCAGAGTACCCCCTCCCTCTTTGATATGGTTAAGTCATATTGCAGTCAGTCACTGTTCTTTTATGCGTTATTAACCGAGATGTAATGGACATTTTCATTGGTCCGCCTTCACTGCTGTAATTATCATGAATGATGAAATGCGAAAGAAAATATTTTGTAATAATAACCATAATAACCAAAAAATATCAATGGAAATTATAAGCAAACAACAAGTAAAGCAGAGCAAAAACAATAGTAAATGAGGCGTAAACTATATGCAGTAAAGTAAGAATAAGTGCACATGCTATATACAACTCTATATTAGGAACAGATATAATACTGTAAGAATATGTTTTTATCCAAGAAGTGAATTGAGGTATATAACAGGTGATTTGAAACAGTTGCTCTGTTGTCCCTTCGTTGCGAGCTGAGTGAGTGAGTGAGTGAGTGAGTAAGTGAGTGAGTGAGTGGGTGAGTGAGTGAGTGAGTGAATGAATGAGTGAGTGAGTGAGTAAGTGGGTGAGCGAGTGGGTGACCGAGTGAGTGAGTGGGTGGGTGAGTGAGTGAATGTGTGGGTGAGTAGGTGGGTGAGTGGGCGAATGAGTAGGTGAGTGGGTGGGTGAGTGGGTGAGCGCGTGGGTTAGTGAGTGTGTGAGTGAATGAGTATGTACCAACCTGACCAAGTCAGACAAAGTTCGTCCCACAGCTCGATGGGATTGTTGATTCATGCTTTCGACCGCTACTGTTTTTAACAGCAACCGCTACACTACGTTTACCATACGGTTAATATGCAATATTATTCCACATTGCAAGTAACTGTTACATGAACACTGTAAGGGTGGGGAAACAGGGGAAGGGTAACATTTGTTGTTTATGTACTTTGGATTATGTAATTTGGGCGGACATAATCCAAAAAATATAAAAAATGCACTACCAAAATCCAACAATGTTGGATTTTGGTCGTGTTGTATTTTGGGCGTGTTTTTAGGTGTTTTGTCCAGTTAGGTATTTTGGCTTTTAGGTATTTTGGGATTCACCCAAACTGACCCTAACTAATTAACTGGCCACTGACCTTAAATCGGTCTGTTTCCTAGACTAATTTCTGAGAAACCGAGAAAATTTGCTCTACCCACAGACCAGGAATACGACGATTATCTGATGATATAAAGAGATACAAGGCTTCCGGGGCGTTACACCACAACCAGCACCCAGTCGTTGTGTTGGTGGATTTGAGAACAGCTGTTGCTGCCGCCGAGAAAATGGTTTGTTTTGTGCCACGAAGTGCCATACGAGAGATAAAAGAGGCAAAGAAGCTTGTATGAACAAAGATATTGAACCACACCCTGCGAAAATACCCAAATAAGTGATATAAAATGACATTACATGAAAGTGATAATGCATATGATGAACACCCTGATGCATGCATATAAGGTACAATAAACACACACCCTGTACTGGTGTCCACCGTTTGATCAGTCAATCAAAGGTCATGACCGTTGATTGGCGGCGACCGCGGATTTCATACGACATGTATGTCACAAACTGTTTTCCAGATGATCATCATCGCTTGATTGGTCAAATAACATACTGGATACATGTGCGGACACACTAGCGGACGAGAAGGGGAGGGAAAAGTGGAATTCCCCCCTCTTTGGCCGTTTCAAAAAGTAGAATTTGTTCCCTAATGTGTAGGTAAAATAGCCTGAAAACTGCCGATTCCCCCCTCTTTAACGAAATTCCGTTATGTATGTCACAAACTGTTTTCCAGATGATCATCATCGCTTGATTGGTCAAATAACATACTGGATACATGTGCGGACTGTCCGGACAAAACGAATTGCGATGAGTACATGCAAACGGGTCACTTATGTATGTACTCTTTAGGCCGGGGGAATTGAACCCCCTTTCTCTGTGTCACCTACTACTACCAGATTCTAATCTCAGACTGCGATGTATTGAACCACTAGCGGACGAGAAGGGGTGGGAAAAGTGGAATTCCCCTCTCTTTGGCGATTTCAACAAGTTTATTTTGTTACGTAAGGTGTAGGTAAAAAGAAATTAAAACTGTCAATTCTCCTCTCGTTGGAAAAAATTCCTCTCCCTTTGAAGGATTGACTCGTCCGCCAGTGGATTGAACTCACCACCGTAGGTTTTTATTTACCACGTGTTAACTGATTGAACCACGCGCGCCCCCGACTGATAGGATCATCTTTATGATCGTAAGTGAGATAGCATATACGATCCATGATGTTATACATGATGCATACTGCGACGGTACACCACTGTTCAACCTCAATTTTACCGAACCACTTTTAGAAAAGGCTGATGCATGATAGTCTTCAGTTGCCGCAATTATATTAATTTGTTAATTTGTTATTAAATTTTGTTTAATAACTAATTGATTTCCGTAATTTCTAATATGAAGTTGTGTCATATACATAAATATGTGCAGGGTGTCCCAGCGAGGTGTAATGATTGATTTTTTTGAATAACTTTCACAGTGTTTTAGATAACGACCCAAAATTTCACAGGTTAATGTAACAATTTTCCGCTAATACGACGAATTTTAAAAATTTTGATTTGGTTCATTATTGAGTGTTTTACGGCCGATCCAGCAACATGCCTGTAAATTACACTTTATAGCCAAGTGTCGCATGAAACATTGAATAACTTTCTGATAGTTAAACTATATGGCTTGAAACATGCAACATTGATAGCTAATACCATAACTCTGATTTTTTGGAAATAGTTTTAGATTTGATCAATTATTCCACCTTCTATCGGATATTGAAAACACAATCGCAATTTCTAGCAAATGTTGGCGAAAAGTTGCGGATAAAAAAAAGTTTGAAAAAAAGCAATTAATTGAATAAAAAATGTACTTTGACTTTTGAGATATACCTCTCCCTGCTATTCAACACAAATTTAAACAAAATTTCGTTCTTTTGTATAAACTGTTCATTTCGGTGAAAATCTCTAAAATGCGTTATGAACATATACAGGCATGTTGCTGGATCGGCCGTAAAAACACGCAATAATGAACCAAATCAAATTTTTCAAAATTCGGTGTATTAGCGGGAAATTGCTCCATTAACCTGTGAAATTTTGGGTGGTTATCTAACACACTGTGAAAGTTATTCAAAAAATTCAATCACTACACCTCGCTGGGACACCCTGTATATATACATTTTTTTTCAGTTAATCAATCATGGTTGATACGAAAACAACGTTATCGGACTCTGCACCCAGCGAGAACGGATCGACTACGTCCACACAGGTGATCATTTGACAGAATCTACTGTAACCTCACTCACTCACTCACTCACTCACTCACTCACTCACTCACTCACTCGCTCACTCACTCACTCACTCACTCACTCACTAACTCACTCACTCACTCACCTTACTCAATCATTCCGATGGTGGATTCAGAAACTGTAGCAGTTTTTCTGAGGAACCCGATTTCGACCTATTTAAAAAAATAAGACGAGAGTTTTACTCCAAAATTCTAAGAACGGAATTCAGATTATATAGTTAGAAAACAAAATAGTAATATTACTAATCGTTATGCGAATTTGTCACAGGACCACGAAGCGATCTCATGGCCGTCGGGCAACAGCGTCAGCGATGAGGCGCCGATGTCGCCCGCGCGTGGCACCGCACCCTTCTGGGCCAACCAGGATGACATAGTCATATCCGGATTCTCGGGGAAATTCCCCCGAATCGGCCAATGTCGCCGAATTCTGTGATAATTTGTTTCGCCGGCGTCGACATGGTCACCGAAGATAATCGCCGTTGGACGCCCGGTGAGTGAAGTGAGTGAGTGAGTGAGTGAGTGAGTGAGTGAGTGACTGAGTGAGTGAGTGAGTGAGTGAAAACTGGCCCGGAAACGTGGAGACTAAATGGTGATTGATAGAAGATTCAGACAAGTTTCCCTCCTCACAGTTTGAGTTGAGTGCAAGCAAGTACCGTAATCAAACTACAAAGTTAAGATCCCTTCATCCTTACTTCCTAGAACCATTATCTGGAGTATGTACAGCAACTTTCATGTGAGTTCATAATTTTTTTTCTTCCACAAACAAACCGCTTATCAGGTTATTACGGCCTGCCGACCCGTCACGGCAAGCTCAAAGAGATCAACAAGTTTGACGCAGCCTTCTTCGGCGTCCACGCGAAACAGGCGACCAACATGGACCCACAGCTGCGCATGATGCTCGAATCGGTGCACGAGGCCATCGTCGATTCTGGTTTGGTTTAGAGCTAAAGTTTCACTATGACTTTGGCAAAAGTTTCACTGTGATCCTGGCAAAAGTTTACTATCGCATTTTCTGATTGACTGAGAGCATGGGAGTCGTCGAAGCTTCGGCTAGGCTTCACGCTTCCGACCAAACCAAAACGAAGGTGACCTACTTGAAGAGCGCTTGCGTATGCTCACTTAGTCATAGCTGCGGTATCGGCGTCAGAGTTGTATGTCCGCAACTGCATGCCGTTTAAATGGCGTTTTTTCTACGCGCAGGCGTTGATCCGCAGACGCTGCGCGGCACCAGAACAGGCGTCTTCGTCGGGTGTGCCTCGTCGGAGACGTTAACGGTGCTGTCCCACGATCCGGAGGAGGCCACCGGGGTACTCGTTGACCGGCTGCACCAACTCCATGTTCGCCAATCGGTTATCGTACAATTTCGACTTTCGCGGACCGAGCTTCCCCGTCGATACGGCCTGCTCCAGGCAGTATGGTTGGCTCATTTAGTACTGGCTAAACATGGCTTTTGTGAAAAAAAACTGTGAACTTAACAGTTCACATGGGCGCAAACGTATTCTCAAAAACTTGAACCCGAACTTATCCGAGTGTCATCCGCGCATTTTTATCCAACACATGAAGAATCACACTGGTAATCACTTTCATGAAGCATGACCCAATCGAATTTATTTCAGCTGGCTCTACAACTGGCCATTGACCATATGCGACTTGGTCATTGCGATCAGGCCGTAGTCGCCGGCACTATGTTACACATTTTACCCAACACAGCGTTTCAGTTCAGCTCACTTAACATGCTGGCTGAGTATGGTAAGATATTAACTCACGCACTCACTCACTCACTCACTCACTCACTCACTCACTCAATCACTCACTCACTCACTCACTCACTTGCTCACTCACTCACTCACTCACTCACTCACTCACTCACTCACTCACTCACTCACTCACTCACTCACTCACTCACTCACTCACTCACTCACTCACTCACTCACTCACTCACTCACTCACTCACTCACTCACTCACTCACTCACTCACTCACTCACTCACTCACTCACTCACTCACTCACTCACTCACTCACTCACTCACTCACTCACTCACTCACTCACTCACTCACTCACTCACTCACTCACTCACTCACTCACTCACTCACTCACTCACTCTCTCACTCACTAACTCATGCACTAACTCACTCACTTACTCACTCACTCAATCTCTCACTAACTCAGACAAAACTCACTCACTTACTCAGGTATTCTGCGACGGTAAACGTGATGCTCCACTTCTGGTCGGTTCTGTAAAATCGAACATGGGCCACGCCGAGACGGCTTCTGCAGTGGCTTCAATAGTTAAGGTTTGAGCCATGTTCACTCACCTATTTGCTGTCGTAGTTGCTTAACCATTCTTTCAAGAGCTTTATAACTCACTCATGACATTCACATGTATCCTTTAAGGTTCTATGCTCAATGGAGAAGGGGATGCTGCCTCCTAACTTGCATTTCGAAGAGCCTAATCCTTATATCCCCGCCCTTCTTGATGGTCGGATGCAAATCGTCATCAAACCCACCAAATGGGACGTTGGACTCGTCGGTATTAACTCTTTCGGCTTCGGAGGTGAGTTCATCCGAGTGTGCGTGAGTGAGTGAATGAGTAAGTGAGTGAATGAGTAAGTGAGTGAGTGAGTGAGTGAGTGAGTGAGTGAGTGAGTGAGTGAGTGAGTGAGTGAGTGAGTGAGTGAGTAAGTAAGTGAGTGAGTGAGTGAGTGAGTGAGTGAGTGAGTAAGTGAGTGAGTGAGTGAGTGAGTGAGTGAGTGAGTGAGTGAGTGAGTGAGTGAATGAAAGAGTGAGTTAGTTTATGAGTTAGTGCTTATAGGTGCCAATACTCACTGTATATTGAAACCCAACCAAATCGAACTATGTGATCGGATGATCACACCTTTGAATGATCTTCCGAAACTGCTTTGTGTTTCTGGCAGGACACATGAAAGCGTCAACAACATGCTGCAGGTTTGAGAATATTTTGAGAATTTTGGTGTAACTGTTACGTCTCCGCCACGTTTGAGCAGTATTAAAAAACTAAAAAACTAGTGATTCGATGTCGATTCTGTTGGAATAAGCTCCAAAAAACCCCCAGATTGTTAATAAATCATGTTGATTGAAAATGTCGAGAAAGTAGTTATTACGAAACACCAGTTTCCCGGCAGCATATTTCCAGAAACTATAAAGTTTTTTCGCCAGTAAAAATTTTCTCAGAACTATTATGAATTCACAAAAAACCAAAGTTTCACACAATTTATTTATTTGTTGGAGTCTGTATTTTCAAAAAAATTAGTTATGAAGAAACTATCCCATTTTAGCGTTTTCATTTACATTAAAAGTTCTTATTGTTTGTATGGCTTCGGCTTAGTCTTCATCACAGACTGTTCTCTCTAAGTGGGATCGCCGAGTATGAGGCTAAGAGTTAGTATTCAGTTCAGGCTTAGGATTAGGCTTAACGTTTGGACAGAGCTTGGGCGCGTAGCCTCAAGCGTTCCAAGGCTAAGCCTAAGCCTACACTGCAACCTAAGTTTTATACCCCCGCTTTGGACCGTTAGCACCGCGAAGCGGAGGTGTCCAGCATGGTTTTCATGTCACCACGGGCCGAACCATTAGCCATAACTTAAGAGGTAAAACACTCATGAACGGTGTTTTTATAACATTTATTTCTCATGGAAATACGTTGATTATCAAAAGGTTAATTTTTTTTCAAATTCAATTCAAACTTTGAAAGTTATTTTAACCATTAAATAATCGACGTACGTATTTCAATGAAAAATACATGAAAAAATCAGCAAAGCAAGCTCAAATTTCTGAAAGAAAAAGTTCCGCCAAAAATTTTTTTCTCTTCTTTTTTTTACTTTTTTATTTGTTCACTTGTTTGAAACTATCCAGGGAAAAGTTTTACTGGTGAAAAAAAAATTATGGTTTCTGGAAATATGCTTCCCGGCAGCATATTCGAAACTGTACTGTTTTTTTTTGTCAAAATCCCAAATTCGACTTTTTTCATTTGGGATTCACGGAGAGGCTAAACTAGGCTATCTCCTTCACTAACGTACAGTCTGTGTTCGGAACTAAGCCTAAGCCGTACAAACAATCAAATGGTTATTAGCTGTCGTTGGGTCACATGAATTCTGACAAAAAACCGGTACAGTTTACAAATATGCTTCCCGGCACCGTGATATTGCAATTTTTCGGGTCTACAAGTCACAAACTTGCGCATCTGCCCCTGGATCAGGATCTACAGTGTCAAGTCAGGTTTCAAACTTAGGATCGTCAGTTTTGGAGGCCGACAACCTACGCACTAGACTAGACAGGCGACGTATCAGTCTAATTAAATCAGCTTCTTATCTCCTTATTTCCTGACTCACTTTCAGGCAGCCATCGAGCATTCGGAAAACGCGCACTTCCACGCTCTGCTGGCGGAACAGGCCAATCACACCGCGTTACAGGGCACGTATCGTGGATCGGTGATGCTCCACAGAGACGGCGATCAGGAGCCGCTCGTTGATATTCAAGTGAGTCAATGAACATAGGATCAACTCAAGTTTTGTACGTTCGAAACAATATGTTCTGATAGTTTCATTCGTTTGAATAGTTCCAAGTTTGAAGTTAATGACTGTGTTGTTACATATACGGTCGGTAATTACAAAGAAATTTACATAATTAATTTTGAAATGGAAGAAGTAGTGTGTGAAGATTGCACAGTAGAAGTCCTTGTCAGGAAACATATCTCGAAAACGGTGAAGGTTTTTGAAGCAATAACAACAATGGATAACATGGAAATCGATCAAATTTCAAAGCGAGATTCTGGGAAAAAGGATGTAATCATTAACAAGATTTCACAATATGAATTACTCAGAAAACCATTAACAATATTTCACAAGTGGTCATTAACAAAATCTCACGATATTTCACAATGTTTCACAAAATAATTGGTCATAAACAACAATTCATAAATTTGTCATGGACAATATTTCACAATATTTCACAATAGAATTGGTCATTAACAATATTTCAGAATATGAATTACTCAGAAAATCATCTACATATCTTAAATTACAGAAAGTGGCGCCGGCGTTTGCCGAGGGTCGACGAGAAGTGTGGTTCGTCTATTCCGGTTGGTCGCTTCCACATATTCTAGGTCTAATGTTGTCGGTACCGAAATTTTACTCATGCAAGAAAAAAGGAACCATTTGATTATGTGAAAAAGACGAAGCCGGTACATTGAAACATTCGTCAACTATTTTAGAGGTAAACTTTTTTTTATAACTGAAGTCAAAAACCACACTAATTACTTATTAGTATCGTGTTCTCGAAGTGACTGGAGAAAGTTTTCGTAGTTAGCTGTAATGGTTCAAGGTTATTTTATGTTTCGGTGCAGGTATGGGCTGCCAGTGGCCGGGCATGGCTCAACAGCTGATGCGCATCAATATCTTCAAACAGTCGGTGCTGCAAAGCTCGGAAGCGCTGAAGCCGTTCGGCGTCAGTCCATACGAACTCATGATGGATGGTAACGAGGAGCTTTTCAACAATACAATGTACTGTATGACGTGCATCACGGCCGTTCAGGTTACTGTCGGCTTGTCATATCTCAGCAGATGAGCACTAAGCTGTGGCACAGCTCGGCTTAATCTTTGTTTTAAAATTCTCAATATATTGAGTCTGGGCACTGTGTTTCCGAAATCCGTATACTTGCCTCAGCAACATAAGCAGAGCCAGCTATCAACATCCCAAACAACTGAGTTTCTGTCTCACGTTTTTCAGTTCTTTTCATTCACTCAGCATCTCGGTTTTGGGTGAATACAATCATGAAAAATATAATAGACAGTGTAGCCAACCAACAGTAGTTGATGAGTTAAATAGTCGCCTGAGTTATGAACCGTTTTGCCTGACTCACTTACGGTCTCGCGTGTTTATAGATCGGACTCACTTAGGGTCTCGCGTGTTTATAGATCGGACTCACTGACGTGCTGCGGTCTCTGGGAGTGGAGCCTGACGGGATCGTCGGCCATTCCACGGGTGAGATGGCCTGTGCCTACGCCGACGGCTGTCTATCGCGGGCGCAGACGATGACACTGGCTTATTACCGCGGTATGGCCGTCATGGACGGAGGTGTTAAGGGCACTGGAGCCATGGCCGCTGTCGGACTTACCTGGGAGCAGGCCAAGGTTGACATGTTTTACACTTTTCATCTTTGTCTTTGTTAACCAACGATTAAACAGTTTTCGACACGTCAAAAGTCACTTCCAAGAGCGCGCGCCAGTTTTTTACTCTGTTACATTCTATTTTATGCTCATCCGTTATCAGCGCACTTCATTTGAAAGTTAAATACAAACATGCGTTTTGAAAAAAACACACAAGACGATACTCGGTTGAAAAAAAGCTGGAGATTAAAACGTTTTCTCAAATTCTAGGAACGTTGTCCGGAGGGTGTGATTCCCGCCTGTCACAATGGCGCTGATTCGGTTACCATATCTGGGGAAACCGACAAGGTAGCCATGTTTGTTGAAGCACTGAAGAAGGAGGACATTTTTGCCAAGCCCGTCAATTCTTCGGGAGTCGCATTCCATTCACCGGCCATGCAAAAGCTCAAACCACGTCTGACGACAGACTTCAAGGTACTGCTGTTGTTGTTTTTGTTGTTGTTGTTTTTGTTGTTTTTGTTGTTGTTTTTACTGTTGTTTTTGTTGTTGTTAATGTTGTTGTTGTTGTTGTTGTTGTTGTTGTTGTTGTTGTTGTTGTTGTTGTTGTTGTTATTGTTGTTGTTGTTGTTGTTGTTGTTGTTGTTGTTGTTGTTGTTGTTGTTGTTGTTGTTGTTGTTGTTGTTGTTGTTGTTGTCGTTGTTGTTGTTGTTGATGTTGTTGTTGTTGTTGTTGTTGTTGTTGTTGTTGTTGTTGTTGTTGTTGTTGTTGTTGTTGTTGTTTTTGTTGTTGTTTTTGTTGTTGTTGTTGTTGTTGTTGTTGCTGTTGTTGTTGTTGTTGTTGTTGTTGTTGTTGTTGTTGTTGTTGTTTTTGTTGTTGTTAATGTTGTTGTTGTTGTTGTTGTTGTTGTTGTTGTTGTTGTTGTTGTTGTTGTTGTTGTTGTTGTTGTTGTTGTTGTTGTTGTTGTTGTTGTTGTTGTTGTTGTTGTTGTTGTTGTTGTTGTTGTTGTTGTTGTTGTTGTTGTTGTTGTTGTTGTTGTTGTTGTTGTTGTTGTTGTTGTTGTTGTTGTTGTTGTTGTTGTTGTTGTTGTTGTTGTTGTTGTTGTTGTTGTTGTTGTTGTTGTTGTTGTTGTTGTTGTTGTTGTTGTTGTTGTTGTTGTTGTTGTTGTTGTTGTTGTTGTTGTTGTTGTTGTTGTTGTTGTTGTTGTTGTTGTTGTTGTTGTTGTTATTGTTGTTGTTGTTGTTGTTGTTGTTGTTGTTGTTGTTGTTGTTGTTGTTGTTGTTGTTGTTGTTGTTGTCAATACATTTTAGAAAGTGATCCTCGAGTCACGTGTACGCTCAAACCGATGGATCTCAACCTCTGTGTTGCCGGAAGATTCTTCGGACGATGGCATGTGCTCAGCCGAATATCATGTCAACAACGCCATGAATCCGGTGTACTTTCACGAAGCCATCAAAAAGATTCCGGATAACGCTGTTGCTATTGAGGTTCGCCGTTTGGCCTGCTTCCGGCGATTCAGCTTTTGGAAGCTGTAAACTTTTGAATCGGAGAATGTCGATTTCAGGAACCTCTCTGAGATCAAACCCAAGTAAAAAAACGTTCACTTGCGTATCCAGTTTCAGCTAAGCCCGCGCTGAGAAGTAAATTTCAATTAAATGATTTCTATTCTTATTCCTGTACCCATTTCATCAAGAGATGGCCGCTAGGCCGCTCCCTTAATATGGTTCGATTAAGATAAGCTTTTTGCGGGTATCTCGATCTATCCTCATCGTATCAACTTATAGTCTGTTTCATCAGTTTTCTCATGCGATTTTACATTTCCCTGGCATTTTACATTTTTGAGGTCCAAAACGATGAAAAGGCGATTTTCCGTTTTTTTGTCTCGAAAAAAAACGGTGTCATAGGTCAAATTCACGCCCAAGACACGATTTCATGAGTGTCCCTCAGATCGGATGAAGCATTCCATCATTTTTGAGGCATTTTATGAAAAAAGTGCCAAAAATTGCAGGCTAAATGAAGGAAGAATCGTTGTATGAGCGGACGTGTATCACACATTTCGCTGTTCAATTTATTACTTTACTAAAAAACAGAAGAGCGCAGTGGGTGTATAAGGAAAAAAATTAATCAAAATTTCCACAAATGCTCAAATATTCATGTTGAGGTGACTGAATAGTTAAGTTATGAAAAACTGCCTATCATTTGCGGAATAAAAATCCAATATGACCTCTCTCAGACACATTTTCTGATATAATCAGCGTACTTTGTCAAAAAATCTGAAGAAACTGATGTAGAAAGTTTACACGTTTTTGACGATTTTTGCTCCTTCGAAAATCAGATCATCTCAAGATTTAAAGTCCTTGAGACCCATTGCATTGTCTGAATGTCTAAAAGGACTGACGCTATATCGAACGCGAAAAGATAATTCTCAGCGTATTCTACGAAAAACATTTATGAGCCGCCGAATCCCGATGAAAAGTCAAGTTTACCTATTCACGACTTTTCAGCCACATTGCATTCCAAAATTATTATTATTTGTCAGAAACAGGAAAAAGTTCATTTCAACAGGAGTTCTAGAGGGAGAAAATTCTAATAAACTGTTTTTTTAAACTTAATCAGTACTCTCAATTAAATTTTTATGGTGTGTCAAAATGTACAGAATTGAGGAAAAACTTAATTTTTTTTCAAAGTATTTTTTTTCTTCGTTTCTAGACGTGTATCAATAACAATAAAACCCCTCAAAACTTTATTATAAATGCTCTGAAAGTAAGCAAAAACTCAAGAGTCCCAAGGTTTATAGCGTCCGCTGTTAAGTACAGCTCAGGGCTAACCTAATAACAGTCAAGTTTTGAAGCTTTTTTCACACTAGATAAAATGCTAAACTTATGATTTGGAACTAGTTTTGATGAAGCGAATCAACTTATAAAATATTTTCCGTCAAAACAGTGAAGGGGCTCGCAATCTATCACTGTCCACAAACATTATTGTAATTCAATATTCGAAAATCTAAAAATATTGAAGGGCTGAAGTTCATAAATCTTATGAAAAAATTTCACCTCATAAACCATTTTTGTTGCATTAACACATATATGTATTTAGTCTACATACTGTACAAGTGATTTGTTCACACATAAAAAAGTTATAGACAAGCAAATGAAAATGCCCTGATGGCATGGGGAGTAATGAATATGGTTCGATCCTGGGTTGTCCAATCTTTAAAAGTATGAGACAAGAAATTTTATTCTCATAATTTTTAGTCAAGTCATGGATCAAACCAAAATACACGAAACCTATTTGGGAACATTCGGTGAAAAATGAAATCCGCTTTATTTCGTCTAGCTCGTTGTGAGAATGGGTAATTTCACTTCGATTTGTGTGACAAGTCTGCCACAAAACATTGTTATTTCATTTTCATCCAATAATGATGGGATTCTTTTTAAGATACTTATGTTTTAAAATTGAATGCCAGGATAAATCTTACCAGAACAATCGTGAAAAGTCCCAAATATGTTTCATGCAATTTGGTTTGGTTCTTGACTTAATGAAGTAAAAATTTTTTTCGTGATTCAAAGCAAATCTTGTTTCCAGATTTTTCACGATCTGACTATTTCAAATATGAGAACAAAAGTTCTTGTCTCATACTTTTTAACGATTGGACTATCCACTCATTCGTTACACCCCATGCATTCAGGGCGTTTTATTTGCTTGTCCTCAGATTTCACGATTGATTAGAGAAAGTTCTGTTTTTTTATAACATAAATAGCTTACCAGTCAGCTTCAGGTCAGTCCGCACGCGCTCATGCTGTCCATCCTCAAACGAACGCTGCCGTCATCAGCCGACTCGATAGGTTTATGCAAAGCCAAGCAAGAGTCTGAGCTCGAGTTTGTGCTCTTTTCATTGTCGAAGATCCACCAGACTGGCGTGCCAATTCGCGTCGATCGTCTCTACCCGCCCGTCCCGTATCCCGTCCCGCGTGGCACACCGATGATCAGCTCGTTGATTCGTTGGGACCATTCACAGGTACGCCGTCAGTTCTTCTTTTCCTAACATGATGCATTAAGCTCTTAGCTCAGTGCTAAGCGGACCGCAAGTTTTCTAACTGCACTATTCTGAGAATCCAAAATTCAACACGTGCAGTGTATGCAACCAACGCGTGCTTCTATCGTCATATGTTGACTCCAGCATTTATCACATATCAACCAAAACCAGAATGGTCTGGTGGTTAGGGTGTTGTTGGTCTCGCATGCGAGAGGTTCTGGGTTCAAAACCTTTTGTAAAATTTTGGTAAATTACTGGCCGCAGACAAGTTTTTTCGAAGTTTTACTATTCTCTTTGAAATTTTACTGTCCGTTAACCCCGATAACCTATCGTGAGGACAAGCGCGTTAGCACCGCGCGGAGCGCGGAGGTGGGATCCGTTTGAAAAATTAAGTAAAGGATCGAAAATACACACAATTTGAAAATTTCGATTCTCCAAAACACTTTTGTTCTAAAAAAACTTGCAAATTACAGGTTTGTCAATTTAGGATTCTCAGAATAGTGCAAGTAGTAAACTCGCAAGCGGGCCGCCTTTAGTGAGTAACTAGAAGGATTCCAGTCACCAAGGGCTGTTGCTATGAATTTAGAATTTTTGGTCACAGTTGTGTTGAAGTTG
>OZ038442.1:1597456-1602456 GCA_964036265.1 Daptonema setosum
AAAAGTTCATCAACGTCCACTACCACAAGTTCACCGGTGAGTGCAATGGTGGTGGCGTGCAGTGTTCTGGTCTGACATCCGAAACAGCAACGAAGCGATCGGCCCAAACCAAGGGTCGTCTTTATCTGGAACGCGTTCGGTTCACGAAGTTCACAGAGAACGACGCTCTCAATACCGAACCCGTCGTGAATCGGCAACAACTCGCTGATTATACGAAACACATCGAGAATCGACTGTTGGACGTTTGGAAGGTGCGGTCAAATAATGCTGATGACCAGTTTTTCTAGCTTCATGAAAACAATACAAATTGTTTTAAGCGAGTTTTCAGTTTGGTAGATGCGTTGTTCACTTTTATGATTCAGTGGAAAACGCGTGTTTCTGTATAAAACGAAGCATTTCAGAAGATTAGCGATAAGATGCCGACAATATCACACAGTCCACACATCAAGGAGGCTTTACTTCGACTCAGCAAGCCCACGGAACGCCCCGCAACCATGGAAGGATCCTTTGGTGTTCTTTTAGGCGAGCTTGAGAAGTGCCAAGAAGCAACGCAGATGGTGCAGTTGGTGCTGCAGTATGCCGAGGTTGGTCAAGTATTTACTTAATCACATGAAAGCTTCATGACTGGTGCTTTTTTTAATTGTACTTTCTGAAAAAAACCACGATAGGTCAATTCGATTACGTTTGAATTCTAGTGTGTGTTGTGATCTGGGAACTCAAAATCTGACATTGCATTGCAGGTACTGTCCGATGATCCACTGTATGCTTCCTGTCATCACGAGCGTTTGTGCAAGCCTATTGTTGATATTTTGGGCGAGAACTGCCACGGTCACAAACTCAACGCTGCGCTGGTCAATGCGCACTCTTTGGCACCATTATCCAAGGTTTGTCGAAAATGGGTCTTAATTTGTTAGAGAACGAAAGTAAATGTTTGAATTCGTTTGGAAGTGAATATTGTGTGAAAGAGTGCTTAAGTGAATTTCGAGTGAGTCAGTGAGTCTGGTAACGAGGCGAAATTCCAAAATATTTTCCTAGAAGTTTTTCCGAACACAAAATATATGCCCTCATGTTAAGGTGGGTGGAACTACTGAAATACTCGCGCCCCGCTCCGACAAGCCAGCTTCACGATACGTAATCGAGCGTTATTAAACAGTAAAATGTCATATGGAAGAAAATTTTGGTCACAGTAAAATTTGGCGTTTGAAACAAAAATACAGGACAATTTTGGGGGTTGGAAATTCGCGGTAACGAGTAAGAGAGCGAGAGATACAGTAACCGCATACTTTTTGTTGCATAAATTACACAACAAAAGATAACGAACAAGGTGATGCAAGAGTCTGAGAACTGAGAATCACGTGATCCTTGGCCACACCAAACTCACAAAGTATTATAAATGAAATTTTTCGAAAAACTTTTTAGTCAGTCACTCAACTTCTAAAGAAAACGTAATAATCAATACCAATGATATATACAGATCGACCAGATGGCCACAAGTCATCCGCTGGCCGAAGTGAAATGGACGATTGTTAATACCGATGCTGATCAGATGCCGCCAGAATCGACTAAATCCGAGGTACACGAAACGGTGACGTTCGATGTCTTGAACTCGTTCGAACCGGTTCCTGAGCCGTTGAAGAATCAGTTCGATTACGTTCTGATGGATCGGAGTCTTCACTGGTCAGCCGACATCCAGAGATGCCTGCATCGACTCAAGGAACTCATTCGTGATGATGGCTTCGCAGTGGTGATCGAGAACACCAATCTGTATGAGCTGACCTATCTGGTGGATGCCTTGCGGAAAGAGCAGCTGCCGGCTACTGGTGATGGCAAGCGAGTTTATGGTTGGTGTTTCACTGAATCGTAGAATACAAATCTTACAAACCCAACAGAAGTGCTCGAAATTAAAAGTCGAAATTTTTTTTTCGGACATCTGAACCGGCTGTTCACAGTACTTTCTTCTCACAAAAAAACTAATAACGTTATAAACATAAAATAATTATATAAATGACAAACCCAACATCATTTCAGGTCTGTACTTGCGGCACGAAGACTGGCTCACGGAGTTTGCAAACGCCGGTTTCGATTGTGTCGCTTATCAGACCGATTCAACTGTTGTGGGCACCGTATATTTGTTTAGGTTTGTGTAAATAGTGATACTATACAGTCAAATGATGAGAAAGTTCTGAAAAACACTTTATTCTTTTGTTCTCAGATTCATTTCGCAATCCTCACTCCTCAATCGTCACTCACCCACCCTTCCATACACACGTACATACTTACTTACTTTATCACTTATTTGCTCGCTCACTCACTCTCACTCACCTTCTCACTTACTCACTCACCTCTTTGATTACAGAAAGCGCGTTCAACGATCACCGATCATAGTTGATATTGACGATGTGTCAACGTTCAAGTGGATCGAACCATTGCAGAAGCTGATTGAGGAACGTGAAAACGATAAAAACGACGATCGAACGATCTGGTTGAAAAGTGCAAAGGTAATTGAATTGGGATTCTGGTAACTTAGTTTTCAAAACTAGTGTTACGTTTTATCTTCTCACATGCGAACAGTTTTTTCCCTTGAAATGACTGGATTAATTAATTGGTAATATCACCGAGAAAATATGTAAAAATATAAAGAAAATGTGTAAATAAGAGTCAATATGCTAAAAAATTTATTATAATAAAAACCGAAATAAAACCTTTCCAGGTCACTGACAACGGCTCGGTCGGACTGGCTTACTGTTTGCGACAGGAAGGCGGTTCCATGGCTAATCGTATTCGCAGTATAGCTAACGTGAACACAGATAGCGATGGGGAAGGTTCTGCGCTCGACGAGTCCACCGTTGCCACCGTCATGCAACATGACCTGCATTGCAACATGATCAGGAATGGTGATGTTGGCTCGTTCATACATTTCACCGCCACCAAAGGTGCGTTCCATCGATAGCTATGATGTAGAGAAGTTCATGTCATTAGAAAAGCAGAGGTTAAGTGAATCCGAAAGATTTCATAGTAGATTTACAGTGACATGTATATCATGTTTCACACAGTGGCAGAAAAGACTATTTGACACGTCATGTTGTTTATTCAATGGGGTGTTGATAGCTGCTTGGACGCAATCAAAACCGCCCCAGATGTGGGTGCACGCGCACAGTACGTATTGGTCATTCAAAAAGTCCGGGACCTGAAATACGTTTGTCAGTCGTGTAAGCCAGAAACTTGGTAGACTGAAACAACGCTTTAATCTTATGAAAAATCTCCAATCTTATGTTCATGAAGTTTCTCCACTTCGGGTTTTCCGTAAATGTAGGAAGTACCCCGAGGGTAAGTGAAAAATTCGTGGTTAGGCTGATGTAACTTTCTTTATTGATGTTATACTCCATTGCAATGGCTTCGTTATACTGCAATGCAACGTTGAATGTCTCAAAGTTCGGGCGTTCAAAACGCTAGGCGACTGCCGCATAAGGTGTTTTATGTGCATATAAACGGCTTGAAACTGAAAATTGCGGAAATTTATTTTATTCTCTCCCAGATAACTTTTGAAACTCAAAGTGGGGGATATTTTTGAAGCCTAATAAAAGGTTTATCACATGTAATTAATTGTTTGGGATTGGCGAATAAACTTAGAAAAAAGGTTAAATTACGACGATTAAACGAAAAAATCGTGATGATTTCGAATTGAATATTCTTGGCGTTGCAGGAAGCTTGTAGCAGAACAACTGCGTAGGGGTTTTAATATACCGCACTACAATCTAACTTAGTAAAAAAATCGCAAACTTGAATTTTTTTCAAACATTTTTAGGTAACTTACTAAGGTTAAAAATGTCAAATTTCTCCATTCTTGACTGTTGTAAAGGACCATTGACCTGTAAAATACGAACATACAGTGCCGATTGTCTGGGACCATATTGGGTCACGAACTTTTTTTTTAAAATGACCTATTACGTCCAGAGCACCGTAGGCGCACTGCCTGATTTCTGCACGCGCACAAGAGTGCATGTCTACAATCGTTCTCTGAACTTTGCGCGGCACCCACAGCTGGGACGGCAAAAGGAATTTTCATTTTTGGGTTTTCATTTCTGGGTTTTTCATCTTTTGAAAATGAAAGTACAGGTCTTTTCATCTTCAGGTTTTTCATTTCTGGGTTTTTGATTTCTGGGTTTTTCATCTCCATCTTTTCATCTTCGGAAACGATGGTACAAGTTTTTTCATTTCTGGGTTTTTCATTTCTGGGTTTTTCATCTTCGGATTTTTCCGTTCTGGGTTTTTCATTTTTGGTTTTTTCATCTTTGGCAATGCGCGTTCAGGATTTTTCATTTCCTGATTTTTCATTTTCGGGTTTTGCATCTTCGGGAACCGCGAGTAAATTTTCTGTTTTCAAGTCACTTTAAAACGAGTTAGCTATACTTTTATCTAACAAAACCAGTGAATTCATATTTTACGAACAGTTTGTGTTTTTTTTTCAATGCTCACGCAAGTGCGAAGTAGTCCAAGTAAATCTGAGTTGGATATTATTGAGTTTTCTACAACGACCTGTTTGCGCAGTGCCAGTGCGCGTACTTGCAGTGCAAGAGCCGCTGGTTCGCTCCCTTCCGTTTTTTTTCGATGAAAATTTTATCAAACAAATGACAAGTCCCTCTATAACTTTCAACAGCTATAACTAACGAAACTTCTTAACAAGTTATCAAGAGTGTACGGTATGCATTTCTTTTGCTGTTGTTTTTATAATGATACGTAGTAGTTAAGTTGTAAGGACTGTAAGGATAAGCAAAATGAGTAGGCCGCCTTTTTTGCCCATGTTTAACAAATGAACCTGGCTATCTTTTTTGTGGTGTTCAACTTCATTTCATGTTAATTAAATATGGAATTGAATGATTATTTTTAGACTGCTTTATTCCGGTAATAGGGGCTGTGCAGCACTTGCAGCATTGCATCATTTTCACGCATATGTACACGGTGTCCCATCCTTAACCGCCGATGTTAACGGCTTCGTGTTT
>OZ038442.1:1609956-1639956 GCA_964036265.1 Daptonema setosum
TTGTTGTTGTTGTTGTTGTTGTTGTTGTTGTTGTTGTTGTTGTTGTTGTTGTTGTTGTTGTTGTTGTTGTTGTTGTTGTTGTTGTTGTTGTTGTTGTTGTTGTTGTTGTTGTTGTTGTTATTGAAGTGGTTGTTGTTGTTGTTGTTGTTGTTGTTGTTGTTGTTGTTGTTGTTGTTGTTGTTGTTGTTGTTGTTGTTGTTGTTGTTGTTGTTGTTGTTGTTGTTGTTGTTGTTGTTGTTGTTGTTGTTGTTGTTGTTGTTGTTGTTGTTGTTGTTGTTGTTGTTGTTGTTGTTGTTGTGGATGTTAACAGTACATAATATTTGTAGACAATGGCCAACAGTGACGCTGCAGCTTCCACGCCAGTGCAGTCAAATACGGACACCCTCCGGGCACAGATGAACTCTTTGTTCAAGTAAGTGAAACACGGTTTCCGTGGAAACTTCAATAAAATTTGCCAGCGATTATTCCCGATAAAAAAACCAACGTCACGGGACAGTATTTTTTTGAATTTAGTAGAACTCACGCTTGGTATAAGCGTCATATATGCTTTTGCAACTGAAAAATATCAGTGATCCTTTCCGGTACAGAAAAGAAAGAAACGACAAAATGAACAAAATCACCGTAGCTATTGATCTGTGTGCGCAGCTATAACTAGTAGGTCCTCTCCGCTGGTTGACTGAGCGTGGGATTTCACGAAAGCCGCCCAAGCTTCAGCTAGTATTTTCATTTCGAACCAATCAGCGAAGAGGACTTACTTGTTGAGACTGCGCGCGCCGTTGTCTTAGCTGCGGTGATTTAGTATTTTTTTCGCTCTTTTCTGGCTTCTCTTTGTTAAACCAATCTCACCATCGCCAGGCTGCGTATCGATTTTAATGAACTGGTGACCGATGAAGAGCTGACGAAGGTCAACGATATCACCGAGGGCCGAACAGCCTACTTTGTCCACTCGATCGAAGGCATGGCGGCACCTCTTCGACATGTTTCCCGGCAGCTTCAGGTTGGTTGGAGTTTTATTCATCTTTGATTTTGGTTATGATGGTTTGAACGCTTGAGTGGCTTTGGAAACTGAATCGACACAGATATCAATGATAAAAATACCGTTTTTGGCAATATTTACTATGAATCAACAGAGGATGGCAGAACAATCACTAGCGGACAAGTAGGGGTGAGAAAAGTGGAATTCCACTCTATTTGACGATTTCAAAACGTATAATTTGTTCCTTAAGGTGTAGGTGTAAAATGACCAGATATCTGCCGATTCCCCCTCTTTGATAAAATGCCCCTCCCTTTGGAGAATTAGTTCGTCTGCCACCGATAACAGTGTATGCTAAACACCGATCGCTATACAGGTACCCGTGAAATGTTTCCAAGCGCTGCCGGGCGCGGCTTGCGACAGCGTCGAATCGGTCGCTCAACACTACCTTCAGGTTGCGTTTAATCAGCCAGGGTTTTATGTACGTGTAAGCAATTTTACAAAAGAACATAACAAAAGACAATATTCTGAAAGCTGAACGTTACTACGACTCTTTCGCCGCGAGGCTTTCGATTCGCCATCGTTAACAACTGATTCACCAGTTAATCTACAGCGTGGTCCAAAAAAATGCCAACACTTTTGTGCGAAATATCTTGTGACATAGACGTCCGATTAAGCTGAAATTTTCAGGGATTAACATCAACATATTAACCTAGATAAATCTATAATATCAGAGAGATCGGATACTCACAGCGGCCGTCATGCCTCATTGCGTGGAAAACTGCGCAAGGAGGAAAAACCGAGGTCTACATCACTTGTTGCACATACTAATATTTTCACTTGTCAAGGTAATCATCAACCTTAGCTGGTTGAGCAAGAAAAAGTTTTATGGTTGTCAGCGTTTGTTCTAAAGCTTTTTTGATTCTAAAATTAGCTTTTTTCGTATAAAGAGATTATTTGTTCATTAAATTTTTTGCAGAGGCGAAAAATGACTTTTTCAGGCTAGCAGAAAACTTTACATTCTTAGGCAAAAAATAACTTAAAATTTACTAAATTAATGTTAAGACATAGAAATATGTTTAATTCAATTAATAACATTCTCTCAGTTCATGTTTCTTTTAAAACGTTTGAAACATGCTTTGTGTCAGCACGCGAATATACATAACTCGGTTTTCCCTCCATGCGCAGTTTTCCACGCAATCAGGCGTTATGGCCGCTGTGACTGACCGATTTCTTTGATATTATACAGTTCGCTAAGTTAATATGTTGATGTTAAACTCTAGAAAGCGCAATAAAATCGGTGCTTTTTATAAAAAGATATTCACCGCCAAAGTGTTGGCATTTTTTTTGGACCACCCTGTACGTTTTCGTGTCATGCCAACTAGATCTAGAAGACAACGAGGGTTTTCGAATAGCACGCTACGTGATTGACTGGGCAGGCGACAAAGTTTCACACAGTGCAGGACAGAAATGATGTGGCGAACCACGGTCGCCCCGAGACTCCAAGCTGCGCGCTGATTGAATTTGAGGAGGGGGGGGGGGGGCGTGTTGACATGGCAACAGAGAAAATGCTCATGTGACATGACTGCCCTAAAGCGGGTGTTTTCATTGGCATTTTATTTGTGTAAATGATTTAACGTATGGAACTTGATGCAAACTACCCGATAATGCCAGAAAAAAGCATTAGTTTTGTGTATCTCATGATCTCACATTATCCGATCCATTTCTAATCTCAAATCCAAAATTGTGAGTGTACTTGACGTCTGATCACAATCCGTCTGCTCAAATTTATTATTATTTTCATTATCTCCCGGTGGCATGTACATATCTATCGCAATTTATTTTGTGCTCACATGTATCGTGTCTGATAATTGACCAATAAAGCGATGATGATTATGATAATGATGATACACCAAAATAAGGGGTCTGCAGAAAACCGCTCTGTGACCGCCGGCGACCGTGGTTTTTGACTATATTTTTGTCCTGTTCTGTAGTTGCAAAGTTACAGCGTTTTAGAACTTTCCTTGTTTCAGCTGATGCGCGCCGATCAACCGGTCGGTCCTTACACTCTGGTCGGCTACTCCTTTGGTGCGCTCATTGCGTTTGAGATGGCCTGTCTGCTTGATGAAGAAGGTATCGACTATGAACTCGTGCTGCTCGACGGTTCCCATTCCAACATGTCCGTCTACAAAAAGGTCTTCGGTATCGCCTATAATATGCCGGCAGACTTCGACCTATCAGATCAGGGCGTCTTCCAAACCGAGCTGCTGATCGACCTGACGGGTCGGTTCGCCAACTTCAATGAGGACGAAGTTCGAACGAGCTTGTTGGCGCTGGAAAGTTGGGAGCAGCGCGTGGCCGAGGTGGCCAAGTTGGCCATGACCTCAGGATTATTCAAAGATGCCGCCATCTTTGAGAGCGTTTGCGACAGTTTGCGTCGGAGATTGTCGGCCATTGATCGGTTGGTCTAACGAAAATCCATGAAGAACTAGCAATGAGTACAAGCAGTTTTTGAAGTTTTAAGAAATCAATTAATATGCCCGGAGTATGCCCAATGCCCGGCCAATTCATATGTATCTTTTCGAACATTTTCCACATTCTTCATACATGAGCAAACTGTGCACACCTACGTGGCTTTGGATGTCTTAGGAACCCTATGAAGTTTCTTATCAGTGGCAACCGCTTTGATGGAACCAACTTAGTCTCTGGGAAAGTTGTTTTGCTTGTGGATCAAATTGTCCTAGAATCAGGTCAGACAGCCAGCCCAAATGTGTGAAACTGAAAAAACACGAAACACAAAACTGCCGTCTTTTAGGTATTGGCCAACGCGGAACCTAAGAGGAAATCTCACCCTAATCAGAGCATCACGCATCACGGTTGGCTCATCCACTGACTGACTGACTGACCACCTCATTGAATGACAGACTGACTTAATGACTGATTGGCAGTTGACAGGCTGACTGACTGAGTTGCTCGCTGACTGACTGACTGTCTGACTGATTAACAAACTGACTGACTGACTGACTGACTGACTGACTGACTGACTGACTGACTGACTGACTGACTGACTAATTGACTGACTGACTGATTGACTGACTGACTGACGAAATGACTGTTTGTAGGTTGATAGGCTCACTGACTAAATGACTGGCTGACTGACCGAATTGCTGACTGACTGACTGACTAACTGACTGACTGGCTGACTGACTGACTGACTGATCGACTGACTGACTGACTACCTGACCGACTGACTGAATGACTGACGGAATGACTCTTTGTAGGTTGATACGCTTACTGACTAAATGACTGGCTGACTGATCGAACTGCTGACTGAGTGACTGACTGACAAATTGAATAACTGACTGACTGACTGACTAACTTCTTGGCTGACTGACTGATTGGATGAATGATTGAGTGACTGTGTGACTGACTGACTCACTGACTGACTGACTGACTGACTGACTGACTGAATGACTGACTGACTGACTGACTGACTGACTGACTGACTGACTGACTGACTGACTGACTGAATGACTGACTGACTGACTTACTGAGCTCTTAGGATACTTCTGAGGAACTGCAGCTGGAACCCGATTATGGATATGGACCGGTTGGTGAACTTACTAACTGACTCGTCGACTAACCGCTTGCTCAGCCGACTGACTTACTTAATTGACTGACTGGCTAATTTAATGACAGCTCCCAACAACAAAATGTGTCTAACCAACCTACATACTGACAGACTGATTATATGCCGCTTGACTCTGATTTACTGGCCGCTTACATAATCGACCTAACGCTTCCAACAAAAAATGCTTATTCGAATGACTGATTCACTGACCGCTTACCTAAACCAACGGTTAAACTATCTGACTGATTGACGGTTGAATGGCGGAATCTGCTTTTGAGTTCTTTTGCATTAGTTTTGGAGCTGGGATTTTAATGATAGTTTGGCTTCGTTGACAGACTGACTGACTGACTGACTGGCTGACTGACTGACTGACTGACTGACTGACTGACTGACTGACTGACTGCAGGTTGTGGATGGTAAAGTGACTGTTCACGTCGTCGATGGCGATCACGATTCGTGCATCCAGGGTAGCGGCAGTGGAGAAACGGCGGCGATAATGAATGCCGTATTCTGTCAATCATGATTGACAACTTGATTGTGTTTTTCGGTTAATTGAAGTTGACAGTATGATATAAATACGGTGTAATTTAAGATTTGATGTTCATATGAAGTCGTTTCATTGTATTACTCTGTCATTGGGTCCGTCTTGATTGATGAAATAATTCTAGAATTGTTTCCAACCATACTTTTAATAATGTTAATCTTTCACTACAAGCATTATTATTATTAAAATCATTGTATCATATCATATCGTTAACCGTGAATTTAAGTTTTGAGAAACCATCATTCTGAGTTTTTAAACTGTCAATCACGATTGATAAAATGATGTTCAATATATAAAATGGTAATTTTATAGAGTTTGACATTATTAAAAAAAACGTTTCTTGCGCTCGAAATCGTATGTGTGTCGAGGATAACATTGTGTGGCGCACAAAACTTTTCTCATTCTGTGAATTGAAAATATTTATATTTTTTATATCAAATTTATTCATGTCGAAATTAATGTGTTTTTTCATAACCTTACAAGGTTCTTTTGGGTTTCTTGGGTTGTCCACTGTTTTCAGGTTCTCGATTTTTGATTCCCATCTTCCCAGTGGTTAATACAAAAATTCTAAAATTTTACTGATTTTGCGAGTGCCTTATAATACCATAAGATATAGTTGGATCGGGTTTACTTGTTATAATTTGTTCCAGAAACCGTTATAGCTTGGCCAGGGTTTCTTGTTATCAAAAATAAATTTTGCGGGTGGGTTTTACGCACGTATGCAATGAATTAGGTGCATTTTTCGTATTTTATAAAATGTCAACCGAAAAAAAATTATTTCTCGAAATTTTGAAAACGCGCCAGAAACTTTGAACTCAAACTGCGCGCCAAAATCTTTTTGTATGGTTGTCCAGCTGTCAAGCTTAGAAAAAATTTCACGAAAAATTTGAATGCGCGCGAAAACGGGTTTAAAAGTTCAAACATAGTGTCAAACGCTCTTCGAGTTACAAGGAGTCCTGGATAGGCTATAACTGAGGTTCGAATATTTTTCGACAAAGGCGACAAATTACCGGATTTTTTCAATAAGACTCTTGCCACACACCCCAAAATAAAAATTTAAAATTAATGTGCTTGTCAAAAATGCTACAAAAAAAATTAGTGTGCTTGAAATTTTTTTACGAAAAAAAACTGTCCCGACTATGTCCTGGAAAACTGTCGCGAAATGTTCGAACCTCAATTAGGCTCTATTCATACTCGACGCGCGATTTTCTGCGATTCAAAGTGCGAGTCTCGCGCGTGGATCGCAGAAAATCGCAGAAAATCGCAAAAACTCAAAACGTTATCTTTTTCAAAAGTTTTGGATTCTAATTGTTAGAGTGAGTTAAACTTAACAAGAAATGGTTTCTTATGCTTAATTCCATTCATTTTCGAGTGAGAAAAACTCATTTCCCAATCTGGGTTGCGATTTTGCGATTTTCTGCGACATTCTGCGATTTTCTGCGATTCACGCGCGTGAATCGCACAAAATCGCACAAGAAGCAGCGCCTTATATAATCAATATGGTTCGATCGCCGATTCATCGTTTCTTGTTACTAACAATGTTTTCGGCGCGCATTTCGAATTCAAAACCGCTTTGGGTGCGCATGCAAATTTACGATGAAAATAATCTTCTTTGACATTTAATTGTAACGAGCCTACAGAAATTTATTCTTTATTATAACATATGTACCTGGCAAAAAGCTATGATTAATTAATTATTAATAATTATAAATGCTGTCTTCGCCAAATTTTGACGTGACCGACTTTCGATGACAAAACTATAGCGTATCCAGGGTTTCTAAATAACGTGTCTACATGATAAATGTTTGGATTGAAATGTTCAATTTCGTGTTTATAAATAATAAATTCGGTTCTATTATTTTTGTGAAAATTATAAAAATTGAAGCATGTAATAAATTTAGCACGTTTGAGTGAGTGAGTGAGTGAGTGAGTAAGTGGGTGAGTGAGTGAGTGAATGAGTGAGTGAGTGAGTGAGTGAGTGAGTGAGAGAGTGAGTGAGTGAGTGAGAGAGTGAGTGAGTGAGTGAGTGAGTGAGTGAGTGAGTAAGTGGGTGAGTGAGTGAGTGAATGAGTGAGTGAGTGAGTGAGTGAGTGAGAGAGTGAGTGAGTGAGTGAGCGAGTGAGTGAGTGAGTGTGTGGGTGAAGAAGAAGGCTGCATCAAACTTGTTGATGTCCTTAAGCTTGCAGTGACGCGTCGGCAGGCCGTGAAAACCTGGTAAGTGTTTGGAACAAAAAAATGAACATAATTGAAAACGGCTATACATACTTCAGATTATGGTTCTAGGAAGTAAGGAGGAAAGAACCTTAACTTGTTAGTTGTCAGGTTGATTACGGTACTTGCTGGCATTCAACTCAAATTGTGAGAATGGAAAAATGTCTGAATCTTCTATCAATCACCTTTTAGTCTTCACGTTTCCGGGCCAATATTCACCTCACGGCCTCTCTCACCCACTCACTATCTCAAGCACTCACTCACTCACTCACTCACTCACTCACTCACTCACTCACTCACTCACTCACTCACTCACTCACTCACTCACTCACTCACTCAATCACTCACTCAATCACTCACTCACTCACTCACTCACTCACTCACTCACTCACTCACTCACTCACTCACTCACTCACTCACTCACTCACTCACTCACTCACTCACTCACTCACTCACTCACTCACTCACTCACTCACTCACTCACTCACTCACTCACTCACTCACTCACTCAGTCACCCACTCACTCACTCACTCACTCACTCACTCACTCACTCACTCACTCACTCACTCACTCACTCACTCACTCACTCACTCACTCACTCACTCACTCACTCACTCACTCACTCACTCACTCACTCACTCACTCACTCACTCACTCACTCACTCACTCACTCACTCACTCACTCACTTATTCACTCACTCACTCACTCACTCACTCACTCACTCACTCACTCACTCACTCACTCACTCACTCGCTCACTCACTCACCCACTCACTCACTCACTCACTCACTCACTCACTCACTCACTCACTCACTCACTCACTCACTCACTCACTCACTCACTCACTCACTCACTCACTCACTCACTCACTCACTCACTCACTCACGCATTCCGATGGTGGGTTCAGAAACTGTAGCGGTTTTCTGAAAACCCGATTTCGACCTTGATTGATTGGCTGAAAAAAATATATACATATTTATGTATGATGACACAACTTCATATTAGAAATCAAGTAATCAAGTAGTTATATAAGTTATTAAACAAAATTGAATAACAAATTAACGTAATCAAAATATAATTGCGGCAACTGAAGACTATCATGCATCAGCATATCTTTTTCTAAAAGTGGTATGGTAAAATTGAGGTAAAACAGTGGTATACCATCGCCGTATGCATCATGTATAATATCATGATGGATCATATATGCTATCTTACTTACGATCATAAAGAAGATAAAATCAGTCGGGGGGCGCGCGTGGTTCAATCAGTTAACACGTGGTAAATAAAACCTGCGGTGGTGAGTTCAATCCACTGGCGGACGAGTCAATCCTTCAAAGGGAGAGGAATTTTTTTCAAAGTGAGGAGATTTTACAGTTTTAATTTTTTCTTCCCTACACCTCACGTAACAAATGATACTCGTTGAAATCGCCAAAGAGAGGGGAATTCTACTTTCCCTCCCCTTCTCGTCCGCTAGTGGTTCAACCCATCGCAGTCTTAGATTAGAATCTGGTAGTAATAGGTGATACAGAGAAAGGGGGTTCAATTCCCCCGGCCTAAAGAGTACATGTACATACTGTACATAAGTGACCCGTTTGCATGTACTCATCGCATTTCGTTTTGTCCGCACATGTATCCAGTATGTTATTTGACCAATGAAGCGATGATGATCATCTGGAAAACAGTTTGTGAAATACACAAAAAAAAAACGATTTTAATTGCATTACTCAATAAATATGACAATAGCGGACGAGTAGTGGACGGGAAAAGTGGAATTCCCCCCTCTTTGGTTGTTTCAAAAAGTACAATTTGTTAATAAAGTGTAGGTAAAATGGCCTCAAAATTGATAAAATTCCTCCGTCCTTGACCAAATTCCCCTCTTTTTAGGATGGTTAGCTCGTCGGCCAGTGAGACAATTTTCCGGGACATTTTCTTGTAAATGTTTCTCCCGCTTTCTAATAGCGGACCAGAAGGGGTGTGAAAAGGGGATTTCCCCCTCTTTGGCGGTTTCGAAATGTGAATTGTGTTCCCTGAGGTGTAGGTAAACTGGCCTGAAAACTGTCAATTCTCCCCTCTTTGGGAATATTCCCTCGTCCGCCAGTGTCGCTAAAGAACCGAAGTCTACACATGTCGTACGTAAAAATGCGCGTTTGAATGAAATAATGATGGTCTAAAAAAATTCCTTGAGTTTTTTTTATTAACGGACCATAAATCGGTCAGTTTTTTAGTCGAATTTCTGAGAAACCGAGAGAATTTACTCTACCCACAGACCAGGAATACGACGATTATCTGATGATATAAAGAGATACAAAGCTTCCGGGGCGTGACACCACAACCAGCACCCAGCAGTCATTGTGTTGGTGGATTTGGGAACAGCCGATGCTGCTGCCGAGAAAATGGTTTGTTTTGTGCCACGAAGTGCCCATACGAGAGATAAAAGAGGCAAATAAAGCTTGTATGAACAAAGATACTGAACCACCACCTGCGAAAAAAACTCAAATAAGTGATATAAAATGACAATACATGAAAGTGATAATGCATATGACGAACACCCTGATGCATGCATATAAGGTACAATAAAAACACACCCTGTACTGGTGTCCACCGTTTGAACAGTCAATTAAAGGTCATGACCGTTAATTGGCGTCGACCGCGGATTTCGTACGACATGTATGTCACAAACTGTTTTCCAGATAATCATCATCGCTCGATTGGTCAACTAACATACTGGATACATACATGTGCGGACAAAACGAATTGTGATGAGTAGATGCAAACGGGTCACTTATGTATGTACTCTTTAGGCCGGGGAATTGAGGCCCCTTTTCTCTGTATCATCAACTACTAACAAATTCTAATCTCAGACTGCGATGGATTGAACCACTAGCGGACGAGAAGGGGAGGGAAAAGTGGAATTCCCCTCAGTTTGGCGATTTCAACAAGTATATTTTGTTACGTAAGGTGTAGGTGAAAATAAATTAAAACTGTCAATTCTCCTCTCTTTGAAAAAAATTCCTCACCCTTTGAAGGATTGAACTCACCACCACAGGTTTTATTTACCACGTGTTAACTGATTGAACCACGCGCGCCCCCGACTGATATGATCATCTTTATGATCGTAAGTGAGATAGCATATACGATCCATGATATTATACATGATGCATACTGCGACGGTATACCACTGTTCTACCTCGATTTTACCATACCACATTCAAGGATATGCTGATGCATGATAGTCGTCAGTTGCCGCAATTATATTTTGATTACGTTAATTTGTTATTAAATTTCGTTTAATAACTTACATAACTACAGGGTGGTCCAAAAAAAATGCCAACACTTTGGTGCGGAATATCCTGTGACACTGATATGCGATTAAGCTGAAATTTTCAGGGATTAACATCAACATATTAACTTAAATAAACCTTTAATATCAGAGAGATCGGCCAGTCACAGCGGCCGTCACGCCTCATTGCGTGGAAAACTGATTATGGAGGAAAAACCGTGGTCTACATCACTTGTTGCATATACTATTATTTTCACTTTTCAGGGTAAACCTCAACCTTAGCTGGATGAGCAAGTAAAAGTTCGATGGGTGTCAGCGTTTGTTCTAAAGCACTTTTGATACTCAAATTTGCTCTTTTCCGTATAAAAAGTTTTTTGTTCATCAAATTCTTAGCAGAGGTAATAAAATGACTTTTTTGGGGCTAACAGGAAAATTTTACATTCTCGAGCGAAAAAATTCAAAAAATCACTTCAAATTCACTAAAATTAAAGGTAAGACATAGAAGTATGTTCATTTCAATAAATAGCTTTCTGTCAATTCATGTTTCATTTAAAATGTCTATATTATGCTCCGTGTCAGCACGCCCATGTACCTCGGTTTTTCCTCCTCACGCAGTTTCCCGCGCAATCAGGCGTGATGGCCGCTGTGATTGATCGATTCCTCTGATATTAGAGAGTTCGCTAAGTTAATATGTTTGTGTTAATCCCTGAAAAGAACAATGAAATCGGTGCTGTTTGTCAAAAGATATTAACCGCCAAAGTGTTGGCATTTTTTTTTGGACCACCCTGTACTTGATTACTTAATTTCTAATATGATGTTGTGTCATCATACATAAGTATGTATATTTATTTTTTTCCGTTAATCAATCATGGTTGATACGAAAACAACGTTATCGGACTCTGCACCCAGCGAGGACGGATCGACTTCGTCCACACAGGTGACTATTTTACAGAACCTACTGTAACATATTTAATAGTGTACATGTTTTTGTGAGAACAAAATCGAACGAATACAAACTTATGAAGCTTCGCTGCATGTCAAACTTTCTCACTCTCACTCACTCACTCACTCCTCACTCACTCACTCACTCACTCACTCACTCACTCACTCACTCACTCACTCACTCACTCACTCACTCACTCACTCACTCACTCACTCACTCACTCACTCACTCACTCACTCACTCACTCACTCACTCACTCACTCACTCACTCACTCACTCACTCACTCACTCACTCACTCACTCACTCACTCACTCACTCACTCACTCACTCACTCACTCACTCACTCACTCACTCACTCACTCACTCACTCACTCACTCACTCACTCACTCACTCACTCACTCACTCACTCACTCACTCACTCACTCACTCACTCACTCACTCACTCACTCACCCACTCACTCACTCACTCACTCACTCACTCACTCACTCACTCACTCACCCACTCACTCACTCACTCACTCACTCACCCACTCACTCATTCACTCACTCATTCACCCAGGTAAGTGCCGATCATTCGATGCCAACGGTAAAGGGTACGTGCGCTCCGAATGCGTCGCGGTCGTCTTCCTGCAGCGATCACAGTGTGCCCGACGCGTCTATGCCACGATTGTAAACGCCAGAAGCAACACCGATGGTTTCAAAGAAGCCGGTGGGTATCTTCTAATACTTGTAATGTTTCATTACTGAAGTCATCCGGGCGGCTCATTTACATAAACTATAAAGTGCTGGTTCGCCCGCGCTATTATATAGCGTGTGTGTGCACACCCTACCATCAGCCAGCGTGACAGAGTAGTTTAGCGCGTCACTTTTTTAAACGATGCGGTGAGGGTTCGAATCTCACTGAATTATGTTTCGCTCATTTTGATCAAACACTGTTCTTATAAAGTTCTACTGTTCGTGAACCCCCGATAACCTATCGGAAGGCTAGCGCGTTAGCTACCAATTTCTGTTAGCCCCCCCCCCCCCCCCAGGTGCCATATTCCGACACGTAAAAAGAAATGAACTTTCACGAATAAATTAAAACTCCTATTGAATTATGTTCTCTATATTCTGAACTTTTTGTAGAAAAAAAAGTAAATTGAATGGATTTTCCACAAATGGACAAATGGGAAACAAAACCAAAAACTTTATAGTTTCTGGAAATATGCATCTGGGTGCACTTAACGTCTATCAGATTGGTGTTTTCGGACCTCGAATAAACTGAAGGACAATGGTGGAAACTTTGGAACAACGCCGACGGGGACCAGCAGCTTTGAAGGCTGACTTCCTAAGCATCAGCCTAGAATAGCGAAGCAAGTAAGGCAGCCGACGCTACAAGCAATTTTAGTAGCTTGACAAACCTTTATGTCGGTTATCCATTTTTTGTTTGTTCTAGGTGTAACCGTGCCGTCCGGTATTCAGCAGCAGAACCTACTTGAAGAGACCTACGCTGAAGCGGGTGTTGATCCGATGACGGTGACGTACGTCGAGGCGCATGGTACCGGCACTCCAGTCGGGGATCCGATGGAATCTCAGGCCATCACAAATGTTTGTCACTCACTTACTCACTCAATCACTCACTCACTCACTCACTCACTCACTCACTCACTCACTCACTCACTCACTCACTCACTCACTCACTCACTCACTCACTCACTCACTCACTCACTCACTCACTCACTCACTCATTCACTCACTCACACACTCACTCACTCACTCACTCACTCACTCACTCACTCACTCACTCACTCACTCACTCACTCACTCACTCACTCACTCACTCACTCACTCACTCACTCACTCACTCACTCACTCACTCACTCACTCACTCACTCACTCACTCACTCACTCACTCACTCACTCACTCACTCACTCACTCACTCACTCACTCACTCACTCACTCACTCACTCACTCACTCACTCACTCACTCACTCACTCACTCACTCACTCACTCACTCACTCACTCACTCACTCACTCACTCACTCATTCACTCACTCACTCACACACTCAGGTATTCTGTGACGGTAACCGTGATGCTCCACTTCTGGTCGGTTCTGTAAAATCGAACATGGGTCACGCTGAGACGGCTTCTGCATTGGCTTCAATAGCTAAGGTTGGAGCCGTCTTCACTCACCTATTTAATGTCGGAATTGATGAACCATTCCTTCAAGAGCTTTATAACTCACTCATGACTTTTACACTTTATCTTTTAAGGTGCTATGCTCAATGGAGAAGGGGATGCTGCCTCCTAACTTGCATTTCGACGAGCCTAATCCTTATATTCCCGCCCTTCTCGATGGTCGGATGCAAGTCGTCACCAAACCCACCAAATGGGACGGTGGACTCATCGCTATTAATTCTTTCGGCTTCGGAGGTGAGTTCACACGAGAGTGCGTGAGTGAGTGAATGAGTAAGTGAGTGAATGAGTGAGTGAGTTAGGGAGTGAGTGAGTGAGAGAGTGTTTATGCATTAGTGGTTATAGGTGCCAACACTCACTGTATATTGAAACCCAACCAAATCGAACTGTCTGATCGGATGATCACACCTTTGAGTGATCTTCCGAAACTGCTTTGTGTTTCTGGCAGGACACATGAAAGCGTCAACAACATGCTGCAGGTTTGTGAATATTTTGAATATTTTTTATTTGTTTTTGATATAATTGTTACGTCTCCGCAGCAGTAGTAGGAACATGCAGCTCCTCTTCAGCAGTAATAGGAACATGAAAAACTAATGAGTCGATGTGGATTATGTTTGAATAAGCTCTGAAAAACCAATAATGTTAGAGAATCATGTAGAACGAAGTTAAAAAGTCGAGAAAGCAGTTAATAGAAAACACCTTTTTCCGGCACCTTGCTATTGCAACTTTTCTGGTCTACAAATCACAAACGTAAGCGCATCTGCTTTCGCATCAGGGGCATGCGGTGTCTGTCAGATGTCAGATGCATTAGTGTTTAAAGACAGGTTTCGAACTTAAGACCGTCAGTTTTCGAGGCTGGCAACCTACGCACTAGACTAGGCAGGCGACAGGTCAGTCTTATTATATCATACTGTATTTTTAATTCACATCATTTCCTGACACACTTTCAGGCAGCTATCGAGCATTCGGAAAACGCGCACTTCCACGCTCTGCTAGCGGAACAGGCTAATCACGGCGCGTTACAGGGCGCTTATCGTGGATCGGTCATGCTCCACAGAGACGGCGATCAGGAGCCGCTCGTTGATATTCAAGTGAGTCAATAACATCGGATGAACTCAAGTTTTTTATGTTTGAATTAATATGTTATTATAGTTTCATTGGTTTGATTAGTTTCAAGTTTCAAGCTTCTGATTAAGTTGTTATGTTTACAGACGGTCATTACAAAGAAATTAACATAATTAATATTGGAATGGGAAAAGTAGTGTGTGAACACTGCACACTAGTTAACGTTATATGTAGGTAAGAAAAATTAGGAGAACACGATACATAAAGTAGTTGTAGTTGTCAATAAACATATCTTGAAAACCTTAGAGGTCTTCGAAGCAATAACAACCTATGGATAACATAAAAACTGAAAAATATCAGAGCGAGATTATTGAAAAAAAAGATGGTGTCATTAACAATTTTTCAGATTTTGAATTACTCAGAAAACCATCTATAGGGTGTCCCACCTAACTTGCAGCATTCTAATCAACCGCCAATTTTTTTGTTGTGCTTTTAGTAAAATGAGTTGTATATCATCTGAAAGCATATAGTTTGATGTTTTGTTCACCGGATACTGGAGGTTCAAACCTTTTATACAGCTTGAGATACAGCCCATTTCCTGAAAGTAGTCATTTTCAACTTCAACTGTTGTTTTTAACTGACTTTTATTGTACAAAATTACAACGTATCATTGAAATAACATAAATTTACAAATACTAAAATAAATCAGAAGCATAAAGTTACAGTTTATAATACTTGGTTTACCCAATATCGGCGCTTTTCGCACATCGACTCATCCCAACTGAGCGACAATCGTGAAACGTGACCAATACGCAATTTGCACTTAAAAAAAACTTTTCGAAACTTTGTGAATCGATGCAAAATTTCTTTTCATTTTTTATTTTAGTGATTTCAGATTTTTATAAGTTATTTTAACAAATATTTACAATGAAAAATCATGAAAAAAAACGCAAAACTAAAACAAGAATATGTTTTTCGATTTCGACTACTTTCACGAAAAGGGCCATATCTTAAGCTATGTGATAGGTATGAACCTCCAATATACGGCAAACAAAACATCATACTATACGCTATCTGATGATATTATACTCATTATGTTAACATCACAACAAAAAATTTTGTGGTTGATCAAAATGCTGCAAGTTATGTGGGACACCCTATACATATCATCAATTACAGAAAGTGGCGCCTGCGTTCGCCGAGGGTCGACGAGAAGTGTGGTTCGTCTACTCCGGTTGGTCGTTTCCACATATTCTAGGTCTAATGTTGTCGGAACCGAATTTTTACTCGTGAAAGAAAAAAGGAACCATTTGATTATGTGAGTATAGACGAAGCCGGTACATTGAAACATTTGTCAACTCTTTCAGACGTAAACTTTTATTATAACTGAAGTCAAAAATACCACACTAATTATTCATCAGTATGGTGTTCTCGAAATGACTGGAGAAAGTTTTCGTAGTTAGCTGTAATGGTTCAAGGTTATTTCATGTTTCTGTGCAGGTATGGGCTGCCAGTGGCCGGGCATGGCTCAACAGCTGATGCGCATCAATATCTTCAAACAGTCGGTGCTGCAAAGCTCGGAAGCGCTGAAGCCATTCGGCGTCAGTCCGTACGAACTCATGATGGATGGTAACGAGGAGCTTTTCAACAATACAATGTACTGTATGACGTGCATCACGGCAGTTCAGGTTACTGTCGGACTGTCATACTTCAGCAGATGAACACCAAGCTGTGGCACAGCTCGGCTTAATCTTTGTTTTACTCACGGTTTCGCGTGTTTATAGATCGGTCTCACTGACGTGCTGCGGTCTCTGGGAGTGGAGCCTGACGGGATCGTTGGTCATTCCACGGGTGAGTTGGCCTGCGCCTACGCCGACGGCTGTCTATCGCTGGCGCAGACGATGACACTGGCTTATTACCGCGGTAAGGCTGTCATGGACGGAAGCGTCAAGGGCACTGGAGCCATGGCCGCTGTCGGACTTACCTGGGAGCAGGCCAAGGTTAACATGTTTCACACTTTTCAATGTTAACTCACCTTTGTTCTTGTTAACCAACGATTGAAGAGTTTTCGACACGTCAAAAGTCACTTCCGAGAGCGCGCGTCGGTTTTTTACTCTGTTACTTTCTATTTTATGCTCACCCGTTATCGGCACACTTCATTCAAGAGTTAAATACAAGCATGCGTTCTGAAAAAAAACACACACGCCGATACTCGGTTGAAAAAAGCTGTGGATTAAAACCCTTTCTCAAATTCTAGGAACGTTGTCCGGAGGGTGTGATTCCCGCCTGTCACAACGGCGCTGATTCGGTTACCATATCTGGGGAAACCGACAAGGTCGCCATGTTTGTTGAAGCACTGAAGAAAGAGGACATTTTCGCCAAGCCCGTCAATTCTTCGGGAGTCGCATTCCATTCACCGGCCATGCAAAAGCTCAAACCACGTCTGACGACAGACTTCAAAGTACACATCTGTTGTTATTATTGTTGTTGTTGTTGTTGTTGTTGTTGTAGTTGTAGTTGTTGTTGTTGTTGTTGTTGTTGTTGTTGTTGTTGTTGTTGTTGTTGTTGTTGTTGTTGTTATTGTTGTTGTTGTTGTTGTTGTTGTTGTTGTAGTTGTAGTTGTTGTTGTTGTTGTTGTTGTTGTTGTTGTTGTTGTTGTTGTTGTTGTTGTTGTTGTTGTTGTTGTTGTTGTTGTTGTTGTTGTTGTTGTTGTTGTTGTTGTTGTTGTTGTTGTTGTTGTTGTTGTTGTTGTTGTTGTTGTTGTTGTTGTTGTTGTTGTTGTTGTTGTTGTTGTTGTTGTTGTTGTTGTTGTTGTTGTTGTTGTTGTTGTTGTTGTTGTTGTTGTTCATTGTAATTGTTGTTGAACTGTTCACATTTTAGAAAGTGATCCCCGAGCCACGCGTACGCTCAACCCGATGGACCTCAACCTCTGTATTGCCGGGAGACACTTCGGACGATGGCATGTGCTCGGCCGAATATCATATCAACAACGTCATGAGTCCGGTGTACTTTCACGGAGCCATCAAAAAGATTCCGAATAACGCTGTGGCTATTGAGGTCGGTAGTTTGGCCAGGTAAACTAGGTACCTTTTGAATTCGAAAATCTCAATTTCAGAAACCTCTCTGAATTAAAAAAAACGTTCACTTGCGTACCCAATTACAGTTTAGCCCGCACTGAAAAGTAAATTTCATTTTAAAGAATTCTGTCCCGATTGTTCCCGTTTCTTTTTATAAAATAAAATACATACCAGTCAGCTTAAGGTCAGTCCACACGCGCTCATGCTGTCCATCCTCAAACGAACGCTGCCGTCATCAGCCGACTCAATTGGTTTATGCAAAGCCAGGCAAGAGTCTGAGCTCGAGTTTGTGCTCTCTTCATTGTCGAAGATCCACCAGACTGGGGTGCCGATTCGCGTCGATCGTTTGTACCCGTCCGTCCAGTATCCCGTGCCGCGCGGCACACCGATGATCAGCTCGTTGATTCGTTGGGACCACTCACAGGTATGCTGTTCAGTTATTTTTTTTCCTAACATAATGCATTAAACTAGTACCTCAGTGCTAAGAGGGCCACCTGTAGTGAGCAGTGACCCCCTGGTTTACACAGCCGGTCATCTCCCCGTGGGTCGAGCGTGAGTAGTTTATTTTGTCTGCGTGACGAAAACCCTGTGTTCTCTGTTGGAATAGGGATCATGTATCGAATTTAATTCTGCGTATTGGTATCTCCAGTGGATACATTACGGTTACGATGACAGTTATTGAATTGGGTAAAAACTTGACAATCAATTAATAGGACTGGTACGTGGCATCGTATGCTGACTTAACCCGCGATGCTGTGTCTGTCGGAATCAAGGTCAACCCATCAATCGCTGAATCTGGTGACCAATACCTGATGGACCACATTATCGACGGTCGGGCGCTGTATCCGTTTACTGGTGGGTCGTCTACTCATATTCTACATATACTCAACTTTTTCGCTGATTCAATCTTTCACCAATTTACTCACTCACTCACTCACTCACTCACTCACTCACTCACTCACTCTTTCACTCACTCACTCACTCACTCACTCACTCACTCACTCACTCACTCACTCACTCACTCACTCACTCACTCACTCACTCACTCACTCACTCACTCACTCACTCACTCACTCACTCACTCACTCACTCACTCACTCACTCACTCACTCACTCACTCACTCACTCACTCACTCACTCACTCACTCACTCACTCACTCACTCACTCACTCACTCACTCACTCACTCACTCACTCACTCACTCACTCACTCACTCACTCACTCACTCACTCACTCACTCACTCACTCACTCACTCACTCACTCACTCACTCACTCACTCACTCACTCACTCACTCACTCACTCACTCACTCACTCACTCACTCACTCACTCACTCACTCACTCACTCACTCACTCACTCACTCACTCACTCACTCACTCACTCACTCACTCACTCACTCACTCACTCACTCACTCACTCACTCACTCACTCACTCACTCACTCACTCACTCACTCACTCACTCACTCACTCACTCACTCACTCACTCACTCACTCACTCACTCACTCACTCACTCACTCACTCACTCACTCACTCACTCACTCACTCACTCACTCACTCACTCACTCACTCACTCACTCACTCACTCACTCACTCACTCACTCACTCACTCACTCACTCACTCACTCACTCACTCACTCACTCACTCACTCACTCACTCACTCACTCACTCACTCACTCACTCACTCACTCACTCACTCACTCACTCACTCACTCACTCACTCACTCACTCACTCACTCACTCACTCACTCACTCACTCACTCACTCACTCACTCACTCACTCACTCACTCACTCACTCATTCTCACTCACTCACTCACTCACTTACTCACGTATCAACTCAAAACTTGCAGGCTACGTTTGTCTAGCCTGGAAGGCGATCTGTCGGTTGAACGGTGTCGATAAATGGATGGCTACATCTGTCCTGCTGCAGGACATTCGAGTGCACACAGCTACGATTCTACATGGAGAAAGTTAGTGCTTGACTGAAACAGTGAGTGTGAAAGTATGGCAGCCTGACACAGGATATAACGTTTTAAACACAACCACAGTCGGATTCAATGATTTCTCAAAAATGAGTGAATGAATGTGAGTGAGTCAGTTATTAATGGTAAAATACTGATTTTTGCATTAAATTGGAGTGAGTTCCCGACGAAATATGTGGTTGAAAAACACAAGTTAAAACTGTTCAGTAAAGTTTAACGTGATCGTTTCCCCGGCTGATGGCTCCTTCTCCGTTATCAATGACGGCACGATAGCGTGCTCCGGACGAATCGAGATCCTCGACGAAGACGATGAACGATTGATCGATACGCATGAAATTCCCAGCGTTGATGATCTCCGGGATTCTGATCAGGTTAAGATCAAGATTTTGTAAACTGATCCTGTATCATTAATTTGCTTAACAAATTTGCTTGTTTTTTCACAGAAAAAAAGTCAAAAAAGTTTCAAATCACAGAAAACAAATTGAGATTATGTCTCCATGTTTACTGAAACAGTCGGTATCCACGATAATCAATAAAACAACACACGACCTCTAATCTAGTGCTCTATGAGTAGGAAAATTACCTCAATTTAATACACAGGTTATCGATCTGACGGCCAATGACATCTACAAAGAGCTACGTCTGTGCGGCTACGAGTACGGTAAGCAGTTCCAGGGATTGCACTCGTCCAAATCAGGCACCGGATTCTCCGTAGCCGTATGGAATGACAACTGGGTGACGTTTCTGGATGCGCTCATTCAGGTTGTGACATTTTTGATTAATTTTGACCCAAAAGTCTGGAAAATTTAATTCAATGATCATTATGAATAAGGACACCAGGACTTTTTTCTCATATTGATTTTTTGCTCATTCATTATTTAATTCATTATATGATTTGTTATTGCGAGACTGTTTTCGGCGATAATCGACATCGCAAATACGCGAAAAGTAATCTGAAGGAAATAGTAAAGAGTGTTTGAAAAAATCTCCTTATTTATTATTATTTTTCTCAAAACAGGCTGGTCTGATCGACGAGCGCGCTGATAGATTAAAACTGCCCACTGGTGTTCGTGAGATGCGCATCAACCCAAAACAGCACCAGCAGCTCATTATGGAGAAAGAAGGTTTTTTCGACTGAATAATCAGCATACAGTCGGTGCAGCGGGTTATGTCTTGTAAAACTGTTGCCATTCACATCCTAAAATTGTGTTTTTCTCTGATTATAACGGGAATATGGTGATGAAAATAGGTAGGGATATGGAATAGGATCTGGCGCACCTTTTCGGTTTGACAGATATAGGTTGGACAGAGTTTTATTAGAATCGCAAATGGTAGAATTGTACCCAACCCCCATTGACTATAAATTAATTTTAGATTTAGGAACCTATAATGTGAAAGACTCATCTGAAAATCTACCGTTTCAGTGGTTCAATTGAAGAATTTTGACATTAGATCATTCAGGAACCCTTCGAACCGCATCCCCAAATTAATTTGACTTACGATGTAACATATTTTTCAAGAAAATAATTTTTTTATAATTTTTGGAAAATTAAATTTATTTTTGCATAATTTTTTTAATAATCCAAAACTCAGAAAATATGATTATGGATTTGCTGTACTAAAATGATTGACAAGTTGGGGAGTTAAAAAATAAATAAATATTAACGAAAATAAATACTGAAACAATATGGAATCTATCTAAAAACGTCTCCATCATCATAAAAGCCCATTTTACACTATTTTACTCGTATTATCAAAGTCATGTTTAAATTCCAAATCCAAAATTAATTTCTAGTCAATGGGGGTTGGGTATAATTCTACCATTTGCGATTCTAATAAAACTCTGTCCAACCTATAGTTGAAAAAATTATTTCACAGGCAGAAAAAATGACGAGAACGTACACGGACGATAAATTTCTAGTAAAGGTGTTGTTTCATGAGTAGAGACAACTTTTTTAATATTCTTGCTGGCTGAAAAGGTGCGCCAGGTCCTAATCCATATCTCCATCAATTTTCATCATCATATTCCCGTTATACTTCGAGAAAAAAGCAATTTGAGGATGTGAATGGCAACAGTTTTACAAGACATAACCCGCTGCACTGACTGTAATTGCAAAACAATACAATAAACTAATTAGGTTAAATGCTAGAAAGGAAAATTTCCCTGACTGACTGACTCACAATAACATAGCCCATTCGTTATTGTCAGTCAGTCACTCATTCATTCACTCATTCCCTGGCTGGCTCACTCACTCACTCACTAACAAACTCACCTACTCACTTGCAGACGGTCACAAGTTTATTAACGTCCACTACCACAAGTTCACCGGTGAGTGCAATGGAGGTGGCGTGCAGTGTTCTGGTCTGACATCCGAAACAGCGTCGAAGCGATCGGCCCAAACCAACGGTCGTCTTTATCTGGAACGCGTTCGCTTCACGAAGTTCACAGAGACCGACGCTCTGAATACCGAACCCGTCGTGAATCGGCAACAACTCGCTGATTATACGAAACACATCGAGAATCGACTTGTGGACGTTTGGAAGGTGCGATCAAATGTTGCTGATGTCATGCAAATTTTATAGCGTTATGAAAAAAACAAAATAATTTGGTAGATGTAATACACACTTTTCTCTGATTCACTGGAAAACGCGTGTTTCGTTATAAAACGATGCATTTCAGAAGATCAGCGATAAGATGCCGACAATATCACACAGTCCACACATCAAGGAGGCTTTACTCCGACTCAAACAACCCAAGGAACGCCCGGCAATCATGAAAGGATCCTTTGATGCTCTCCTAGGCGAGCTTGAGAAGTGCCAAGAAGCAACGCAGATGGTGCAGTTGGTGCTGCAGTATGCCGAGGTTGGTGAAGTATTGATTAATTTACACAAAGCTTCAAGACCGGTGCCATAATTTTTTTTCTAATTTTCCTTTAAAAACCAAGATAGGTTAATATAGAATATTTTTTAAATAAAATGAATATGATGTAAAAATTCTGATGTTATCCGGTAACTCAAAATCTGATATTGCATTGTAGGTACTGTCCGATGATCCACTGTATGCCTCCTGTCATCATGAGCGTTTGTGCAAGCCCATTGTTGACATTTTGGGCGAGAACTGTCACGGTCACAAACTCAACGCTGCGTTGGTCAATGCGCACTCATTGGCACCACTAACCAAGGTTTGTAAAATATGGGTCTGTGTGGGTTAGAGAAAGTGTGTGATTCAGTTTGGAAGTGATAATTGTGTGACAAAGTGTGCGAGTAAATTTTAAGTGAGTGAGTGTGGTAACGAGGCAAAATTCCAAAACTTAAAAATTTTCCTAGAATTTTCTCCGATCAAACAATATATACCAGCATGGGTGAACTACTGAAATACCCCCGCTGCATAGGCCTAACGCGCTTGTCCTTGCCCCCCGCTCTGACAAGCCAGCCTCACGTTAGGTAATCGAGAGTTAATGAACAGTAAAATTTTATAAGAAAGAAATTTTTGGTCACATAAAATTTTTGTGTTTGAAAAATAATGTAGAACAATTTTGGGCTTTGGATGTTCACGGTAACGAATAAGAGAACGAGAAATAAAGTAACCGCATTCTTTTTGATGCATAAATTACACAGCAAAAGATAACGAACGAGGTGAACCAAGGATCTGAAAACTGAGAATCACGTGATCCTAGGCCACACTAGTCTCACATAGTATTATAAATAAACCTATTTGAAAAACTTGTCAGTCAATCACTAAAAAAAACGTAATAACCAACATGGATGATATTTACAGATTGACGAGATGGCCACCAGTCATCCGCTGGCCGAAGTGAAATGGACAATCGTTAACACCGATGCCGATCAGATGCCACCAGAATCGACTATATCCGAGTATCACGAAACGGTGACGTTCGATGTCTTGAACTCGTTCGACCCGGTTCCTGAGCCGTTGAAGAATCAGTTTGATTACGTTGTGATGGATCGGTGTCTTCACTGGTCAGCCGACATCCAGAGATGCCTGCATCGACTCAAGGAACTCATTCGTGATGATGGATTTGCTGTGGTCATCGAGAACACCAATCTGTATGAGCTGACCTATCTGGTGGACGCCTTGCGGAAAGAACAGCTGCCGGCTACTGGTGATGGCAAGCGGGTTTATGGTTAGTGTTTCACTGAATCGTAGAATACAAATCTCACAAATCCAACAGAATTGCTCGAAACTAAAGTGACGAACAGTTTTTTTACCGGATACTTGAACCGGATGCCCTCAAAAAAATTTTTCACACAAAACACTGATAACGTTATGAACATGAAATAAATTTATAAATGACAAACCCAACATGTTTTCAGGTCTCTACCTGCGGCACGAAGACTGGCTCACAGAGTTTGCGAACGCCGGTTTCGATTGTGTCGCTTATCAGACCGATTCAACTGTTGTGGGCACCGTATATTTGTTTAGGTTTGTGTAAATAGTGATACTAGACAGTCAAATAAAGATATTGTTCTTAACTACACTTTATTCTTTACTTCTCGGATTCATTTCGCAATCCTCTTACTAATTCAACTTTTTTTTTTCATTATTTCATTTTGTCTCTCACTCATCTTTTCATACACACGTGCATACTTACTTAGTCTCTCACTCTTTTGCTCGCTCCCTCACTCTCACTTACCTACTCACTCATTCACTCACTCTCCTCATTGATTACAGAAAGCGCGTTCAACGATCACCGACCATAGTTGATATTGACGATGTGTCAACGTTTAAGTGGATCGAACCACTGCAGAAGCTGATTGAGGAACGTGAAAACGATAAAAATGACGACCGAACGATCTGGTTGAAAAGTGAAAAGGTAATTGAAGTGGGATTCTGGAAACTTCATTTTTAAAACTGGTGTCACGTTATATCTTCTTGCGATCAGTTTTTTCCGTTTGAATTGGTTGGATTAATCAATAAGTAAACCTACCGAGAAAATGTATAAAAATATGAAGAAAATGTGTAAATAAGAGTCAATATGCTGTTGATATTTTACATTAAAAATCAAGAAAAAAATTCCAGGTCACTGACAACGGCTCGGTTGGACTGGCTTATTGTCTGCGACAGGAAGGCGGTTCCATGGCTAATCGTATTCGCAGTATAGCTAACGTGAACACAGATAGTGATGGGGAAGGTGCTGTGCTCGACGAATCCACCGTTGCCACCGTCATGCAGCATGACCTGCACTGCAACATGATCAGGAATAGTGATGTCGGCTCGTTCATACACTTCATCGCCCCCAAAGGTGCGTTTCATCAATAGCTATGATGTACAGGGTGTCCACACAAAGTATCACAAGTGATTTTTTCTAATAACTTTTGCAAAAATAAAGTTGTGAAGTTTAATTTTTCACTTTCACTTTCCCACATATTAGGAAACATAATGATTTTTTAATTTTTGAAATCTGCCCCGAATTTCAGGAAACACACGTGTTTTGGAAAAAAAGGTCAAATTTCCTTGAATTTTCAGGGGAAAATTGGGTTTTGTGACTAAGAAATTAAATTTAATTTGATTGAATTGTAAGTTTAGGTGAAAGTGTTTTGTATTTCGAGAGTGTTTTTGTTGTCTTTCCTTGTCAGCTTAGGTTTAAGTCTTGTTTCAGGGTTTAAAATGGTCCTATCTGTTTCACCGTTTTTATGCTTCATGTTGGTATGAAACCCTCGAAATCATCGTGTTCTCATTTTATGGCTTTTAATTTTATTTCTTGATCGTATTGACCATTGGTGAGTTCGACCGTACTTCTTCTTTAACTCTTTGTTGACAAAAGCGATGAATTTGTAGGTTTCATTTTAACATGAGGCATGAAAACGCTGATGTCGGAATATTCAACCGATGTTGTCACTTTTTCATAAAAAGGACATTACATCTAAGCTAACAAGAAAAATAAATAAAAATCACTTCAAAAAAATAGAACACTCTCTTCTTAAGTCACAAATCATTTGAATGAATTCAATTCTCCCAGTCACAGAACCCAATTTTTCACAATTTCCCCCTGAAAATGAGAGGAAATTTGACATTTTTTCAAACCCTTACATTTTCCAAATTTCTGAACGAATTTCAAAAATTCTAAAATTATTATGTTTCCTAATATGTTGGCTACTTCCAGTAAGAAAATAAGCTTCACAACTTCATTTTTGCAAAAGTTATTAGAAAAAATCACTTGTGATACTTCGTGTGGACACCCTGTATATACTGTAAAGTAAATGTTATTAGAAAAGCAGAGGTTAAGTAAAAGTAAATCCGAAAGATTTCATAGTAGATTTACAGTGACATAGTATATCATGTTTAACACAGTGGCAGAAAAGACTATTTCACACGTGATGCGGTTATTCAATGCGGCCGCAATCACAACTGTCGCAGCTGTGGGGCACGCGCACAGTACAGCACGTACGTCTATAGTACCATAGGTGCACAGCCCGATTTCTGCACGCGCACATGAGTGCATGTCCACAACCCTCCTGTGAACTGTGCGCGGCACCCACAGCTGGGACAGGTGTGGGCGTAATCAACAAAAAGGAAGACAGCCTTCAATAGCCGCAAATACGCGTCGCTGACAATAACGTTTTTCTCTCTATATCGAATCTTCTTGTTTCAATATGCAAAGATAACACACCGTTTGCATGTGATATCAGTTTTTCCTACTTTCTGTACACAATATAATGTTAAAACTGCCACCTCTTGATGTTAATATTGCTCTATCACGTTTCAGACGACCACACGCTCGCCATGTGCGAGCATGCTTCCCTCACCACCCTCGTGCGGGGTGACGTCTCGTCGTTGACGTTCATCGAATCCTTCAACAAATACTTCGAGCAAATGACTTTGCCCATTGAATTGACGCCCAGTGAATTGATACACGTTTATTACGCTCCTTTGAACTTCCGTGACATTATGCTGGCTTATGGTCGGTTATCTCCTGATGCTCTACCGGCAAATGCGACCGGTGATCGGGATTGCCTATTGGGCTTAGAGTTCGTCGGAAGACTAGCAAACGGCAAGCGTGTCATGGGTTAGAAAACTTTGTTGTAGTTGGTGTTGTGTTGTTGTTGTTGTTGTTGTTGTTGTTTTTGTTGTTGTTGTTGTTGTTGTTGTTGTTGTTGTTGTTTTTGTTGTTGTTGTTGTTGTTGTTGTTGTTGTTGTTGTTGTTGTTGTTGTTGTTGTTGTTGTTGTTGTTGTTGTTGTTGTTGTTGTTGTTGTTGTTGTTGTTGTTGTTGTTGTTGTTGTTGTTGTTGTTGTTGTTGTTGTTGTTGTTGTTGTTGTTGTTGTTGTTGTTGTTGTTGTTGTTGTTGTTGTTGTTGTTGTTGTTGTAGTTGTTGCTGTTTAAATTCATTTTTTTCATACTTTTATTATGAATGTTTGTTCAGGTGTACTGCCTGGCGGTAGTCTGGCGACCAGTCTGGTGGTGCCAACAAAATTTATCATGGACGTACCCGATGCCTGGACCATGGAAGAAGCAGCCACGGTTCCTATGACATATTGCACGGCATACTATGCCCTTTGCGTTCGGGGGCACTTACGTAAAGGAGAGTCTGTCCTCATCCACAGTGGCACAGGTTATTGGAAAAGTTTTATGGTTAGGTGGATGAATGGATGAATAAATAGATGGATGGATGGATTGATGAATAGATGGATAGATGAATGGATGGATGGATGAATGGATGAATAGATGGATGGATGGATGGATGGATGAATGGATGGATGGATGAATGGATGGATGAATGGATGGATGGATGGATGGATGGATGGATAGATGGATGGATGGATGGATGGATGGATGGATGGATGGATGGATGGATGGATGGATGGATGGATGGATGGATGGATGGATGGATGGATGGATGGATGGATGGATGGATGGATGGATGGATGGATGGATGGATGGATGGATGGATGGATGGATGGATGGATGGATGGATGGATGGATGGATGGATGGATGGATGGATGGATGGATGGATGGATGGATGGATGGATGGATGGATGTATGGATGGATGGATGGATGGAAGGATGAATGGATGGATGGAAGTATGGATAGATGGATGGATGGAAGGATGGAAGGATGGATGGATGGATGGATGGATGGATGGATGGATGGATGGATGGATGGATGGATGGATGGATGGATGGATGGATGGATGAATATAAAGATAAATAGATGGATAGATGAATGGATTGACGGATGGACAGGAAGATGAGTGACAATGACAGGTGGCGTCGGTCAAGCATCGATCGCGGTGGCACTCTCAATGGGCTGTACCGTCTACACAACCTGCGGATCGGAGGCAAAACGAAAGTTTCTTCTGGAAAACTTCCCCACCCTCACGGATGCGCATATTTTCAACAGCCGCAGCACACAGTTCGAACGCGACATCATGATTGCTACCAAGGGCGAGGGCGTCGATGTTGTGCTCAATTCGCTGTCTGATTCGAAACTGCAGGTGAGTTGGGAGTTGTCGCATCCTGATCAGTTAAGATACAGCATGTAGTCAAAGTACTAATACATTTCATCCCGAGGTTAGCACCGTGTGGAGCGCGGAGGTGGGATCCGTTTAAAAAATATAAGTAAAAAATCGAAGATACTTACATTTTGGACATTTCGATCCTCCAAAACACTTTTGTTCTAAAAAAAACTTGCAAATTACAGTTTTGACAATTTTGGATTCTCAGAATAGTGCAGTTAGTAAACTCGCTTCCAGGCATCTGTCCGCTGCATGGCACAACACGGCCGATTTCTTGAGATCGGCAAGTTTGATTTGTCCAACAACACATCGCTTGGCATGCGCGTTTTCCTGAAGAACATCACATTCCATGGCGTTCTGTTTGATTCACTGCTGAATGGCAAAACTAATGAAGTAAATCAGGACTGGATAACTGTCCGCGAGCTGTTATACAAAGGTTAGATCTTCTGAAGGTTAGATATCAGAACTGGTGGAACAAATCCCGACTTTATATCTTCCTTCGACATGCTTGACAAATGTAAGCACGCTTCTTTGATTAAGTAATTCAAACTTAATTGGCAATGGCCCCCTTAATCGGCTACACCAACTCATCAGTGATAACCAACATCAACAACAACTACGGAGTTCAATCTTATTCTCATTCGCCTTCCTAAAACTCTTTCACTCATCAAGGACAGTAACAGAATGCATTTCTTATGCAGTAAACGATTCTAACAAACAAATTTTTTATTTGCTCATTTTCTAACTCACAGTATATCACCACTCATTCACTCTCTTATTCACTCAGGCGTCGCCGCTGGCGTCGTCCGTCCACTGCAGTCGACGCTGTTCACAGCCAATCAGGTCGAAGAAGCTTTCCGCTACATGGCCTCCGGCAAACATATGGGCAAGATCATCATCCAATTGCGATCGGAGGAACGAACGCCAATCTGTCCACCATCTAAGTTGACCATCAAAGCTGTCAAGCGCATGCTGTGCAACCCGAAGGACTCGTATCTGATTACGGGTGGCCTGGGCGGTTTCGGACTGGAGCTGACCAATTGGCTGGTGACTCGCGGCGCCAGGAACCTAGTGCTCACGAGTCGAACCGGTGTGAAGACGGGATATCAGGCGAGATATATAGAAGATTGGAGGCAGCGTGGAGTCAACGTTCATGTCTCCACGAGAGATATCGCCGATAAACAGGAATGTGAAGCGCTGATTGGCGACTGTACACAGATGGGACCACTTGGCGGTGTGTTCCATTTGGCCATGGTACTGCGCGACACCATGTTTGACAATCAAACGACGGAGAACTTTATTGAAGCCGGCAAGATGAAGTACGTTGGCACGAAACATCTGGATATTTGCACAAGGAAAATGTGCGAACAGGAAACAATGAAATGGTTGGTGAAAAAAAACTCTAGTATCAGAAAAACTACGGTCCTGCTACAAAGCTGTAACTTAAAAACCAAGTGTTTGTCTGTATTATATAATTTCTGAAAGTTCTGACATGTGGCTTATCATTCGCTGCGACAAACCACACAAACATGAACAGCAAGTATATACTTGTTTTGACAAAGGTTTTGAATCGATATAAAAATTAGTAAAGAGTCGATAAGACTACTTCAACTGATTTACGGAGTAAATAAT
>OZ038442.1:1642456-1657456 GCA_964036265.1 Daptonema setosum
GCCGGGCGCGGCTTGCGACAGCGTCGAATCGGTCGCTCAACATTACCTTCAGGTTGCGTTTTCTGTTAATCCACTTCAAATATAGCTCAAAACGACAGCAGTGATGCCGAAAAAAATAGTATAAGAAATTTCAGGAGAATGGAATAAACCAACAAAACGTTATTAACCGATTTCCGCTAAAACGTCAAAAACAAAAAATCGATTTTTTAAACTTTGAAGGTTTATTTTTCACTTAAATAATGCTCTAATCGAAAAATCGTCTTTTATGGTGAATAAACACCACTAGATGTATAAAAAAACCGCAATAAACGGAAATGCTGTTATTCGAACTGCTAACCGTAGATTCTCTCAGGCAACGCCATTTAGGCCCCGCGCACGTCCAAGGGCCGGCTCTCGAGGAGAGACCCGAGGGCTCTACTCGAGAGCCAGCCCTTGGACGTGCACGGGGCCTTAATCAGCCAGGGTTTTATGTTCGTAAATGCAATTCGACAACAGAACATAAAAAAGATAATATACTGATAGCTGAATGTTACTACGATTCTTTCGCCGAGAGACGTATAACGTTCGATTCGCCATTGTTAACAACTGATTCACCAGTTAATCTACGTTTGCGTTTCACGCCAACTAGAAGACAACGAGGGTTTCCGAATAGCGAAAGATGTTCAGGCGACAGAGTTCCATACAGTACAGGACAGAAAGATGTGGCAAACCGCGGTCGCCCCGAGACTCCCAGCTGCGCGCTGATTGAATGGGGGGCGTGTTCCCATGGTAACAGAGGAAATGCTGATGTGACATGACAGCCCTAAAGAGGGTATTTTCATTGACATTTTATTTATGTAAATAAACGTAGGGAACTTGAGGCGGGCTACTCGATTAAGCCAGAAAAAAACAATAGTTTTGTGCATCTCATAACGCGCTGTGACCGCGGGCGACTGTGGTTTATAACTATTTTTTGTCCTGTACTGTAGTTGCAAAGTTACAGCGTTTTAGAACTTCAAAATTTCCTTGTTTCAGCTGATGCGCGCCGATCAACCGGACGGTCCTTACACTCTGGTCGGCTACTCCTTTGGTGCGCTCATTGCGTTTGAGATGGCCTGTCTGCTTGATGAAGAAGGTATCGACTATGAACTCGTGCTGCTCGACGGTTCCCATTACAACATGGCCGTCTACAAAAAGCTCTATCGTATCGCCTATCATATGCCGGCAGTCTTCGACCTATCAGATCAGGGCATCTTCCAAACCGAGCTGCTGATCGGCCTGACGGGTCGGTTCGCCAACTTCAATGATGACGAAGTTCGTACGCGGTTGTTGGCGCTGGAAAGTTGGGAGCAACGCGTGGCGGAGGTAGCCAAGTTGGCCATGGCCTCGGGATTATTCAAAGATGCCGCCATCTTTGAGAGCGTTTGCGACAGTTTGCGTCGGAGATTGTTGGCCATTGATCGGTTGGTCTAACGAATATTCATGATGAAATCAAGAACAAGCAATTTTTTAGTTTTAAGAAATCAATAAATACATATGCTCGGAGTCGGGCGCTCACCCAGATTTTTTAAAAACTTGATTTTTCCACATTATTCATGCATGAACAAACTGTTCACAAGAAATAGGTCTTTATGGATGTCTTAGGAACCCCATGAAATTTCTCATCAGTGGCGATCGGTGTTCCGTGGTTTGATCGCTTTGATCGAATCAACTTAGCCTCTGGGAGAGTTTTTTTGCGTGTGGGTAAAATTGTCCTAGAATCAGGTCAATTCAGCCCTACTGTTGGAAACTGGTTGAATACGAAACACGAAACTGACGTTTTTTTCAGGTATTGGCCAACGCGGAACCTTAGAGGAAATCTCACCCTAATCAGGGCATCACGCGTATCTATGAGGGAATTAGACGCGAAACATGACGCCGGACTGGGAACGGTTGGCTCATTAACTGACTGACTTATTAACGACCTGACTGACAGACTAACAGAATGACTGACTGACTGAATGACTGAATGACTGAAAGACTAACTGACTGACTATCTGATTGAATGACAGACTGACGAAATGACTGATTGGCAGGTTGACAGGCTGACTGACTGAATCGCTCGCTGACTGACTTACTGACTGACTTTGTGACTGACTTATTGACTGACTGACTGACTGACTTTGTGACTGACTGATTGACTGACTGACTGATTTAATAATTGATTGGTTGCCTAATTGTTTAACTGGTTGATTAATTAACTGGCTGAAATGGCTGTTTGTCAGGTTGACAGGCTGACTGACTGAAAGACGGACTAACTTACTGACTCGCGGACTAACCGCTTGCTCAGTCACTTAACCGATTTACTCACTTGATTGACTGATTGACCAATTTAATGACAGCTCCCAACAACAAAATCTGTCTAACTAACTTATTGACAGACAGACTGATTATATGCCGCTTGACCCTGATTTACTGGCTTACGTAATCGACCTCACACGCCTATTTGAATGACTGACTGACTGATTTACTGACCGCTTACCTAAACAAACTGATAAACTACGTGACTGATTGACCATTGAATGGCGGAATCTGCTTTTGAGGTCTTTTGCATTATTTTAGGAGCTGGGATTTTAATGACAGTTTAGCTTCGTTGACAGACTGACAGTCTCACTGACTGACTGACTGACTGACTGATTGATTGCAGGTTGTGGATGGTAAAGTGACTGTTCACGTCGTCGATGGCGATCACGATTCGTTCATCCAGGGTAGCGGCAGTGGAGAAACAGCGGCGATAATGAATGCCATATTCTGTCAATCATGATTGACAACTTGATTATGTGTTTCGGTCAATCGAAGTTGACAGTATGATATGAGTACTGTGTAATTTAAAATATCAATAACATTTTATGTTCATATGAATATCGTTTCTTTGTATTATTCTGTCATTGTGTCCGTCTTGATTGATGAAATGATTCTAAAATTGTTTTCTATCTTACATAATACAGTGGTTTTGTTACTACGAGCGTTATTATTAGTGAAATCATTCTATCATATCGTTAATCATAAAATTCAATATTCATCGTTCTGGGGTTTTAAACTTTCAATCACGATTGATAAAATGATGTTCATTTTCTCTTAGTTAATTTTATAGAGAGCTTGTCAATATCAAAAACAACATTTGCGCTCGAAATATTATCTGTGCGGTTAGCAACATGTGGCGCATAAAATTTTTTTCAGACGTGTCAACTGAAAATATTTATACATATTTTTAATATCAAAGTTATATATGTCGATATTAATGTGTTTTTTTCATAAACTTACATGGTTTTCTTGGTTTTGTCTACTGTTTTCAGTTTATTGATTTTTGATTTCCATCTTCAAGTGGTTAATACATAACTCAAATTTTTACTGATTTTGCGAGTGCCTTATATGATACCATAAGATATAGTTGGATCGGGTTTACTTGTTATAATTTGTTTCTGAACCCGTTTTGCTTGGTCAGGGTTTCTTTTTATCATTATAACCTATCCAGGGTTTCTTGTTAGCCAAAAACTTTTTGGCGCGCAGTTTTAATTCAAATCTGCTTTGGCGCGCTTTTTTAAATTTCGAGAAAACATACTTTCTGCATGCCATTTGGGCAAAATTGCGCTTAATTGCGTTGCACACGCGCGTAACCGAACTGCAGAATCAATTTTTGATAACAAGAAATTCTGACCAAGCTATAATAAATATTTTCCGATAGCCGATTCATCGTTTCTTGATACTCACAATGTTTTTGGCGCGCAATTTGAATTCAAAACTGCTTTGGGCGCGCATTCAAAGTTACGGTGAAAATAATCTTTGGGATAACAGAGGAATATTGTTTTTATTTAATTGCATATGAGCGTAACGAATGTACAGAAGTAATTTTTTATTATAATATACCTGGGACAAGCTATTATTAATTAATTATTCATAATTATACTTTCTTTATGACGCCAAATTTTGACCTGACCCACTCTCGATGACAAGTCTCTGGCCTATCCAGGGTTTCTTGTTAGCCAAAAACTCTTTGGCGCGCAGTTTGAATTCAAATCTGTTTTTGGCGCGCTTTTTTAAATTTCGAGAAAATTTTTTTTTTCACATAACAGTTTGACAACAAGGAAAGTTGGGCTTAATTTTTTTTGCATATATGCGTTACTGAATCGTAAAATAAATTTCTGTCAAGAAACCCTGACCAAGCTATATACATATTTTATATTCCTTTGTGTTTTAACTTTTCCCCGTTGGTTTCAATGAGGCTAAGCAATTATAGCAGAACAACCTTGTACAGCAGTTGTTCAAATGTCTGAATGTCTGACATTCGAACACTTTACAATATGTTTAGACAGGGAATCTAATTAATTTTAATTCACACCATATATATATTTAAATAAAGTTACGTTATTATTGAAATAAAATATTAAAATTGGAATTACGTTGGTAGTTTTTGATAGTTTTTTTTTTTTACTTTGAAGCCTGAAATAATAATACACACGTTGATGTAAACTTTAACCGTAGTTCCAATAAATTAGCGTTATTTTCATTACTTAATATTTATTAAAAGTAATAGAGATATTATAATGTTTTTCATAAAGAAATAATAGAGAAAACATGCGCAAAGATTAATAGTTGGTCATTAAATTTATTGCTTCGCATTTACCCGAAATTGGTTTTTAAAATGGAACATTAATTAAGTTATTATTGGTCTACAACGCTTACAATATTTTCACAATACTTACAATTTTACTGTTTTAAATTTTTGTAATATATTTATATGTTCATTTTATTACATATACATACGTTTGTACATACATTTACATACTGCGGTTAATAGGTCACCCGAGTGCTGTAAAACCATCTAGATGCATGAATTTCATTATATGACAACGAAAAGTTTAACGAAACGAAAGTTACAAGATTTAATTTTTCAAAGAGAAAAATCACGAAGAATTGGTAAAAAATTTCCATGAGTGGCAAAAGTTTTATGAATGAAATTTTTATTTCTTGCGTAACGCATTGACCGCAGTATATAGCATATATTGTTCTGTTGTCCCTGATTTTCAAACCAGCAAGTTCACTTTCCAGCTTGAAACGTTAGTCTCACTAGGTGATGGGGAAACTTACTACAGCAAATATGTTTTTTCCCCGAAAATAAAACCACGTATAAAATAAATAACTAAACATGATTGGTTACTTTGCGCGTGTTCGACACTCATTGGTTAATTCAAATTCAGAAGCGCAAGTGGTCTCTTCGAACGCGTATAATTTGATAGCACACGCGAGCGTCAGAATGCACGTACACAACTGATGTGCATGAGTTTTGAACTGCCCGTGCGCGCGAAAACCCTTTTCGTTGTGGGACCATGTGAACATTCAGATTCGAATTAGCCAATGAGCGTCGACCACGCGCAACGTAACCAATCATTATCAGATATTTATTTTATCCGTCATTATACTTTCGGAGAAAATTTTTTGATCTAGTAAATTTCCCCATCACCTAGTGAGACTAACGTTTCAAGCTGGAAAGTGAACTTCATGGTTTGAAAATCAGGGACAACAGAACATGCTAAAGATGTGCCTTGGAGTCGCAGTGAGAATTTTCGGTGAGAAATGATGTACTGGATGTCTCAGCGCCAGTTTACCATCTACATCACCAGCGGACGAGATAGGGAAGGAAAAGGAATCCCCCCCCTCTTTGGCGGTTTCAGAAAGTAGAGTTTGTTTCTTAATATGTAGATGAAATTCTCAAAACAGCTCATTACCCCCTCTTTGGCCAAATTCCCCTCCCTTTGACAATTTGGGTCGTTCGCCAGTGACCTTTGTACATAACATATTTTCAAAAGTTTTTATCTAGAATAAACTGCTGGAAGATATCAAACAAGTTGGCAAAGTATCCTCAACACAGGAAAAAAATTTCAGTCCTAACGGTTTAGTAGAACTCAAATACGGAAAACGTCAGCCTCGGTACAAAAGGATGGGACACCCTGTAAATAAAAGGGTTCCGAAAAATGCCGTCTCTCAATTATAGGCCTCGTTATTGTTTATAAAAAAACCCTTACTTACAGAAAATTTGTTACTTGAGAATCCGGTTCTGCACTTGAGAATCTGGTTATAAGAAATTTAAAAAGGTAAATAAAACGTGGCACAGAAAACTCATTGTTTGAGAATCCGGTTCTGGAGTTGAGAATCTGGTTCTGGCCATGCGATGGGTTCTCGCTGTTTTAAACCATTTCTTATATTCAATTATGAGGCCTATATGTACAGAGGCACCCAGAAATTTCCGGGAAACCAGTTTTTCAGGGTTTTTTGGCCCGTCACAAGACCTGATATTGTTAAAATTTTGATTTTGCGCTTTAAAATGATTTTAATTACTGGTTTATAGAATTTCAATTACTGGTTTATAGACATGGCTCATGTTACGGAGCGAAAGTGGCATGTACAGTATGTATCTATCGCAATTAATTTAGTGCTCACATGTACCCAGTCTGAAAATTGACCAATAAAGCGATGCTGATTAAGTCGCTTCCCTTGTCAAGTTGTTCAAGAACGTTGTTGACGATCAGTGATGGTCATTTGTAAAATGAATGACCGCTATTTCACTATTTGTGGCTTGGTATCTTTCTTTGCTCTTGTGGCATATAGGGTGGACATTTGGTTATTAGAATGGCCAGAGAAGGTAACCAGTATATCCCCTATAAAATTGAATCTTGGATTTTGGGTTCTATTTTAGATTTCAACGTTTTTCTTAAAAACAGGGAAAAAAGAAAAATTGGATTTTCTGTGAATCCAAAATTCAAATTTTGAAATTTGGAGTTTCGCTTCACAGAAAATATTTTTTTTTGTTTCCTTCAAAAACATCCAATTCCGTCAAAATTGGAAATAGAGCACAAAATCCAAGATTCAGATTTATAGGGGAAACACTGATCACCTTTTTGTAGCCATTCTAATAACCAGTTGTCCACCCTATAAAAACTGAATTTTATTAAGTCATGGGTTTCGGTGGTCCGGAAACCTTGAAAAAAAAACTGGTTGTCCGGGTCCTGGACGCCCCTGTAATTGAGATCACTCCATCACGATCATTCTCTTTTCATGACTTAAACGGTTTTCACCTTCAACCGTTCAAAATAAAACACCCACATCGGGTTGATGTATGTTCAACAACAACAACAACAACAACAACAACAACAACAACACCAACACCAACACCACCACCAACAACAACAACAACAACAACAACAACAACAACAACAACAACAACAACAACAACAACAACAACAACAACAACAACAACAACAACAACAACAACAACAACAACAACAACAACAACAACAACAACAACAACAACAACAACAACAACAACAACAACAACAACAACAACAACATCAACAACAACAACAACAACAACAACAACAACAAACGATGTTCACCTGCAACCGTCCACAATGAAAACACCCACGTCGGGTTGATGTATGTTCATCACTTAACATAACAATACCGCACGTCAGAAAACTCGGCCTGCGTTATTTACATTAATTTATTAACAATCATTACAACTTGTTTTTAGATAAACATGACAATCGCGGACGAGCCAATCCTCCAAAGGGAGGGGCATTGTACTAAAGAGGGGGCATTGGCAGGTTTGAGGCCATTTTAACCACACCTTAAGGAACAAAGTCTACTTATCAGAAGTGCAAAAGAGGGGGGAATTCCACTTTTTCTTTCTTCCCTCGTCCTTTACTGAAACATGGTTACGTGACTACACGGCTTGTTGGGATTTTTTGGATGTTTTTTAGGCTTGATCGACTGACGATAATCGATTATCATTTTTATAACTAGACATACGACCGCGCATTGGCGGACCAGCTATTCCTCCAAAGGGCCCGTTCAATCTTCACTTTCAGGAACAAACTTTATTTTTTGAAACCGCCAAAGAGGGGAATACCACTTTTCCCTTCCCTTTTCGACCATTACAACTTGTTTTAGCACAAACAAGGTTACGCATTTTTACCCCCCCCCCCCCTAAAAAAACTCTGTTCTACATATGTACAGTACCTTACAACTTGCTACTTTTATTAAGGTTATCATTGCAACCCAAAAGGTTAAGACATTAAGAAAGACAAATCTACATTTATGTATAACACTCAACCTAATAAAACCGTATTGAAACTCGCGCCAGAAGTATTTATATAGTTTCGTGAATCATTACAACTTGTTTAGCACAAACATAATTACGTAGTTTTAGCCCCCCCCCCCTCTCCAACTCGTTCCTACCTTAGAATTTTCTACCTTTATTAAGGTTATTACTGCAACCCGAAACGGTTCAGACAAGAAGAAATCCCTATCTACATATCTACATGTATGTATAACACTCAAACTAAAAAAAACCATTATAACTCGGCCAGAATTGTTTCTATAGTTTTATAAATCATCACAACTTGTTTTAGCACAAACAAGGTTACGCCTTTTTAACCCCCCCCCCCCCCATCCAAAAAAACTCTGTTCTAAATATTTACCTTACAACTTGCTACCTTTATCAAGGTTATCATTGCAACCCAAAAGGTTAAGACGTTAAGAAATCCATATCTACATTTAGTATGTGTATGTATAACACTGAACCTAATAAAACGTATTGAAACTCGCGCCAGAAGTATTTCTATAGTTTTATAAATCATTACAACATGTTTTAGCACCAACATGATTTAGTTTTAGTTTTAGCCCCCCCCCCCCCCCAAACTCCGTTCTACCTTACAACTTTACACTTTTTACATTAAGGTTATTCTTACAACCCGAAATTGTTCAGTCAATAAGAAAGCCATACATATCTACATGTATGTATGTACGATACGTATAATACTCAGCCTAATAAAAACCGTAATAACTCGGCCAGAATTATTTCCATAGTTTTATAATTCATTACAACTTGTTTCAGCACAAACATGGTTAAGTAGTTTTTTTTTTAACTACTTAAAAACTATAATGGCTGCCTGGGATTTAAGTGCAAAGTTGTAGTGTTAACTATTCCAAATTATGAATCGTTAGCTGCATCAAATGTAAGAGAAGGTGAGTATAATAGTCGGCTGTCCGACTCAACTCAATCCAACAGCTGTATGCTATAACATGCAATCATCATGTTCAGTGGGTGATACACTGGGTTGGACAAGTTAATGTGTCATTTTTTCACTTGAATCTCCAGAAGCTCTGTACTTAAAAGCCCCTCCTCCCCAACTCCGTTCTACCTTACAACTTTACACTTTTTACATTAAGGTTATTCTTACAACCCGAAATTGTTCAGACAATAATAAAGCGCACCCTGTACATATCTACATTTGTAGATATACAGGGTGTGCCAATAAAAATCACAAAACGTTGGAGGGTAAGAATTTCGTGACTAAAAATTCGATTTGCATCATTTTAAGTGGTATGTTTTTGACTTTTGTAAATTAGAATATTATGATAAAAAAATGTTAAGTTGTGAGATACCAGACTTTTAAAGAAAAGTGCTGTTTTCCTAGTGAAAATCCATACAAATTATATTTTACCAAATATAAAGTGACCCAAAAAGGACAGTATTTCAGCCGAATTATAAACGACAATATTTTTTCAGACGCAAAGAAATCATAATTATAATGTTGATGACATTGTGCTAAATATGGACCTTCTGTGCTCAACGCTCAACAGCCCGTTTTCTATCATGAATAGAAAGGTCGTGTTTCAAATAAAGTAATCAAAAAAGTACTAAGCGGATAAAACTGAAAAAAACGAAAAAAAATTAATGAAAAGTTTAAAACATTAACAAACGACTATTCTAACTCATTATGTTGTATCGGAAACATGATATTTTCAAGAAATTGTTGCGTAACTTCTGATTGATTGAAATTATAAAAATATAAACTGAGGTAATAAATTTCCAAACTATGCCGGTTGAAATTACGCAAACCGTAATTCGATCCAATACCTTTTTCACGAAGTTGTTAATTTTCAGAGCTTTTTTGGCCCACCCTGTATATACATAAGCCCTACCCTGTACATGCGTGTACGTCTCGACGCGGTGATAAAAAAAACTTGCAACATTCATCTTATAATTACTTATAGTAACAACATGTCTCTAGACCGTCGCGAGTATTGTTACAACACTTAGTGTTAGTTTTCCCTTCATAGTCGGAATTTTTTTCGGAACCTTTCCGCAAAACTTTTACCTGTTTCTTTTCGACATGTCTTTTATTTTCTTCCTGTTTCGATTTCGAGAACGTTAACATTTTTCACCAGTTTCATGTATTGCAACTATTGCTGTTACAGTAACACTTATGTATGTACATACGTGTTTCAGAACACTAAACCACTTCTGTGAACAGCCTAATATATTTTTAGCTTGGTCAAGGAATGTTCTTATGACACTTTACTTCTATGTACATACCTTTTTTAATTAACACACTGAGTGGTAAAGGACAAACAAAATTAAATACCTGTTACGTGAGTAAGCATTGAAATAGGCGCAAGGTTTGTACGATATTCACGATATTCACGTGAGTGAGTGAGTGAGTGAGTGAGTGAGTGAGTGAGTGAGTGAGTGAGTGAGTGAGTGAGTGAGTGAGTGAGTGAGTGAGTGAGGGAGTGAGTGAGTGAGTGAGGGAGTGAGTGAGTGAGTGAGTGAGTGAGTGAGTGAGTGAGTGAGTGAGTGAGTGAGTGAGTGAGTGAGTGAGTGAGTGCGTGAGTGAGTGAGTGAGTGAGTGAGTGAGTGAGTGAGTGAGTGAGTGAGTGAGTGAGTGAGTGAGTGAGTGAGTGAGTGAGTGAGTGAGTGAGTGAGTGAGTGAGTGAGTGAGTGAGTGAGTGAGTGAGTGAGTGAGTGAGTGAGTGAGTGAGTGAGTGAGTGAGTGAGTGAGTGAGTGAGTGAGTGAGTGAGTGAGTGAGTGAGTGAGTGAGTGAGTGAGTGAGTGAGTGAGTGAGTGAGTGAGTGAGTGAGTGAGTGAGTGAGTGAGTGAGTGAGTGAGTGAGTGAGTGAGTGAGTGAGTGAGTGAGTGAGTGAGTGAGTGAGTGAGTGAGTGAGTGAGTGAGTGAGTGAGTGAGTGAGTGAGTGAGTGAGTGAGTGAGTGAGTGAGTGAGTGAGTGAGTGAGTGAGTGAGTGAGTGAGTGAGTGAGTGAGTGAGTAAGTGAGTGAGTGAGTGAATGAGTGAGTAAGGAAGTGAGTGAGTGAGTGAGTGAGTGAGTGAGTGAGTGAGTAAGGAAGTGAGTGAGTGAGTGATTGAGTGAGTCAGTTAACAAAGCGCTCCATAATGAAGCATGGAGTCGTGAGTTCGAAAATTTCGCTTATTTAGAAAATGTCGATAATGCTATTAAATCTTTTTGGGGTGGTAAATACGGTAATCAGGGATTTAATTATTAGATGTCATGTTGTTCGTTCGTCAGTCAGTCAGTCAGTCAGTCAGTCAATTAGTAAGTCAGTCAATCAGTCAGTCAGTCAGTCAGTCAGTCAGTCAGTCAGTCATTCAGTCAGTCAGTCAGTCAGTTAGTCAATCAGTCATTCAGTTTAATTATATGCAGTTTCGTATTTGGGCACTTTTTGTTACTATTTCGTATGAATCATATCTTTTCGACATTTTTCCGTCAGTCAGTCAGTCAGTCGGTCAGTCAGTCATTCAGTCAGTCAGTCAGTCAGTCACTGAAAGACTGTCACTCTATCTGTGGGGGTTAGTCGCTTTGCACAGACTGGTATGGAGTGACATCCTCGTTATCATATGACCGTAGATGATGAGAATCGGGGAATCTCCGTCAAAGGATGTTTAACCTTTTTTTAGTGAGCGTGAGTGAGTGAGTGAGTGAGTGAGTGAGTGAGTGAGTGAGTGAGTGAGTGAGTGAGTGAGTGAGTGAGTGAGTGAGTGAGTGAGTGAGTGAGTGAGTGAGTGAGTGAGTGAGTGAGTGAGTGAGTGAGTGAGTGAGTGAGTGAGTGAGTGAGTGAGTGAGTGAGTGAGTGAGTGAGTGAGTGAGTGAGTGAGTGAGTGCGTGAGTGAGTGAGTGAGTGAGTGAGTGAGTGAGTGAGTGAGTGAGTGAGTGAGTGAGTGAGTGAGTGAGTGAGTGAGTGAGTGAGTGAGTGAGTGAGTGAGTGAGTGAGTGAGCCACACAGTGTCCACAATCTGTCCGTGACTCATCTACACAATCAGTCAGTCAGTCAGTCAAACCAGACAGTCTACGAATCACGCGGGGTGGATTTTGGTTTGAGGAATTCTGTGGCCCCAACATTTCATCCGTTATAACAACATTACAATCGCAACATTATATTAACAGTCACAGTTGTGTGGGAATGTCACAATCGGATTGACATTCTTCGTTTGAACTTGCGCCCTTCGTGCCCCTGCACAACTTATAAATGCACATCAGTGAACCATAATCATGTAATCTTTCGAATTTAGTCTACGCAACACGAGATTGTTTTTGTGGAAAAGAAAAACTTTGAAAAAGTTTCCAAATTTTCAATCACTTACTCCGAGTCAATTGTGACTTCTGTAACATAAACAATTAGTATAAACCAACATGTTTTTTCCAAGTCGGCCATCGGATGCTAAACAACCCAACTGATTACTAGTCAGAATAGTCTGGATTTCAATTTTTTCGCAACGTGTTGCAGATGTTACGTACCGATGTTATGTTACGCTCCACCATTCCGCTTATTTAGACAACTGCCGATAATGCTATTGAATCTTTTTTATGGTGGTAAATACGGTAATCAGGGTTTTGATTATTAGATGTTATGTTGTTCGTTCGTCAGTCAGTCAGTCTGTCAGTCAGTCATTCAGTCAGTCAGTCAATTTGTAAGTCAGTCAGTCAGTCAGTCAATCAATCAGTCAGTCAGTCAGTCAGTCAGTCAATCAGTCAGTCAGTCAGTTTATTATGCAGCTTTGTATCAATGCACTTTTTGTAACTATTTCGTAGGATTCATATTTTGTCATTTTTTTATAACGTGATGTTGATGTAACATGGCTCAGCCAGATCATTGTCAGAGCGTCAGTCCGTCAGTCCGTCAATCATTCATTCAGTCAGTCAGTCAGTCAGTCAGTCGGTCAGTCAGTCAGTCAGTCAGTCAGTCAGTCAGTCAGTCAGTCAGTCAGTCAGTAAGTCTGTCAGTCATGAAGTCAGTCAGTCAGTTATTCAGTCAGTCAGTCAGTCAGTCAGCCGGTCAGTCAGTCATTCACGCAGTCAGTCAGTCAGTCAGTCAGTCATCACAGTCAGTCAGTCAGTCAGTCAGTCAGTCAGTCAGTCAAGTCAGTCAAGTCAGTCAGTCAGTCAATCAGTCAGTCAGTCAGTCAGCCAGTCAGCCAGTCAGTCAGTCAGCCAGTCAGTTTATTACGCCGTTATGTAATATTGCACTTTTTTGTTACTATTTCGTAGGATTCATATTTTGTCATTGACTTTTTGCAATGTGGTGTTGATGTAACATGGTTCCACCAGATCATTGTCAAAGCGTCAGTCAGTCAGTCAGTCATTCAGTCAGCCCGTCAGTCAGTCAGTCAGTCAGTCAGTCAGTCAGTCAGTCAGTCAGTCAGTCAGTCAGTCAGTCAGTCAGTCAGTCAGTCAGTCAGTCAGTCAGTCAGTCAGTCAGTCAGTCAGTCAGTCAGTCAGTCAGTCAGTCAGTAAGTCAGTAAGTCATTTAGTCAGTCCGTGAGTCAGTCAGTCAGACAGTCAGTCAGTCAGTCAGTCAGTCAATCAGTCAATCAGCTAGAGCTGAAGGTCGTGGGTTCGAGTCCCACCAGGAAGCTGAATTTTTTCAGCTATTCTGGTGACGACTGTCTATCAATCAGTCAGTCAGTCAGCCAGTCAGCCAGTCAGCCAGTCAGTGAGTCAGTCACCGGGACCAAAGATATGTATCGTACGTTTCCGTTTGTAAGATTATTGAGTTTCACGAAAAACTTTTCAATGGTGTGGTCATAAATCTTCTAGAACTGAAAATTTTGGTTTCAGGGGGAGGTATAACTGAGGTTCGAATATTTCGCGACAGTTTTCCGGGACATTGTTGGGACATTTTTTTTTGTAAAAAAAATTCAAGCACACTATTTTTTGTTTGTTTTTTTGTAACATTTATGTCAGGCACATTAATTTAAAACTTTTAATTTAGGGTGTGTGGCAAGAGTCTTATAAAAAATCAGTGAATTTGTCGCATTTGTCGCGAAATATTCGAACCTCAGTTATACATATCACAATTAAAACGTTCGGGTTTTCAATATCGTCCCTCATTTATTCACCCCTCCATTATTACAGTTCAAGTATTTTAATTTCAACCCTGCACATACGTGATTGTCTACAGTATGTTAAGTAAGTTTATACATGCGTACATTTAACTGTTTTTACTACACAATACATGTATGGCTATCATTTGGCCAGTTTACCTTTTGGCCAGTTTACCCTTCAGTAAAATTTATTTGGCCAGTTTACCTTTTGGCCAATTTACCCGACCCCCAACGTTGGTGGTCCTGGGCGGTATTCCCGTGGGGCAAATTGTATTTAACGCGGTTGTAATTGTAGGTTGAGTAGATTGTTTTATTTGATCGAATAATCAGTCCTTTGATTGTTATTTCTTAGTTCGTCAGAAAGTGAGTGAGTGAGTGAGTGAGTGAGTGAGTGAGTGAGTGAGTGAGTGAGTGAGTGAGTGAGTGAGTGAGTGAGTGAGTGAGTGAGTGAGTGAGTGAGTGAGTGAGCTGTTTCTGAACCCTTGAGTAGATTATATTATGTGTATGTTTTATCTAGTATTGCCAAAGTTACCTGATTCATACTCAGTGGTCTAGTAAGTCAGCCAGCCAGTCAGTCAGTCAGTCAGTCAGTCAGTCAGTCAGTCAGTCAGTCAGTCAGTCAGTCAGTCAGTCAGTCAGTCAGTCAGTCAGTCAGTTAAAATTTGGACCGCTAATATTGCGAGAACGCTGATTGGGTTGTTCGTTTATGGTCATGTTACGTTACATGATTTAATCATCAATATAATCAAAACCATCAAAATTAAATGTAATCTAATCATTTGTTTTTGACTTTGATGTGATC
>OZ038442.1:1659956-1667456 GCA_964036265.1 Daptonema setosum
TGACTGCCTTACTGACTGAGAGACTGATTGATTGACTGACTAAGTGACTCACTGGCTGAGTTTTTAAGTGTATTAACCTGTTTAAAAGAAGTGTAATTTGTTTATGTAGAAAAATTTCAAACTGTAGTTCTCCAGAAAAAATCTCACGCTTGACATCGGAAAACATGAAAGGCGAATTTTACAATCAATAAAAAAGAAAAAAACATGTTCAAAAATAAATTATAATAGATATTAGACTTTGGTACTTGATAAAATTCTGGTGAGTCTGTTTTGGGGTAAAGATGTCTCGAAAATCTATTCATAGTCTCGAAAATCTATTTAACTATAGCCTATCCAGGGTTTCTTGTTATGGAAAATTAATTTTGTGGACCGGTTACGCACGTACATATGACATGAGTTCAGCGCAATTTTCATTTTTTGTCCAAATGATTTTGAAAAAAAGGGTTTTTTCTCAAAAATTTGAATTTGAATTCAAACTGCGCGCCAAAATTTTTTTGGCTTACAGGAACTCAGACCAAACTATAATTTATAAAACATTTTCCCGGGCGCGAAAATCCGCTGCAAATACACTCACACTCTAATTTGGAGAAAAAGCTTACTTATTGTGAAGAACGCTTACATAAACTACAATTTTATGTAGGTCAGTCAATCAGTCAGTAACTAAGCCAGTCAGTCTGTCATTTCCTGGGAGTCTGCTAGCCAGTCTTCTTTTCAGTCACTTATGTGGAACTTTAATTGAAAGGTACACCTTTCTAGTGTTCAGAATTAGTTAATTTGTGACTGAGTCCGTCAGTCAGTTAGTCTGTCGGCCAATCAGTTGGTTAGTCAGTTCACGGGTCAGTCAGTCAGTCAGTCAGTCAGTCAGTCAGTCAGTCAGTCAGTCAGTCAGTCAGTTACCGACGATATGTACATTTGTTACATTATTGAGTTCCACGAAAAACTTTTATTTTCGATCGTGTGATGTCCTACTTCATTCACAACTGAAAATTTTCAGGTATCACAATTGAAGTAACATTATAAAAACGTTCGGATTTTCAATATCGGTCATTCCTTGATTATTACAATTCAATTATTTCAATATGGTCCATGCACATATGTACGTACTTGTCTACAGTATGTTAAGTACGCTTCTACATGTGCCGTTTTAACTGTTATTACTACATACGTACAGGGTGGCTCACTTAAAGGGTGGCTCGGACTAAAGTATGTAAGTCCGTCCCACAATACATACAGGGTGGGCCAAAAAATTCCCGTTTTTTTCATTCAAAAACACGATTTTTAGGGGTTTCTTCTGTAACTTGAGGTTATCTCTATAAAAGATGACTAAAACTAGAGGGATTTTAATACAAAGTATTGGCTTTCAAATAAGAACCAGAACAATTGAATCGGTTGTTTACAGATCGAAAAATTAACATTCAAAATCGTATGGTTTTTTGGCTCACCCTGTATGTACGCATGATGCAACGTGGGTTGTCCTTGGCCCATATTTGGAAACTGCGCCAGGTTTTTGGTCAAAATCCCGATTTCGACTTTTCTTGTTTTGAACTCACGAAGAGGCTGGACTAGGCTATCTCCTTTACTAACGTACTGTCTGTGTTCGGAGCCAAGCCGAAGCCGTTTAAACAATCAAATGATTATTAGATGTCGTCGACAAGCTGACATGCCGACAAAAGACCGCCGCAGTTCCCAAATATGCGTCCTGGGCGGTATTCCCGTGGGACAGATTTTATTTAACGCGGTTGTAATTGTAGGTTGAGTAGATCGTTTAAAGTCCAACTACACGATTCATTGTGTTATGATGACTTTTGGTTTTTCGCTTTCGCCACTCCATGAAGTTAATTTCAGTAAGCAGGATAGGATAATAGCGAACAGTCATATTCATTGAGAAATGCAATTGAAAACTTTTTTTTTGTAAAGCAAAAACTAGAAATATTATTCTAACTAAATTTGTTTTTGTTTGTAAAAATAAAAATCTAGTTTATTTTCTGTAAAATTCTGTTTGCTAACTTATAAAAGAGAAAAATAAAAACTAAACGTTGTTTAAAGGATAGTTCGAGTATAGCGCTGTCAACAGATCAGGAGACAGAGTTTGGACTTCGGCTGAAGAGTCCCACCAATCCAGACGTCTCGATTGAGGGACGAAACGCCATCAATTTCACACATATTTTTATTATTTATTTGATTGCACAATATCGAAGCATTTGTTGAACACTTTGTAGTTTAATGCGTCAGGATACGGTAATTGAGAGACTCTTATGTACAGGGTGTCCCATCCTTAACCGCCGATGTTGACGACTCCGTGCTTCAGTTTTACTGGGTCTATATAACTGAAATTTCATTTTCGAATTGAGAAGTCTTTGGCAATTTATTTGACACCTACAAGAAGTTCATTGTACGTCTGTAGCTAAATTTACAAACATTTGAAAAAAAAAACCATTTTTAAACTATTTTTTTTCTTTTTGTAAGTTTTTTTTCAAGAAATTTGTTAAAAAGGCACTCCAAGAGCAGAGCATCACAAGGAATAGCAAAACCCAGAATGAAACAGCAAAAAACAAATTGAGTAGCTCAAATTCGGTTCGGGTTTGGTTCCTTCATTCTGACTTCGTTCCCAGTGACGAGGCACAGCTTCCACGGCTACATAACCTGAGTCCATGGGAATTGAAACAATCTCTTCAAGGATACAGAGACGCGACTGGCCGTATTCCCGGAAACCCTTGGATATATGGGCTCCTATAAATTACCCTGGAACCAGGAGTCCAGAAAGATCAGGTCTGGCGACCAGAAGGCACACAGAAGTTGTCCTCTTCTGCCGATCCAGGAACCAGGAAAGGTCTCATTGAGCCTATCTCGGGTAAAGCTGGCATAACCAAACCAGGCTTTCTTGCAAAAGTGGCTGTTGCCTGACTTTGGGAAGTTGAATTGTTGTTCCACTTGTGCTATGGCTTATTATGCCAGGTAGCTCGGGATCGTCTCATCGAAACCTTTCATGGTTCCTGGATCGGCAGAGAAGAGCAATTTCCGTGTCCTGCTAGGTCGCCAGACGTAACCCCGCTGTATTTCTGGCTACAGAGTATTTTGAGGAGCGTGTATATCTGAGGAGTTGTGAAAATACGAACCAGTCACTTTATTTATGAAAAGATGGGTGCAATTCCTATGGACTCAGGTAATGTAGCCGTGGAAGCTGTGCCTCGTCACTGGGAACGATGTCTGGATGAAGGAGGTACCGGAGTCGAAAATTGAGCTTCTCAATTTGTTTTTTTTTGCTGTTCCATTCTGGTTTGTGCTATTTTCTGTGATGATCTGCTCTTGAAATGCCTTTTTATCGAATTTCTTGACAAAAAAATTACAGAAAAATGAAAAACTAGTCCAAAAATGGACCTTTTTTCGATTGCTTGTAAAATTAGCTACAGACGTCCAATAAACTTCTGGTAGGTGTCAAACAAATTGCCAAAGACTTCTCTATTAGAAAATGAAATCTCAGTTATATAGGCCCAGTAAAACTCAAGCACGGAGCCGTCAACATCGGCGGTTAAGGATGGGACACCCTGTACATATGTACGTCATACTGTACGTTTGTTATTGCTATATTAAAACCTGTTTTACACTCTATTCGTGATCGAAAAGTTGTTTCATTGCATTTGTTCTCTATGAATAATCATTTTCGTTTAACTTTTCTTCCAAACTTTCATCTAGCCGTTAATTACAAAAATCAGTATTAATTATAAAATAAAATTACAAAATAATTACAACATTTTTTTAAGTTACATTGTTCGCATATGTAAAAAAGTGTTATGAGCTATCATGTATGTATGTAAGTTTGATAAAATCGTTTTCTCCACAATTTCACTTGGATTTTTGAGACACTCTGTTTATTTGCATCGTTCCAATCAAGAAATTGAATCATCTGTGAACTATTATTGCGGTTTAATTCCTCTTTAAGTTTTAATCTCTGTTTTTTCACTACTGTTTATTTTTTTTCTTTGGATCTTAATTGAAGTATATTAAATCAAATTGAAGAGCGAACCAAAAGTATAACATAAGATTTGCAAATAAATGTAGCTTTTTAAGAAACTGTAAAGTTTTATTTCAGAAAAAAAACTACAATAATGGTTGACACAAAAACAACGTTGTCGGACACTCCAGGCAGCGACGGCGGGTCTACCACGTCGATACAGGTTGCTGAATTGGTTAATATATAGCATGGTCAGGGTTTTTCGTTATCAAAAAAATAACTTTATGTACCGATTGCGCACGTACAGTATGCAATGAATTAAGCACAACGTTTTTATGTTGTTAATATGTTATGTGAAAAACTAATTTTCTCGAATATTCGAAAGCGTGCCAAAATCAGATTTGAATTTGGACTGCGAGCCCAAAAAGTTTTCGGATAACAAGAAACCTTGGATAGGCTGTATTAGATTGAATATAAAATAGACTCCTATAGAGCCTCGGGAAGCTCTCCTTGAGTGCCAACTCTTGAACGTCCATAAAAGTTACCAACCGGTAAATATCCCCACGTGTAATCAGGACGACTGTTTTTTTCACTAAATTTGTACTGTAATTTGCTATCCAACTTGCTATCTGACTGTCAGTAAGCCATGCAAATTAAAGGATATTCGACTACTGAAGATGTCGGAGCCGAGTTGCCGGAAGATAACGTGTCTAGTTTCTTTAAATCCGCCGAATTACGTTACTTCCAACTATTCATTCCAATAAATGTTGCTCGGTATCACTGTAATCTCAAACATAGTTTACTCTCTCTTTATTTTTTTGCTATAGTAACATGAGAACCACATGCGGATGAGCCAATCCTCCAAAGGGAGGGGAATTTCGTCAAAGAGGGGGAATCGGCAGTTCTCAGGCCAGTTTATCTACACCTTAGGGAACAAATTGTACTATTTGAAACCGCCAAAGAGGGGGAATTCCTTTTTTCCCTCCCCTTCTCGTCCGCTAGTGATGAGAACCAAATAAACTCGAATCGGTTCCGTATTTTCGCAGGACCCCGAAGCCATCTCCTGGCCGTCGGGCGACAGCGTCAGCGTCGGCGACGATGGACCACAAACTCCGACTGGCGACAGCGTGCCGTACTGGGCCAATCAGGATGAGATCGTCATTTCGGGAATATCCGGCAAGTTCCCCGAATCGGCCAATGTCGCTGAATTTGCCGAAAATCTGTTCGCCGGCGTCGATATGGTCACCGAGGATGATCGTCGATGGGCGCCCGGTTGGTGGAGATTGAGGTGTAGATTAGGTTGAGATCAAGTGGGGATTTATGAAAAAATTTGGTGGTGATTAGGTCGAGATCTGGTGTAGAATTGGTGAAGATGAGGTCGAGATTGGGCGGAACCTGAGTGGAGATGGTCTAGAGAAAAAATGCAGTTTAAATAATTTTTTCTGCTCCAAAAAAAACTTCTTCTTCAAACATGCTCAACCCTTATTAACAATGCTAATCAACATACCATTCAGGTTATCACGGCCTGCCGACGCGTCACGGCAAGCTCAAAGAAATCAACAAATTTGACGCAGCCTTCTTCGGCGTCTCCCCGAAACAGGCGACCAACATGGACCCGCAGCTGCGCATGATGCTGGAGGTGGTGCACGAGGCCATCGTCGATTCAGGTTAGCTGAAACCGAAGTCTCACATCTTTTTTATCTCACGCACATCAATATCTTCGATATTGGTTTTGCATGATTGGGAACTGCGAAATAAGTTAACTCTACGAACCATGAAGGAGAAAAACAAATTTAGTTTGACGGAGACGTCATCTCAGCTAGCTTCACTTCACCCCATAGTAGCCTGACAATCGAACCAGAGTGAGACATAAGACGAGCTGACAAGAATGTTGAATACTACTTGGCGATTATCAAAGTCTATTTAGGTGTGGACCCGCAGTCAATCCGAGGTTCACGAACAGGTGTCTTTGTCGGATGTTCCGTATCAGAAACGTTCTCGGCGCTGACTCGTGATGCCGATGAGGTCACCGGTTACTCGTTGACCGGTTGTACCAGCTCCATGTTCGCCAATCGGATATCGTACAGCTTCGACTTTCGTGGACCGAGCTTCCCCGTCGATACGGCCTGCTCTAGCAGTCTGGTTCGGTTACAGACAAATTGATAATCAGAGTTTCAAAGAACTGTTAAGGTTCAAGTGGTTGACCAGCCAGATAGTCAACTCACACCCTGAGTGTCATCCATAAACGGTTTAGCTACTGGATTGACTTAGTTCCAGAACTCCGTCAGAAACGCCACAAAACAGAAGCTTTTCTTATCCGATTCCGAAACAGTTTCACTAAAATTTTAGTTGGCTATACAACTGGCCGTCGACCACATGCGACAGGGTCATTGCGAGCAGGCCGTCGTTGTCGGAGCCATTCTAAATCTATTGCCCAACGTGGCGCTTCAGTTTCAACGACTTGGTATGCTTGGTGAAGATGGTACGTTTTTTCACTCGATCGCCTACTCACTCACTCACTCACTCGCTCACTCTCTCACTCACTCACTCACTCACTCACTCACTCTCTCACTCACTCACTCTCACGCAATCACTCACGCACTCACTCACTCACTCACTCATTCACTCACTCACTCACTCACTCACTCACTCACTCACTCACTCACTCACTCACTCACTCACTCACTCACTCACTCACTCACTCACTCACTCACTCACTCACTCACTCACTCACTCACTCACTCACTCACTCACTCACTCACTCACTCACTCACTCACTCACTCACTCACTCACTAACTCATTCACTCACTCACTCACTCACTCACTCACTCACTCACTCACTCACTCACTCACTCACTCACTCACTCACTCACTCACTCACTCACTCACTCACTCACTCACTCACTCACTCACTCACTCACTCACTCACTCACTCACTCACTCACTCACTCACTCACTCACTCACTCACTCACTCACTCACTCACTCACTCACTCACTCACTCACTCACTCACTCACTCACTCACTCACTCACTCACTCATTCACTCACTCACTCACTCACTCATTCACCCACTCACTCACTCACTCACTCACTCTTTCACTCACTCACTCACTCACTCACTCACTCACTCACTCACTCACTCACTCACTCACTCACTCACTCACTCACTCACTCACTCACTCACTCACTCACTCACTCACTCACTCACTCACTCACTCACTCACTCACTCACTCACTCACTCATGCACTCACTCAGGCATGTGCCGATCGTTTGACTCGAGTGGTAAAGGCTACGTCCGAGCGGAATGCATTGCCGCCGTTTACCTGCAACGATCGCCATGCGCGCGACGGATTTACGCAACGATTGTAAACGTGAAAAGCAACACGGACGGATTCAAAGAAGCCGGTTGGACTCGGACTCAGTTTTGTAGCTTTACAGACGTCCGATTTAATTTTCAGAATTTCATTCAAGGTATTACCGTACCGTCTGGTATCCAGCAGCAGGTGCTACTGGAAGAGACCTACGCTGAAGCGGACGTCGACCCG
>OZ038442.1:1674440-1699440 GCA_964036265.1 Daptonema setosum
TTGTTGTTGTTGTTGTTGTTGTTGTTGTTGTTGTTGTTGTTGTTGTTGTTGGCACACGTGTGATCGCTCATTCTCAACTCACCCTGGACTAAGGGTTGAACAAACCTTTATCTCTGGTCATATATCTCAACACTCTCAATCGATATTCTCCTTGACGGAAGCGAGTATACTGGTTGCAACCACGGTTGTTGTCGTTGTTGTTGCTGATGTTGCTGATGTTGTTGTTGTTACTGATGTTGTTGTTGATGTTATTGCAACACGCGTGCAAATTGTTACTCATCGCGCGCGCGTGTTACATGTTACGTTACAAACATTTGTTGCACGCCCATTACGTCTCTGTTGCACCCTACTGTTGGCGTTGGCGGACCACCAAGTTTTCCCGAAAGGAGGGTATTTTGTACCAAGAAGAGGGAAAATTCGGTAATATTATGGGTGTTTCATTAACCCAAAAGTGGAGAATAAAGTGGATTAAAATAATCAAAAATATTTTAGAGCTTCTCGGATTAGAAGGAATTTCATGGTTATTATTTCTCATCCGCATTCGTTTATACCTACTTTCCTGTATCTATAAACGTTCCATGCGCATTTTATATCGATGTATTGAGGCTGTCTTCTACTGGACTGACTCGACTCACTTGACTCACTTGACTCACTTGACTCACTGACTCACTAACTAACTCACCCACTCTTTTGGAATATTAGTATTGTCGATTGTGGTGTAATCCAGTGAACTCACATATGAACTCAGTGAACTTTTATCGGAATTATTATCCAAAAAATTGTTGTCAAAGAGAGGGGAAATTAGTTTTCAAGCAATTTTACCAACACCTTAGGGTACAAACTCGACTTTTTGGAGCCGCCAAAAAGGGGGGAAATCGACATTTCTCGTTCTTGCTCAGAATTTCTGTTATTGGTTCAAATGACTGTTTTTGGTTGAAATTGAAAGACGAGTTCTAGGCCAACAACATGAAAGTCAACAATTTCTGGTAACGTTCGAATCGAACCCACGACCTTCCGTGCTAATCACTACACCGGTACTCTGTAATATCTGTTATTGGATAGCATAAACCAACTAGATTATAATTTTTTTGCTAAATTCGCAGAAACATTTTTTCTGCTGCAGTTGATTGCTGGAATCATTGTAACTGGCGGCGGACTTTCTACTGAGGTCCAGAAAAAAACTACTAAATCCAATATTAAAGTTTTATGAGAAAACATTTCTATCAAGCTGAGGAAAAATGTCTAGATTTCCACTCGGCCTCAGTCCTTCACTCACTCATTCACTCACTCACTCACTCACTCACTCACTCACTCACTCACTCACTCACTCACTCACTCACTCACTCACTCACTCACTCACTCACTCACTCACTCACTCACTCACTCACTCACTCACTCACTCACTCACTCACTCACTCACTCACTAACTCACTCACTCACTCACTCACTCACTCACTCACTCACTCACTCACTCACTCACTCACTCACTCACTCACTCACTCACTCACTCACTAACTCACTGACTCACTCACTCACTCACTCACTCACTCACTCACTCACTCACTCACTCACTCACTCACTCACTCACTCACTAACTCACTCACTCGCTACTAATGGTGAGCACGCGTCAATTATGGTCGTTTAGGCAAATGAATGAGTGAAGACGTTACTGGATGTCCTCATCCAATATGCTCCAAATTTGGCATAAAGTATCTCGCTTAAAATGATCCAAAAGTAAGTTTATTTCGCTAATTTCACTCTTTTCTTGAATCAAAGTTTCGATTTTCAAAACCATGAACCCTTGCATTTTTTTATTCCTCACTCCCTACTAATGATGAGCACGCGTCAAGCGGTTGCGTTTAGACGAGTGAGTACGTTCAGTGAGTGAGTATGCTGCTCCAAGATGCTCCTCAACTTGGTATAAACTGTCCTTCTCAAAAAAAATTCAAAATGCATAATATTTTACTGAAATGCCTGTTTCCTTGAATCCAAAAATAGATTTTCAATGCCATAAACCTCTGCAATTTCATTTCCTCAGACCCTCGGCTGACTCACTCGCTACTGCTGGATGAGCACGCGTCAAGCAGTTGCGTTTAGACGAGTGAGTGCGTTCAGTGAGTGCGTGCGTGCGTGAGTATGTTGATCCAATGTGCTCCCCAACTTGGTGTAGACTGTCCTTCCCAAAAAACATACAAAATGTTCTGCTGAAGTACCTTTTTCCTAAAAAATAATATGGATTTCCAAAGCAATAAACCAGTGGGTTTTCATTTCCTCAGTCTGACTCACTCACTCACTACTGCCGGATGAGCACGCGTCAAGCAGTTGCGTTTAGACGAGTGAGTGCGTGCGTGCGTGCGTGAGTGTTGCGTTGTCTGGCGGACGAGCCAAACCTCCAAAGAAATGCGAATTTTCCCAAAGAAGGGGGGATTAGATCATTTTACCTAAGCCTTGAAGAATGAACCAATCTTTTTGAAACTGTCAAAAAGGGGGAATTCAACTTTCCCCCCCTCGTTCTCGTCCACTCGTGGTGTTGCGTTGCACATGCATTCATGCAACGCGACGTGTTAACCAGAGTATTTACATGGCTGTTGCAGCATGAGACGCACCAGCGGACGAGGCGGGAACGAAGAAGGGGAATTTCCCCCTCTTAAGCAATTCCAAAAGCGATTCTACGGTTATTGAAGGTGTTGGTAAAATACCAGCTGGAAGGTTTTTTCCCCTGTCTTGGGGAAAATTCTTCATCCGCCAGTGATGAGGCCAACGTGTGACTGAACATCATCGCCCAGAGAACAATTGGCAATTTAACTTGGGCCACACTAGCGGACGATAAGGGGAGGGAAAAGTGGAATTCCCTCCTCTTTGGGAAAAGCTGAAAAAGTGCAAGTACTTCCGTATTGTGAAGGTAAAACAGTCCTGAAAATGCCAATTTCCCTTCTTTGATGAAATTCTTCTCTCTTTGGGACACTAGTCTCCACTAGTGTTCGAACACATATTATTATGGAATAATCCACTGACAGACGAGCCATACTCCCAAAGTGAGGGGAATCTTCCCAAAGAGGCTGGAGGGATCGGCAGTTTTCAAGCCATTTTATTTACACCTCAGAGAACAAATTCGTCTTCCAGAAACCGCCAAAGAGGGGGAATTCCACTTTTCCCTCCCCTTCTCATCCGCTAGTAGGATAATCTGTTTTTGTCCTGTTGATGTCCTTATTATAGAATAGATTCACAACTTACACTCACGCTTTTAATGATGAACGAATTTATTTATTATTTTCTCGCGTTTAACATATGGAATTTCATTTCGTTCATTACTCATTTGTTGCTGAGGGCTTTGTTTCTCAAAGTGCGAATTTTCACTTGGCTTGAAGGGTTTCGTTAATCATTAGTTCAGGCGTTATCCAAACGTGGGTTTACTTGGCCTGAAAGGTTTTGTTATTAATAGTTTCTTGAATTATTCGACTCTCTATTTTATCATTACACATGCATTTACACACGCAAAAAAAACAGTTTGGAAGCCACTTTTTTGTGTTTAATATTAATCAAGGGACGGTAGGCCGTTAGGCCGCTAGGCCGTTCCCTTAATATGGTTCGATTAAGATAAGCTTTTTTGCGAATATCTCGATCTAGTTATAATTATACTTAACTTACAATTATATTATAATTAAAATTATACTTCCAATCATTCAGTTGGATGGTACTCAAGATCAGGGTACAAAACCTTGCGGGCTTTCAACTGTTGTCTCCTAATCAGGTTATAGGCCTTCATTATTGATTTTTAGAATTTATTTTAAACGTGTAAAAAACGTGTAAATTTCATTAAACGTGCACCTCAAAACATGTATCTCTATATACATTAATACACTAACAATCGGCCGAAAAAAAGTCCAGTGCAACGCACTTCATATTTATTAATAAATAAATCCACAACGAAGAAACATAAATATTGGGATTAGAAATTTTTTAGCGGATTATCTGTTATCCTATGTTTTCTTAACTCTGCGAAAAAATATTATTCCAAACTCCACCTTTCTGCAGTTTTCTGTATTTTTTGTTGTTACTTTTTCATTTTTATTTTATTTAGAGTATTGGAGATTTATTCTCGGATCCGCCCATAATTTTCTAGTAATAATTGTTATGATTACAAAGGTGAATCGATCACGTGCGTGATGCGCCGTGAAATTTCATGGATATTAGTGAGGAAAATGACTGGATAATTTTTTTTGTTAAAATGGCTAGATAATGTTTCAAAAAAATCCAGGATATTTTTTTTAGGAAAATGGCTGGCCAATATCAGTTAGGAAAATGACTGGATAATATAAATTAGCTGTATAATTTTTTGATAAATTGGGAAATTTCTAGTAATAATAGTTATCCCTGATTATAAAGGCAATCGAATAAAATGAAAGGTAAGTTAAGCACTTTTTATGTCATTTTATCTACTTCTAAACAGGAAAATAGAAAAATTTCCATTAAGCTAGAAATTAAGAAATTGCTTGTTATTGTGAACAGACCCAGATTCATTTCCCTGGCCGTTTCTCTTCTTTTATCTCGATTCGGCAATTATTCCTCGGAATTTTAATTCAAACTTTGTCAAATCATCTCCCGCATGTGTTCAAACTGGTTTTATAAAAAAGAATTTTCGTCCATTCAATTTTTTCCTTTGATTAAAACTTTGGAAATGCAATTATACATGACCTGTTCAAAGATAGAAAAGATTTGGGTTGTCAAGTGGTTAAGGCACCGGTCTCACAAGCCGATGGTCCTGGTTCGAGCCCCGGGTTAAGTCAATAACGTCGTTGATAATCGGTGTTTGTCTTTGTGAATAGGGCGATCTTATTCACTATATTTGTGATTTGGTATCAAACTTTACTATTTGGCAAACGAACAGTTTTTGAGTCAATTGAAATGAGTTCGAATGTTGAACTTGAATTGCACGTCCGCTGACAATGTTGCACTGATCGCATTGACCATTAAAAGACGGATTCTATATCAACCAAGAAAGCGAAAAATTTCAAGGTCCTTGCAGTATTCGAACTCACAACCTCCCGTTCAGTACACGGATGTGCTAACCGCTACACTACTCATGTTTGTGCATGCATGGAAAAGTCATATTACTAAGGTTCACAAAAGACAGGTTTCCAATTTTAAGCTCCCAATTAGTTTACAAGGCTTTCGTGTCTTACTTTCCCCCATAAAAAGCGTTGAATTTAGAGAAACTTCTGACTAATTTATTTTATACCAACTTTGCGTGTCATACCACATTATGTTAATCATCATTATAAACCGACTTTTTGGTGTGAAGGTTACTACTAGGTTTCACTTAGCGTTTATTATGTTGCCTTACGCAAGACTTCACCAAAGACAGGCTTTCATATCTGGCCTACTTGCCGAACGACAACTTTTTTGTGTCATAGTTTCCTTATTAAAACTTATAGAAAACAGGTAGGTTTTGAGTGTTGATTAATTTGTTGTATTCCAACTTGCATGTCACTTTATGACAATCATCATTATACACCGACTTTTTGGTGTGAAGGTTACTAGTCTTTACTTAGACGCTTATTATGTTGCCGTACGCATGATTTCACCAAAGACAGCCTTTTATATCTGGCCTACTTGTCGAATGACCACGGTTTTGTGTCTTACTTTCCCTATAAAAATGCATTGAAATTGAAGAAGCTTCTGACTATAGTGATTTATACCAACTTACGTGTCATACCACTTTATGTCAATCATCATTATACGCCGACTTTTTGGTGTGAAGGTTACTATGTAGTCTTTACTTAGCGCTTATTATGTTGCTGTACATATGTCAGATTTTTCGCTTGGAACGACCTTCAGAGTGCGGTGGGCTTCTTAACAAAAGTTTTTTTTCAGTTTTCGGTATTCCAGACTTTCTCACAAAGACTGAAATATCCCATTTTTCGCCTAAAACTGAGAGGGAATAAACTTCAGTAAATTGGTCAATGTGTACAAAACATTTGTTTCATTATTTCTATACTTCTATACTTCTATATTTCTATATTCCTATATTTCTCTGCAACAGAGGTAATTCCAATCTTCATCGTGAACAAATTATCCATAAAATGGCGGCTGTTCAACTCACTGGCGGACGAGTCTATCCTTCAAAGTGAGGGGAATTTCATTAAAAAGTGGAACTAACGCTTTTCAGTCAATTTTGCCTACACCTTAGGAAGTAAATTCTACTTTATGAAATTGCCAAAGAGAGAGGAGTTCCACTTTTTCCACCCTTTCTCGTCGGCTAATGGCTTCAAGTGCTATAGACTGTATACTATCATAATATAACGGTTAATAATTAGGTCCCCCACCGAGCTCACATAGTGGTTTTCACGCTACCGAAGAGACATACTAATATATGGCTATATCGTACTTGATTACGAAGAAGAAAGTTATAAGAAGATAAATATGTTTCTTCCATGCTTTATATTCACCACGATAAATTATTCAAAGTCTTGCGTAACTGTTTTCACAGCCGTTCTATTCTCACTTATTTTCTCCGAGCTAAAAACCTTAGCCTCTAATTATACATTGTTGAGCAGCAGTCGGTAAAAAAAACGGTTCAAGCTATCTGTTTATCACAATTAGCTAAATTAAAAACATCAAGTCATGCGCATCATCATCATCATGCTAAAACATCAATTTTTCATGCACTATTAAAAAGTTTTATCAAATGCCGATATAAGAAAAGCGATTTCAAAAAACTCCGTTTATAAATGTTTTTAATGTCTTCAATCAGTGATGCCGCTACATATCATTGATCACAATTAGCCCTATAAAACATTCTTATTTCACGCTAATTAACCTAAAAAAATACTCCGCTGGTAATTATCAGCTTCACGCTTTCATATTTCTACAATCTGTTTACTGAGCAAAAAGGCGTTTTGTTGAAAAACCCCTTGGACAAAGATGATTGTTCTTTTCGCAAATATGTACGCAAGTTTATCATACTTATGAAGTAGAGAAAAGGGTTGCTAGAAAGCTATTCATCTGTAGTAAACTAATATGTTGAGTTATTTATTGTTAATCGATTGTAGTCGTAAAGAAATTTCGTTGAGCTATTATTTATTACAAACAATTATAATAGTTATTAATGGTTCCACTATGTAACACACGTAACAACCAACAACTCCACTACATATAAAGCTGGTCATGGTTGCTTGTTATCAAAAATTACTTTTATGGATCGATTTATGGTTGTTGCACCATTCGCCTTTTGTTCTGATGTCATGTGAGAAAGGTTACTCTCTCAAATATTTCCAACGCGCCTCAATCAGTTTATATTTCGGAATTGCATACGAAAAACTTTTCTGGTTAACAATAAAACATGGATATTCTTTTCATGTTCGGCTATTCTACATATCTTGAATTTATTCGTCATCTGATTCCATCAAAAACCTTCTTAGTATTCAAAACTATAATCTTGTTTCGGTTAGTCATTGGCATTATTGTCGATTCAGAACACCTAATTTTCTTGATCTCTCATAAATGATAGTAAAGTTGTTGGTTCACATTCAACTGTTTACTCAATTTTGTTTACTTGGATCACACTGGCGGACGAGCTGTTTTCCCAAAGGGAGGGGAATTTCGTCGAAGAGGGGGGAATTGTCAGTTTTCAGGCCATTTTACATACACCTTAGAGAACAAATTTTACTTTTTGAAACCGCCAAAGAGGGGGGAATTCCACTTTTCCCTCCCCTTCTCGTCCGATAGTGTTGGATCATTAATAGAAGCCATCGAGGTCCACTAATACCATATCAGAATGGTGTTTTCGTAGTGGCCGGAGATTTGAAAAAAACTGACTCCAGGATTCTGTGTCTCCAGTCAGGTTTCGAACAGTTAACTGTACTTAAAGTAGTGTGTTTTCGATTTTCTGAAAAAAATCACTGAAACATGTCGCCATTCACTTTTTTATAGAACACAATACAAACTGTTGACCCACATTTCTTGCTCAACTATTGCCCAACCTACAATTATTTCTACTAAGTAGATTCTTAGAGTTAGTATAAATTACAGAAATGTATTTTCTACAGTAACAAATAACCAAACCCCAAATTTTGCAATAACTAAACTCTTATCATCACCACACCCCGAAACCTGTCACTATCCAATCTATTAGTACAGTACAAATCGTCAGTTTACACACTGGCGGACGAGCTGAACCTCCAAAGGGAGGGGAATCTTTCCAAAGAGGGGGGAAATCGCAGAAATTAGGCAATTTTACCCACACCTTAGGGAACAAATTCTACATTTTGAAAACGCCAAAGAAAGGGGAATTCCACTTTCCCCACCCCGGTTCACAATAACTGTTGCATTAACGATCATAAATTACCGTTTTATACCCACATCCGCGTATCAGCGTACTTAGTTCCCATATTGCGCGTTATTTCACGTGCCATAATCACCGATTAGCACGCGCACCGATTTGTGTTCCCTGTTCGGGCGTTTCTTGATTGACTAATGGGTATAGTTCATTTAATTTTACTTGAGAAATTGTTTATTCACTTTGAGAACGAGGCCCATTATTTTTGAGAGCATGACAACTTTTTCCAATATCACGAGTAACCAGAAAATCTCGCGTGCGTAACCGCAACCAATTTGCCACCACCTGTAAATTGCATGGTTGATTTAACGGTTATGGACGCACTATCGGACGAGAAGAGGTGGGGGAATCAGAATTCCCCCCTTATTGGCGATTCAAATAAGTTGCATTTTCTGGTTTCCTAAGGTGTAGGTAAATAGACCCAAAAATTGCCATTTCCCCCTCCTTTGAAGAAATTCCCCTCCCTTCGGAGGTTCAATGCATCCTCTAGTGAGTGCAACCAATTTGCCAGTGCCACCACCTGTGAAGTGCATGGTTGATTCAACAGTTATGGCCACACTAGCGCGGACGAGAAGAGGTGGGGAAATTGGAATTCCCCCTCTTTTGCAGTGAAAAAAAAAAATAATTCATTCATTTTGATATACGTGAAATGGTCTAAAAACTGACAATTTCCCTCTCTTTGGGGGGGAGGGTGGGGGGGGGATACCTCTCTTTTGAAGTATTAGATCGTCTGCAGTGCCGCCACCTGTAAAATGCATGATTGATTCGTTTGAGATTGATGTGAAACACCGTTTAATACAATGACGGCAAGCGTACGAGAACGGGTGGGAAAAGGAATTCCCCCTCTTGGTTTGGTGTTTTCAAAAAGTAAAATTTGTTCCCTAAGGTGTAGGAACAAAGAGCTAAAAACGCCGATTCCCCTATCTTTAAAGAAATTCTCCCGCCCTTTGAAGATTGTCCTTTGTACAATTTCCTTGAAGAGGGGGAATAGGCGATTCTTAGCCCTTTTTTCTACACCTTAGGGAACAAAATGCACTTTTTCAACTTGCCGAACTGGGGGAGTTTCTACCCCCTTTCCCACCTGTTCTCGTCCGCGAGTGCCGTCATAGTGGGAAAAGTGGAATTCCCCCTCTTTGACAGTTTCAAAAAGTTAAGTTTGTTCCCCAAGGTGTAGGTAAAATGGGTTGAAAACTGCCAATTCCCCCTTTTTGAAAAGATTCCCCTCTCTTTGGAGGTTTAGCTCGTCCGCCAGGGCATTAGAGTATGCGTTCAGCGTTCAGCGTTCAGCGTTCAGCGTGCAGCGAGGGCCAATAGCGGACGAGTAGTGGTGGGAAAAGTGGAATACCCCTCTCTTTGGCGTTTTCAAAATGTATAGTTTGTACCCCAAGGTGTAGGTAAAATATCTTGCAAACTGCCAATTCCCACCTCTTCGACGAAACTCACCTCCCTTGGTAGGCTTGGTTCTTCCGTCAGGGCATTACAGTATGCGTTCAGCGTTCAGCGTGCAGCGAGGGCCAATAGCGGACGAGAAGGGGTGGGAAAAGAGGAATTCCCACTTTTTGTCGTTTTCAAAAAGTATAATTTGTTCCCCAAGATGGAGGTAAAATGTGTTGAAAACCGTAAATTCCTCCCTGTTTGAAAAAATTACCCTTCCTTTGGAGGTTTAGCTTGTCCGACAGTGCATGATGCATAAAAGTACGCGTGCAGCGAGGGTACTGTGCGCAGCCGCACCGCACGCGTCAAGGCTGTCAGCCGCTACCATTACAGTGGAATGAAATTTATGCTTCAATGCAAGAAAAATATCTAAAATAAACCACATTTATTTAAGATTAAGAGTTGAGTTGAAAAAAAATTTTGGTGGTAAGCTACCCACGATTAAATATCGCTTCACCTATTGGTTCATGCTTTACGTCCGCGTTCGTCCGTGCTTCTTTTCTCGTTAACTGTTGGCAGTACAGCACGCGTCAAGGCTGTCATGAAGATCCATCCCAAGGTATCAAGGAGATTTATTCTTCATCGAAGAAAATAATTCAAAGAATTTAAACAAAAACGTAAGTTTAAAAATAGTGATAAAAATCTGTTCCAATCCACTTTTATTTTACTCGTCCACGCAATAAAGCACACATGCGTGTGCTCACTGGCGTGCGAGCCAAACCTCCAAAGGGAGGGGAATATCTCCAAAGAGGGGGGAATTTTTAGAAAACAGGCCATATTACCTATACCTTAAGGAACGAACTCTAATTTTTGAAACTGCCAAAGAGGGGGGAATTCCACTTTTCCCTCCCCTTTTCGTCCGCTAGTGCGTGCGCTTTTAAAATACACAGCGTGCCGCGTGCAGCACGGTACGCATATTTGGAAACTGTACCGGTTTTTTGTCAAAATCCCAAATTTGACTTTTTCATTTTGGATCCACGGAGAGGCTAATCTAGGCTATCTCCTTCACTAACGTACAGTCTATGTTCGGAACTAAGCCTAAGCCGTACAAACAATCAAATGGTTATTAGCTGTCGTTGGGTCACACGAATTCTGACAAAAAACCGGTACAGTTTACAAATATGCGCCTCAAGGAGACAGTTTATCATGCATTCATTCATCCAAAAACGAGTGCAAAACAGAAGAATATATTCTGTCATCACATAACTCTTCTCAGAATGTTAGTCACACCGCATAAATCAGTCGCGTTACCATACGAGAAAAAAGATGTGGCATGTTATGCGTAAACGTTCAGCTCTGTTTGGTCGGGAGAGGTCTGTGTAAAAAATAATTTGGCATAACCCACAATGACGGTATCGCTTCAGTCTCTCTCAAGGAATGTGCAAGTGCTTGGAACTTCTAACTAGTGAGTGTAAGCTTCATATTTTATCACTGGGTACTTATTATTGTCTTAAGTTTATGTTATGTCTCACCGAATCTCACTTTCTTTCACTTTTATGAATTCCTCATTGTTCTTTACTTTAACGGAAAGGCCGCGTAACAGTCATTCTTAAGGAATGTGCGAGAACTTTCACAATATCCTGTAAAATCAAACTTTAACCTACATCTTTAATCTTGTTTCTTCACTGCATAATTACTGTTATCATGATCATGAATCATCAAATCTCACATCCTCCCATTTCTTACAGACTAAACACAATCAAAACCGTCCATTAATCGTCAGGGCGGAAAAATCACGTTCGTAAAAATACGACGATGCAAAACTTTATATGACGTGCTCTTACACCGATAAGCCCGCGTCAACCCTCAACCCACCCACGTCACTATGCTACAACACTGAACATAGACGCACGCGTGTGTGAGTCACGCTGACAAGCTGAAGAGCTTCTGAACGCAGCTTTGCGTTACGCGAATATCCCGAAACTCATTCCCTGATTTCGTCATCATCTCAATCGCACTCCAATATAATATTACTATCATATTACACTATATTAATATCGTCCGTCACTAATCAACGACATTCGTTGACAACCGCAATAACCGGTATTCTGGTGAATCCCCGTCTCGACGTGCGATACCACCCGGTAACCAAAACAGGGCGCAGCACAATCACGTTGAGATTTCTTGAGCTCTCTGCTCACTTCAGCCGACACATCACGTCAAGATAACCGAAAAACGACGCATCACGAAAAACAACGCTCATCATTCCCCCAACTGGATCGGCACGCGTCGATTTTCCCCACACACACGGCCAACAAACCGTTAGACGAAAACTTCGACAACGCAGAAAAGCAGCGTTCGTCAACACTGAATTTCTTCTTCAACGACGACGACGACGAATTCCGAATCGCGTGTTGAACTTCTTTTGCCCACGCGGTTGAGCATCTTCGCGACATCGCGAGACCGTTTTCATCATTTCGTGTTGTCGTGTTGTTGCATTGACACAATAATCAGTGCCGTTGAGGGGCAGCCCGTCAAGTGCATATTCGTATAAACGGTTAGTGTTCTTTGATTTTCGTCGCGTGTGCACACAGCTGTTGATTAATACGAATCGCTCTGACTGACTGACTGACTGGCTGACTGACTGACTGGCTGAAGTTGCGCTGCGGCGGGCGCAGAGATTCCGCCGCCAGTCAACTATAACCAATCACATGTACAGTCAGTCAGTCAGTCAGTCAGTCAATTGTCACCCCCATGACCCCCCCTCCCCCCCGATATATCCGCCCAACTGTTACACCACGATTGCGTTATTGTTTCACGTTCACCCAATCATCACCACCATACCGAATATTGCGTAAGAAATAACGCGCCCCATCGTGCCGCCGCCGGCAGCGGCGTAGCGATTGCACTGCATGTGGATAGATCATCGCCGATGTTTTGCTACATGTGTGTAAGACCATATCAGAATTTCTCTATCCGTTTCACTGTGTTAAAGAACGTGGTCGCTGCTGTGTCCGTTGCGTTGTAGATATTAGGATGACCTATGTAGCGTTTTGTTCGACCAGCCCCCTCGACCCCTCTACCCATATCATTCAACGATATACTACCCTATTGTATTTTGTCAAGGTGGTTGATTCGTATAGGATAGGGCTTTACAAAAGAATTGGTCAGCCACCCCTCTCGTCCCCCCGTTCACCCCATTATCACACCACCTTGCTACACCCGTCACCACCCTTTCTCACCTTTTTAAAGACAACAGGATGTATGATGGGTAGTCGGAGATCGGTTTTCACCCTGTTTTCTTATGAAGGTAGACGTTTCGATACGATTCTTCTCATATCTGCATACACTAGCGGACGAGAACGGGTGGGAAAATGGAATTCCGTTTTTTCTGCGATGTCTAGAACTAGAGTTTATTCCCTAATCTGTAGGTAAAATGATCTGAAAACTGCCGATTCCCCTTCTTTGAGGAAATTCCCCTCCCTTTGAAGGATTATCTTGTCCACCGGTGCTTCTGCAAAGATCGGAATGGATGGGAGGGGTGTAGGGGGGTAGATGGCGATACCACCTTACCACAAATTGACCTTGTCAGTGAGAGACAGAGATATGGATAGAAAGAGAGAATGTTGGGGTGATGGTTTGGTTTTCTACATGTTTCTGCTGTCGTGTTTTGCTTTCGGCAACGTCTGGAGATCCCCCCGACTGTTGCCGAACTTTCTGCGACGCGGTATTGGTTTACCGAATTTCGGCACTGAATTTTTAGTCAGACATCATGGAAGTTATGGCTGGCAGAAATGCCGATTATTTTACGATGATTGATAACCTGGAAAAGTCAATCAATTCTTTGGTATTTTGCTTGATCGGTTGATATTTTCATCAACACTTTCGGTGAATGACTGACTGACTGACTTGACTGTATGACATGTAGTTAGTCAATCATGAAGCTCTGTCACCTATGACGTAACTGTTGTTTGTTCGACTATTGTTATAGATTGACTTTGTTTAAATCTATAAATCTAACTTGGATTTTTGGCGAATAAATTTATCCGGTAATTGGCTGACAGACTGTTGGTATCATGTCATTGACTTCAACTTAATTTTTGTACATTCCTAAAAATAACAATGCATTGGAATTTAGAGATTTCTCTCATCAATGACTTCAATATTTTCCATGAAAATGTATGTATAACGAGTCATTGGCTATTTGTTGATGTATTGTCAGTCTGTCAGTCAGTCAGTCAGTCACTCAGTCAGTCAGTCAATCAGTCAGTATGTCAGTCAGTTAGTCAAATAATCAATCAGTCAATCAGTCAGTCAATCAGTCAGTCCACAAGTCAGACAGACAGTCAGTCGGTCAATCGTTTATTCAGTCTGCAAGTCAGTCAATGAATCAGTCATTTCCAGATTGTGCATGATAGCCATCTTCGCCTGTAACATTAACGGAAACATTCTCATTCCACAGATGATACTTCCATGAATGTTGACGATCTTACCATATCAAGTGTCAAAGATCAGTCATTATGTACATGATTACATCCATACCACTAGCGAACTAAAAGGGGTAGGAAAAGTGGAATTCCCCCCTTTTTAGCGGTTTCGAAAAGTCGAATTTGTTCCCTGAGGTGCATATAAAATGATGTAGTTTCTGCGAATTCCCTCTCTTAGAAGAAATTCCCTTCCCTTTGGAGGTTTGGTTCGTCCGCCAGTCATGTAAGTAAGTACATGATTACATGATTCGGCAGTACCGTTTTAGTCGCACCTCACTAGCGGACGAGAAAGGGAGGGAAAAGTGGAATTCCCCCTCTTAAGTGATTTCAAAAAATAGAGTTTGTTCCCTAAGGTGTAGGTAAAATGGCCGGAAAACTGCTAATTCCCCCTTCTTTGACAAAATTCCCCTCCCTTTGGAGATTTGACTCGTCCGCCGATGTCGCACCTGTTCTCAATTATCAAAACACCATAGTTTTTGCATCAACTTTCTAAGTCAGTCAGCAGTTTTTTTTTCAGTTTATACATACAAATTTATTACTTCTCCGTGTGATAAAATCGTTGATTATGTACGTGTTTTCACGTTTTTTTTACAATATATCTCCGAGCGAAAAAATAACAAGTTTTGTGCAAAATTCTTTAGCTTTCCAATCGGTTGAGCAATGTTGTTCTGCTCTTTAAGATACATATGTACATATTTCATTGAATGCAATCTTAATCTGTTTTTTTACCGCTCTGATTCTGCAAATTCTCGCTGGTAAAATAAATCTCACAGCGATAATGGCCATTCATAATCCAGCAAAGCATATGTACTGTATAATATTCAGAGACTAAAACAATCTGTCGAGCGATCTCTACAGGTGTTTTGCAAATTCGTGTGGTCTTGATTTGCTATAAAGTAAGTATATAAAATAGTTACTTCATATCAACAAAAAATTTATTCGGATACGGATGCAAAAATCCAAACTCCAAAAATTTTCCTAGAATTTTAACTAAACGCCAAAGCTTTCTGTCACCGAAAATCAATTCCATATGAAGTTTTGCTGTCCGTTAACCCCCGATTACCTATCGTGAGGCTATTACAAGCACGTTAGTCTCGCGCAGCAGTGGTATTTCAGTGGTTATCCACCTTAGTATGCGGACATAAAATTTCGCGTTTGGGAAAAATTCAAGAAAAATTTTTGGGGTTCGGAAATATGCGATACGGATACGCATTTATCCAGAAAACGGCGTCAAGGTAAAATGTTACAGATTGGCTGACTGACGGACGAGCTACATGTAATTCTCCAAAGGGAGGGAAAATCTCCAAAGAGGGGGGAATGGGCAGAAAATTAGTAATTTTACCTACACCTTAAGAAACAAACTTTCCTTTTGAAATCGCCAAAGAGGGAGAATTAAAATTTTTCGTTCTTTCCTCTCCCGCTAGAGGTTCGGCTATTTCAACTATTGTATGTGATTGTCACGTTGGATGGTAATTGGTAATGCGTCAAAGTTTTTCACCATGCAATTAATGTGCTGAGAGAAAAACCTAATGCTTAGTTGAACGAATTCAGCTATCGTTGCCATAAATACAACATCAATTCTAGCGCCATGTAAGAGATTTATTATACCAGTTTCAGCTTGCCAATGTAATGTGGAAGAGTTTCACTGTTGTCTTTGTATTACGCGATTGTGTACCACTAACGGACGAGAAGGGGTGGGAAAAGTGGAATTCTCCCCTCTTTGGCAATTTCAATAAGTAGAGTTTATTCCCTAGGGTGTAGATAAAATACTGTAGTCTAAAAACAGCCCATTTGAAGGTTCGACTCGTTCGCAAGTGTTGTGTACGGTTTATTTTCATATTTCATAGTTGTTCAATGAAACGACAAACTTTCGGTGAATAATTCAATAGTTAAATGTGATTATTTACATTGATATGAACTTTAAATGTTGTTAAGTTAAAATTTTTTTAGAACCTTTCGTTCATAGAGCGTTCCCTCCTCTCCCCTTTCCCTCTTTCTTATAATCCTGTTCCTTTCCATCCATTCGCCACAGTCCCGTCGGCTCCCAAGGGCTTATTTATGATTCTGCCTCCACGAAATACAGCAAATTCAGCAGTAATAACAAATACTAAAATCTTTGACAGTCGTAAAAGCTAAAAAAAATCTATGTTAAAATTTTTTGATAGTTAATTGTTATTTATTTTTCAGCTGCACCACCAGCGCATCCACAACGCTGTTCACGTCCACATTATAACATTGCGTCCACATAATCAACAACAAAATCCAACCTGCCAAATTTGACCAGAATTTGGTCAAATTTCACCGGCGCGCAATACGAATCTGTTTCGCCGACTGGAGTCTGTGGACGTACGGGACGGACGCCTGGAGTATTAATTAGCGCGTCCTCATCACTATTAGCGTCCTCCAACGGGACGGGATCAACGTTTATCATGTGGAGGATTTTACTGGCCGTCATTTGTACGGCTGCTCTCACGCACGCGTGGACCACAGGTGAGTGCAGTGAGTGAGTGAGTGAGTGAGTGAGTGAGTGAGTGAGTGAGTGAGTGAGTGAGTGAGTGAGTGAGTGAGTGAGTGAGTGAGTGAGTGAGTGGTGAATGAGTGAGTGAGTGAGTGAGTGAGTGATTCCTTTAATGATCAAATCAAATCCCCCCCCCCCCCCCCCTCCATAAAAACTACATGTACACAAGCAATCGAATTTTTGTTTATGTTGTTTATCCACTTTTCCATAAATTCAACAAAAGAAAACGATCTCTTTCATCGATTAGAAAAACGTGTCCCATAAGTCAATCTTATCATATCCATTTACAAAGTTATCTTTTACATGCCTATTGAATCCGCATTGAATAACGCCGCTAACAGGTGGTGTCACTGCTCATGATACGAAAACCCCACTGTCTGGACCGCAAAAACCCCGTTACAAAACCCCAACAGCCCCGTTATTCCCGAATTAATCTCCATTCTAACGGATACGTTTTTTGACGCGTTTCGCTTTCTTTTTAATACGAAAACATGTATAGACATTACGAAATGAAATGAAATCGAAATGATACACGTATAATGAAACGGATAACGCGCTCTCGCGCGAGATATCGAAATGGAAAACTTTGCCCAACAAAAGTGCAAATTGGAGGGATCATGTTTTTCTATTATCCGATTTGGATAATTTCTATGTCGCGCGTCGAACTTATGATTATGCGATTACCTCGGTGTCACAAAACCCATCTTTGTTAAACAGTTGTTGTTGTTGTTGTTGTTGTTGTAATTGTTGCTGTTGTTGTTGTTGTTGTTGTTGTTGTTGTTGTTGTTGTTGTTGTTGTTGTTGTTGTTGTTGTTGTTGTTGTTGTTGTTGTCGCGGCTGTCATGTCGATGTTGTGGTTATGCAAATCTTTCATAACGACTTTCACTTTTTTGCCTCCGAATGTTCGGTTTCGTTTTTGTATTCGCGTAACTGGTTTCGTTTCGACTGAGTAATAAAGTCGGAATGCGTTTCGTGATATCGTGATCTGATTTCGGAATGGGAGACGGGGATAATCTTACGATTTTTTGAGACTGTTTAACAAGTTATCTATGATTTGAATGCTTTGAAGAATTATTCTGAAGTTTGAAATAGCTACATATACACGAGAATCCTTCAGTTCCGTTTTTGCATTCGTGTAACTGGTTTCGTTTCGACTGAGTAACAAAGTTGGATGGCGTTTCGTGATATCGTGATCTGATTTCGGAATGGGAGACGGGGATAATCTTACGATTTTGCAGATTGTTTAACAAGTTGACTTTGGTTTGACTGCATTAAAGTGATATTCTGTGTTTGAAACAGGTTTACACGATAATCATGAGTGAGTGAGTGACTGAGGCAGTTTTCCATAAGCTACCCTTTTTTAATCTTCAAGTTTCTCAATTCGCTCTTATGCCTAAGCCTAAGCCAAATACGGAGCCAAAGTTCATTCCGAAGCCTAAGCCTAAGTTCCAAGCTCGGAACTAAGCCTAAGCCGGAGCCTTAATCGAATGGATTGAAGTTTAACAGCAAAAAAAGAAAAAGGGTAGGGTATGGAGATTCTGCTGGGTAATTTCCCAACCCTACCCTTTTTTCATCGAGATTTAGAAGTATTTCGACCCGTCTTTTTGGCCAAAAAGAAATTCATAGCAGAAAGTTATTTCTAAGCCTAAGCCTGATACATAGGCATGAAAAAAGCCAATGCTTAAGTCTGAATTGACGTAGAGAAGAGAAAATATATAAAAGAGAAAAGGGGTAGCTTTTGTAATTCTGTGAGTGAGTTGGTTTTTTTTAATAAATCAGTTTTGTTTGCAAGATTACTTAACAATCTTTCTACCACACAAATCGAAAGTTTTTTTTTCATCTTTACTGGTTTTGGTCTGTTTAATGGATGGTTTTTTTCATGAATTCTTAGGTATGCAAACGTCCGTGATCAAAATTGCCTGTGGAATGGAATGAATTTTAAAACTTAGGTTTTTTTCTGCCATGCATTTTAGACGGTTATTTTTTACGGATTTATCTACGTGTAGTTTATCCAGCACTTCTTGTTATTCTTTCTAACAACTTTCGTGCGCAGTTTAATAACATTAGTTCCGAATCTGATTTTGATGCGCGTTCATTTTTCTTTACAAAAAATCGTTTTTTTCATTCAATTTTTGACAAAAAAACAATCATCACACTGATCTATTCGTTCATAAGCGAAACTGTCCCATACATATCCATACTTTTATATTCGAAGTGGCCGATTCAGTTCACACACTTTTCTTCTCAATTACATTGAGAAAATTACAGTAAATAAGCGCAAAAATAACAATCTCCATATTTTTCCATGAAACTCGCTCGCAAGCTCTTTCATGTACACAGTCAATCCAGGGTTTCTTGTTAGTCAAAAAGTTTTTTGGCGCGTAGTTTGAACTCAAATATTTTTTGGCGCAAGCCAAGTTTTCGAGTAAATTTTTTCTGGATTTTGACGTTTGGATAAAATAGGAAAATTACCTTTATTCATTGCATACGTGAGTAACGGATTGTTGAAGTTATTTTTTGCTAAAACTATACCCTGAACAAACTATATCATCATTCACCGATCATTTGCTTCACTACAGTTATCACTAGCGGACGAGAAGGTGTGGGAAAAGAGGAATTCCCCCTCTTTGGTGATTTCAAAAAGTGGAGTTTGTTCCCCAAGGTGCAGGTAAAATGGCCTGAAAACTGCCAATTTCCCCCGCTTTGATGAAATTCCCATCCTTTGGAGAGTTAGCTCGTACATCAGTGACAGTACCCACATTACTGTATTGAGTGACTGGTATAGTTTATTTTAAATGATCATTTTTGCATTATTCGAAGAGTAATTTACCTAAGCGTTCAGGCGTGATTTTGAATATCTCTTACTCCAGTCGGTCAGGCAATGTTTGGCAAACTACACTCCGCTCAGTTGTTTGCACTAGCGGATGAGAAGGGGGGGAAGTGAAATTCCCCGTCTTCGGCCTTTTAAATTCGTAGAATTTGCTCCCTGTGTAGTTGAAATGGCTACATTTCTGTCAATTTCTCCCTCTTTTAGTTAATTCCTTTCCCTTTGGAGGTTTAGCTTTGACCGCCAGTCGTTCAGGCAATATTTTGCCAAATCATGCTCAGCTCAGTCGTTTGAATTTATTTAGAAAATCACTCACTCCATTCTTTCGGACAGTTACTCTATAAAGGCCACTTATCTACTGTTCTATAAATCAATTCATAAGGCCATTTTCTACCAATTCGGAGAATCAATCAAACAACTCGTATCGGCTATTTCATGAATGCGTAGAGAACATTCATATATTTATTTCTGAATGAATGCAGTATCAGAGAGATCATAAAAACATTATTATTTATTGCCCCGGGTGGAGTAATTTCACCGTTATTCAGTAGGCCGTGAAATTCTGAGTCCGTAAATGGTCCGTGAAATTTAGTCGGGAGAATAGTGCTGAGAAAATCGTTTACCGTATTTCTAGGGCTTGGTCAGGGTTTCTTGTTATAGTTTTTTTCTCAGTGGACTTATTACTTCCACATGATTTACTCGGGGGGAACAGTGCTGGGAAATTTATTTACCGTATTTCTAGAGCTTGATCAGGGTTTTTTTCTAATCATAATTTTTTTTTCTGTGGACTTGTAACGTCCACATGATTTACTCGGGGGAACAGTGCTGGGAAATTTATTTTCCGTATTTGTAGATCTAGTCAGGGTTTCTTGTTATAGTTGTTTTTCTCTGTGGACTTGTAACGTCCACATGATTTACTCGGGGGAACAGTGTTGAAAGATTTATTTACCGTATTTCTAGAGCTTGGTCTGAGTTCATTGTTAACAGATTTTTCTCTGTGGACTCATTACGTCCACATAATTTACTCGGGGGAACAGTGCTGGGAAATTTATTTACAGTATTTGTGGAGCTTGGTCTAAGTTCATTGTTATCAGATTTTTTTCTGTGGACTTGTAACGTCCACATGATTTACTTGGGGGGAACAGTGCTGGGAAATTTATTTACCGTATTTGTGGAGCTTGGTCATGCTTTATTGTTATCAGATTTTTTTCTCTGGACTTAATATCCATACGGAATGAGTTACATATGAGCAACTTCGTACATATGTTGCCCAGATGTCATGGGGAAATAGGATTTTTTAAATACTGGAAGCGCTAAAAAGAGGTTCTGATAAATAGTCCTTCACTTTACATATATGTACATATGTAGCTTTTTCATGCCATTTTTTCACAAAAATATTGCGTGTGAAAAAAAACAAAAAAAAATTCAAAAATTTTAAACCGGCTGTATCTGCACACGTGACAGTAAAATATTTTCGGTGTTTTTATTCCTATTTTTATACACCGCTGCAGCCTGTTGAAAACAACACTTGACCATGATTTTTGATTACGAAAGATTCAATCAATTATAACAAAAACAACAACCTTTGTTACATTCCATTGAGATTCTCGGGTAACCGTTATCTCCATCATCCATTGACCTTCTGATCGCAAATTTCAGCAAAAAGTCATGCAATTCAAAATCACCACCCACAAATCGTCATCTCTTATAAGTGCCGATGAAAAAAACTGCACAGCATGAAAAAGTTATTGTTTTCGGTGAAAAATATTTATTTATTTCCAGATGTGTGCAGGCAGGTATGCGCAACTTTAATGTAGTGCCTATAAACACGCGCAAACGACAAGAAACAAAACATTGCCGTGTGAAACGATTTAGGTCAAACGGGGTGCGCTCGCCCATTCTCCGACGTCGTTTGGTGGTATTTATTAAATGCATGCGCACGTGAAACGTGAACTAAACGGCGTGTGTGTCTATGGCGCGTGTATTGTTTTAATCAGGAGTGGAAGTTCTGGGGATCTTGTTATGGTTGTTGTTAAACGATATTGTTGCAGAATAATTATGGGTAATGTTGTTGTATTGTTGTTGTAGCGGCTAAGCAGTTATTCTAAGAATGGAAAATCTAGCTCTGAAATGGCCGATAAAAACATGTCTGAAAAGTGAGCTACTTAAGAAGATATGATGATAATCAGCTTGATGATTGACGAAAATATCTCATATCTCAAATATTTATTCACGCACACTTAGGATACATAATCCATCTCTTGAATTGATAAATCTTTCTCCTTCAAAACGCTTCTTCAAAGAAACAAAAAACCGCGTGAAACAAATCTCAAACGTTATTCGAGTTGCAATGTGAATCACCGTTAGATTTTCTAGAAAAAAACACAAAAACTACTAAACGATGATTCACACTTCCACCAGAATAATTTGTATCCGAAATTTTCATATCACGGAAAATTTCCTGGTAAATGACAGATAAACCTCATAAACCCCAACGCAATCCTCGCATATCCTGCCTTGTGCACTAGCGGACGAGAAGGGGATGGAAAAGTGGAATTCCCCCCTCTTTGGTTTTTTTCCCGAAAGTAGAGTTTCTTCCTCAAGGTGTAAGTAAAACTACATAATTTCTTCTAATTCTACCCTCTTTAGAAAAATTCCCTCCTTTTGGAGGTTTGGCTCGTCCGCCAGTGGCTTGGCAGTCGTTTTTTTCTGCCTCCACATTTCGTGATGACAATTTCTTCTACCACGTACGATTCAAGGGCACTCAAGTACTTCAGTCATCATGTGCGTCGAACGCGCAGGTATGCGAGAAAAAACTTCCACACAAAAATTGTTTTTTCGCCCATGTATTTTGTTTTGCTACATTTCCGGGGTCCATATTTATTTGATGTCAGACAAAAAATATTTATTATTATAGGAAAGACGAACAATGACAAAGGATGACTGACAAAAATCATATTAATAAACAACATTTGTCGGGTGAAGTGCTAGAAAGGGTATTGAAGTGCTTTTATATAGCTGGGAAGAATACGTTCGATGAAAGAGTGGTTGACATTGTGACTGACTGAATGATCGGTTGATGACAGACGACCGGAGGTGACTGACTGAATGTCAATGTCATGATGAGAAGACAGATGCAGTTATGTAGGCGTTGTATAACCTGGAGGGGGAATAGTAAACGAGTGACTGACTGACTGACTGATTGACTGAATGACTGACTGACTGACTGACTGACGGACGGACTGACTGACTGACTGACTGACTGACTGACTGACTGACTGACCGACTGAATGATGGACTGACTGACTGACTGACTGACTGACTGACTGACTGACTGACTGACTGACTGACTGACTGACTGACTGACTGACTGACTGACTGACTGACTGACTGACTGACTGACTGACTGACTGACTGACTGACTGACTGACTGTCATTGCAGATGAGATCATCCAGAGGTTAATCGATCGAGGAGATTTCGATGACGAACGACCAAGGAGACAGTCACCGACTGAGATTCAAATTCAGGTAAGTGAGTGAGTGAGTGAGTGAGTGAGTGAGTGAGTGAGTGAGTGAGTGAGTGAGTGAGTGAGTGAGTGAGTGAGTAAGTGAGTGAGTGCGTGAGTGACTGAGTGAGTGGGTGAGTGGGTGAGTGAGTGAGTGAGTGAGTGAGTGAGTGAGTGAGTGAGTGAGTGAGTGAGTGAGTGAGTGAGTGAGTGAGTGAGTGAGTGAGTGAGTGAGTGAGTAAGTGAGTGAGTGAGTGAGTATGAGTGAGTGAGTGAGTGAGTGAGTGAGTGAGTGAGTGAGTGAGTGAGTGAGTGAGTGAGTGAATGAGTGAGTGAGTGAGTGAGTGAGTGAGTGAGTGAGTGAGTGAGTGAGTGAGTGAGTGAGTGAGTGAGTGAGTGAGTGAGTGAGTGAGTGAGTGAGTGAGTGAGTGATTGATTGAGTGAGTGAGTGATTGAGTGAGTGAGTGAAATAGTGAGTGAGTGAGTGAGTGAGTGAGTGAAGGAGTGAGTGTTTCAGGTCACGGCACCACTATTTAGCAGTCGTCTATTCGACTACGGTAGAAATGCTGGTGATAGAGCCATTCCAGCTCAGGTCAGTTACAGTAATATAATTTTTGTTTTTTAATGGTGTTTTAATTAACTAAATTAAATACCTTAAAATTTCAATAAATAAGTAAGTTAATTCAATTAAATAACATAAATTGTTCCTAAATATTGATGGAGGAAATTCCAAAAACCACTGTATTCACGAAGAATAAAAAACGTTCATTCAGCTGGAGAGCGTTTGTGTTGCTGCCCAAAGCTTTTTATCCGAATTTTACTCATTGTAGGAGCTTCAATCCTATATATCCTATATAAACAGTCGGTGAAAGAAACGGTGAACTGAATTGTGGTGGCCCCATATAGAAATTAGAAATTAGAAATGTTTCTGATTCAATTGTGGTGATGATGCGAGAAAATCTAGAATTAGAAATTAAAAGTTATAATGTTTCTAATTTAATTTTGGTTGCCCCATTGTTGCGGTGCGAGATAATCAAGAAACATTAATTTTAAATTAGAAATGTTCTAATTTAGTTGTTGTGATCCCATTGATGTGGTGCGAGAAAATGTAAAATTAGAAATTAGAAATTAGAAATATTTCTGATTTTCAAGGACCCCAACTCATCAACACGCGAGACAGACCCCGCGAAAACGGTAAAGTTCCCCACCATGTTGCACCCCTATTTTACTTTTGGGTGCTTTCAGAGTAAAAAGGAAAGTAAAATGAAAAGTAGAAGGGTCATTAAAAAGTAAAACATAACATCGAAGAAAAGTTCCCAGGAACAATCAAACGAAAGTTCTCACTCAAATGTTTTACAGATTTATGACCCTTTTACTTTTCATTTTACTTTCCATTTTACTTTCCAGTTTACTTTTTACTCTGAAAGCACTTTTTGCTTTTACCAAATGAGTTGCTTGAATTAATAATTTCCACCTCTCAACAAAATGAGTTCACAAAATCTATCCATATCTTGGGTTATATGTCAGTATTCCAGTGTTTTTTTGTTGTATTTTGTTTTACTTTCAGATTAGACTCCTTTTATAAGTTATTTTACATCTGTTTCTAAGCCCGCTTGTTAGCTCTTCGAATTCAATTAGCAAGATTTTTGGCAAAAGAAATAGACAAATTCGCATCACATTAACGACGAAAAATGGCAATTTAAATGTAGTTTTTTATTTTTATTTATGTAGTTTTATTTGATTAAAATGCTTACTATGTATAATGCAATGCTATATTTTGAGCATAATCAATTGATTATAAACAATTTTTTTGATATAAAATATTTTTGATCTTTTTCTGAACACGCAGTTTACCTATGTAGGTGTTTTAAATGAGTTGATTATGACAACCTTGAGATCCGGATTTCATTCAGCCTCCACTTTTAGGTTAAAACCCCAATCAGTTATTAC
>OZ038442.1:1701940-1711021 GCA_964036265.1 Daptonema setosum
CTATGGAACACGTATCTCATCTTTTCGATGGAACAAATCCACTTTCTGTAAAATAACTCGCTGTTTCACTGTGGTTTTCAAGATCTTTGCAGCAGCATATCTTTACCGTAGAACTGATTACGTATCTGACTGCGTGACTGACTGACTGACTGATTATCTAACTCTCTGAATGACTGACTGATTGACAAACTGTCTGAAAGAATGACTGATTGACTGTGGTTTTCAAGATCTTTGCCGCCGCATATCTTCTCCGTAGAACTGACTGGCTGACTAATTTCAGGGTTGATCCCGTGCACGTGTCAGCCTGTCCGCGACCAACGCTTCTGCCACCGTACTGTACCGAGGAGATCGACTTTGGTGGGTTTTCGTAGTTTTTTCACATCCATCAATTAGAGAAAAATTTCCCAAGCGGTTATCCATCTTCTGGAAGCGAAGAGCATTTCAAAAGCCATCTACTTCTCGGACTTCTATTAAAAAAATTATTATTTCCATTAGTAAATTTCGCAAGCAATGGTTGAGAGCCCTGAAGTTCAAAGTGAGTGTTTTTAATCGGAGGGCTTTTAATATTTATATAACGAACGAGTTCTACAAAACAGACAAAGCCAAATAAGACTAGGCAACATTGATAAATCCTGCACCTTATCGAGATGCATTTTCACTCGAGGTTTAGGGCTCTCAACTGGTTAGATATGCTCAACAGACACATACTCACTAGCACGGCTTCGTTTTCATCGGACTTTTGATATTGATCACAATCTCACATGGATATTTAATCAAGCTTAATGTGGTTTTCTCACTCAAGAGTATGAAACTAAGGCTGTTAAGTTTGCACGCGTTTCATTATTTTCCGACAAGTTTCGACGTAGCCGTCCACGGTGGTGGTGCGCGGAAGATGGTCACGCTCAACTGCTGAAGCTTACCATTGATCATCTGTTTTGATTGAAACCAAATCTGTCAACCCTCTCTTTCCATACCTGTTTTCCAAAACTTGGGTATGGCTTCAACCAGTTGTGTTGTCACTATTTTTCCGCACACCTATCACATCGGAAGCCCCACCAAATTTACACACTGAAGCACGGAACATAAAAATGATAGACCACTGTGATATTGTGTCTTCGGCGGTGAGATGGTCGGTCATACTTGTTCAGAAGTTTTCAAATTTTACTTATTCGCATTTTTCATACTTTTCTCCTGTTTTCGTAAGGTCAGTCAATTGTTTTCAAACAACAGTCAAAAAATAGTATGACCACCAACCCAACGAACAGTCACACAACATCACTTCTCATTCGTAAGCACGTATGCCACTCACAGCTTACTATACCACTCACACTAGTCAGTTTGTAGTGCCACCAACGGAGAAACCCGTCACTCAACCGCCAACACCACCCACGACGACGCCAGAACCGATCGTGGTCACTGTGTTGCCTCAAGAGTTTCAGCCAATCATCGTCACCCCACAGCCGATACCCATTATCCAACCTGAAACTCCAGCACCTCAACAACCCCCACAAGGCTTCGCCGTCGAACCCAATGCCGGTCCCAATATCATCGTGCCGAATTTCGCCGGAGCCGGTCAACGGCCTGGTGGGTTCATCCCGGTTCCAGTTCGGCCCAACACCCCGACACTGGTGACTCCAGCTGGTGGCCCAATCGTGATTGTGGAAGAAACACCCGAACCAGTCCGTCAGACGCCACCCACACCACCACAGTCATTCCAACCAGAGCCACAGCCTCAGCCACAACAGCCGCTACTGCAATCACTGCAACCATTGACCCAACCGCCATTCGTTCCACAGACACCACCCACTGACAATACGTTGAACAGGCTAACGGCGCCGCCCAATCTGCCCCCGCCCGGTCTCCGACCGCTGGAACCTTCTGATTTCGCACAAACGCAGCCTCCATTGGTTCCCATTGTCGAAACTCAGCCTCCTCCGGTGGTGCAGCCTGTCGAAGAGACACTGCCACCGCAGCCGACATCTGCACCAACTACGACTACGACACCGCCGGTTGTGCTTGATGTACAAGCAGGATTCAACGAACTGCCGATTGTGGAGCCCGTATCGGAGCCAGGTTTGTAGTTAGTATTCAGACCTGAACAGACAACGGGTACGAACGTACTGCATCCATAAAAATCTCAACTCCGAAAAGCTTGCGCCAATGAGCTGAAACAGTACACGGTGTGCGTTGCGTCAAACTGGCACGCGCACATCGAGTGCGGTGAACAGCGTTTGGAATCAGGCTTGTTGGGTTTTCAAGGATGCGGTATGTTTTGTATTTGTGGTTCGTATAGATGTTGCAGTGATAGACGAAAATTCTGAAACTTTTGGCGAAGTTATGTTGCAATGTCGTTTTTTATGAACATTCATATAGCAGCTTGCTGTTCTCGTTTATCAAAAATGTTTCTTGTATTGGAGTAGCCACTGCAGAAACTATAAAGATTCAATGTAGCACGTTTGTTTTACTTTTTATTTTCTTTTTTTATTATCTTGGGAAACCTCATCAGTTCTCACCTCTTCCCACTGCAGTTCTTTCTTTCTCACTCACGTCATTAGTTATCAATTCCTTTATGTACGTAGTTGTGCTACTACAGATGAATGTTTTTTGTTTGGACTTTATTCATGATGAACTTTACGTTGATGATCTTTGATTTAGAAACAGCATATGGTTAGTTTTTGATAAATGATTCGTAGTCTTATAGCATAATTGGCAATCGATGCATATCGGTTTTAACCAAGGTTTCATAATTTATTTTACCTCTGTATTGTGCGACAGTAATCAGGTAAAGAAACCCTTTGTCGTCATTTCACTTAACAAACAAACCAAAAAAATCTCCTCCTCCGTTCATTCTATTCGATAGACATAATTGTCCCCCGTAGAATGTCCCCTTGTCCAACTGGCGACTTTCCAAACCTCATGACATGTAAACCAGGTTTGTTTCATACCTGCCACGATAAAAAAAAATAAATAAAAAAATGGGTTTCTCGTGAGGTTTGGGAAGCAGCGATCATAATTCTTTTATTGTTATTTAATTTTTTTTCAGAAACTACTCCATCACGTCAACCATCACCAGCCACTCAGCCTACTCAACCGCCGGTACCCGAGCCCGAGATCATCATCCCGCAGACCATTCCACCACAGCAGCCACAGACGCCACCCTTCATTCCCATCAACACTCAGGTAGATCAAAGCCATTTTCTTCAATTGTTATGCCACCCAAGTGCAAATTGCTCAATTTTCACGGTCATACTAATAAATTATGAGGATTATCCCTGATCTCAACCTGGAATTCATAGCGGGACCAAAGGTTGCGAGGCCGATCTCATGAAGGATCCCAGTAGACACCCTTTGTGACCGGAAAATCAGATGAAGCATACGGAAGAGCATGTTTTCGGCTGGACAAAGTTTGTCGCCAGTCGGGTCTAATGATCGGGCATCGCATATCCTAGATTGAAAATCTGGCAGGAGACCAAGAGCCTGATGTGTTATGGTGTGGTTCCTGCTGTTGCCCGTCTGTGTCTTGAATCTGTCTGACCACTAGGAGAATACTATCTTGATACGGTATTAGTGTCAGTAGTTGACTCCAGTTACAAAAAACAGTAGTCTTTAAAAAAATCAACAGATAATCTCGAATAAATTTCCTTTACCACTTCAGCAACGATCCAACACGGCACCACCATCGTTCACGTTCATCGAGCCGACACGTGCGTCACCGGTACCCGAGCCCGAGTCGCAGCCTGAACCACCATCGAACTCAGTTGACTACGATTACAAGGAGCAGACATTTGCCCCGATCGAGGTGTTCACCGTCAAGACCAGGTCTGTTCTATAAGGTTTCAGTTCACGTCAGTCAGAAATATCGTGAACTGTTTCTTGCGATAAGTCAGATCGTAACCAAATCGTAATTGTCACCTGTCTAGTCAACTGGGTAGAGCAACAGCCTCGAATACTAGTGGTCCTCGTTTAAAACCAGACTTGTTGCACAGACCCCGACGCATTGGCTGGAAGTTATGTCCTTGCTCATCAGTTACCCAACTTCTCTGGCCACTATAAAAAAACTGTGGTATTAGTGTGCCGTGTTGGCTTCAGTGATGAAGAATTCCCAGTAAGAAGATAGTAAAGTACGACAATCGCCAAAATAAGTTACACATACATACATAACTACAGAGCGCCCACAACACCTCGACCCAACCTGCCCACACGAGCACGACCAGTGATCGTAACCGGTACTACACCGCCCACTAAACCAGTACGTACCAACGTGGCCGCCGCTCCCGGCTCGACTGAATTTGGTCGCGCTGACGGCCCCGGGGAGAATGATACCTCGAACAGTTAGTGTATTGTTGTGGTATTAGAGGACATGTGAACTGACAGTTAGGAACTCAGCTTTCATAACCTTCTCGCTTGTAAGTAGGTAAACAAAAATGAAAAAGACTGGCCACCGGAACAATGATACAAATTTAGTTATTCCTTTCTCTCGTCATAACGCAATAGATAGTTGATTTTGGGAACTTTTTCCGCCCATTTCGTATTATTTTAGTATTTGCCTTGATCTTGATCTTACTAACGGTAATGGAATAACATTTTCAGAACTGGCTATCATCATCCCCACAGCCATCGTCGGTGCCTGGCTATTATTACTGCTCATCATCGGTCTGGTTGTTTGCTGCAAACGACGGTGAGTGTGAATAAAAATAATTAGTTTGTATGAGTTTCATCAGCATCGAATTTTCACCAGCAAGAACTCAGTTGTGAATAAACGTGAAAAAATGTTCGATAGTATAAAAAATCAATGTTTTTGTCTGTTGAACAAAATGGCAAAACAGTCGACAAATCTGCGGAAATTATATTACACAAAGTAGATTAAACAAGTAAATTATATTAATATATGAAAACAATTTCAGCAACAACCGCAAGGCGATGCGCAGCAAGTACGATCCCGCCATGCACTTCCGACAAGGCATGATGAACCCCGGTATGTCATATAAATTCACTCACTCACTCACTCACTCACTCACTCACTCACTCACTCACTCACTCACTCGCTCGCTCACTCACTCACTCACTCACTCACTTACTCACAAAAAGCTCGCTTTCAGGCATGGTAGCCGCGTACCCCGCACCGATGCCTGCGCAAGCTCGCGGTGGCAAGGGTGGTAAACAGGGTTCAGCCGCACACGGTTCATATGAGGATCATTTAGAAAAGGCCGCGAGACTGAGCAGTGAAATGTCACAGTATAATCAGGTGAGTTGAACATGGTGAACTGGCAACGTCTAAAGGAGGCTTAATTATAACTTAATTTTAAGGTTTATAATTGCTGAACACATTTCCTCTAATTCTATGTAACTTTTTATGATATATATGTACGCTTGGGTTTCTACTCCATATTGGTCGAATTGTTCTAAATTTGTTTTTCGTCTAACTATCTTGTCCAAACATAACCATGAGATTACTTTCAAATTATTTATACAAAAGCATGGATACCAAAAGTTTTATTGTCGGGCATTTCAGTTTTCAAACTAAATTGCGGATTCAAAAGCCAGTCTAAACTGAATTTTATAATCTAAACTGATGGGCTGTCTTTGTCTCCAATTAACAACTTGGTTTGGTTGTCCACTAAAAAACTCAATTCAGATATCATTATCTGATATTGTCATTTATAACCGCACTCAATGTTTGTAGTAGATTTGAACAACACTGAAAGCAGTCGCTTGAAAGGAATCTGTGTCGCTTTTTAACATTTACCACTCGATTATATTAACTATCCAACGTTACTTTTCAAAGCATGTGCCCTCATTTTCCATAAGTTTTTAAGCACACTAGCGGCAACAATTCCCTTCAAGCAGCTTCGAGACTCTGTGGTTTCGGGATACCAGTCCAGAAACAGTTTCTGACTTCGAAGAGTTCTATCCAGTTGTTCTCGAATAAAATACATCAATTACCGAGTTCATGAAATTTGCACCAGAATCCCCAAATCCGCATGACCGTTTGTAATCTGATTTGTAACGGTGCCATGGGTTGTTTAACCACGCTTGTGCCCGCGCTCTAACGCAGTTTTTCAGACTCTACAGATTTCTTGAGTGTTTGCTGTCTTTTTGACAACGTTCGGCAAAGTTTTGCAGATATTTATAGAAACGCCGAGATAAAAAAATCTGTAGGGTCTGTAATAAAGCCACTCTAACCCCGCATCCTACCGATTTGTCTGTAGCAGCAACCCAACGCCGGTCGCGTTTCATTATACGGTTCCTATTGGAATCTGGCCAGCCAATCACCGTCGGCCGTCGCCGTCGCCGCCAACCAGTCGGCCGTCAGCGGGGCGCCATCGAGAGACTCGTACTCGTATTTCAACCAGGTTTGACGCGCGGATAATCTCACGGCCATTCCACGTCTTTCGAACTGACACGGCCCATGTGGGATCTGCAACTGTACAGTACAGAACCAAAATGAAGTGACAAAAACGCTGAAATTATGATCATTGTGCGTGCAGCCTCAGCAAGTAGATCATTTTCACGTGAAGGTTAAAAGCCAATCTAATACCTGGACTTTCGGCGACTTTTCCGAATTTCTAGCCAACTGGCACAGACCTACTAGCTAAAGCTGCGTGCACTGTCGTCATAGCTTCGGCGATTTGTCACTTCGATTCGTCCTATACTGTAGTAATGAAATTTTCCCAAAATGCGTGGAAAGGTCGTGGGTAAAAAGTTTTGAACTATAAAACGAATGCTGAGCTTGAATCAACTTTTCCTCTGTCTTATGGGCCCATATTCTGTCGCTGTCCTTGAATCGTGAATAACGTTAAAATAATGTCCCGGGTCTAACACCTCTCATGCATGATAACCTGTTCATATTCATCTTTTGTAAGCGTAATATTTCACATACTGGTTTTAAAAATAATGCAACAATGTTGTAGTGATCAAACAACTGAAACCTTGGAACCGTTATTGCCCTCACCGAATTATTTGCCTATTTTTGACTGACCTCTAACCGATTGTGAGAATGATTCCAAAACTGAAACTGTGGGTTTCACTTGCAGAGCTACTACGATTCGTGTCCCGAGTTTCAGCGTGGCGCGTACGCCTATGGCCAACGATACTGAGTGGCGTCCGACCACAAAATAGCTGAATAACTGGTGAACAAAAAAACTGGTCGGTGTGGTGATTTTTCTTGACAAAACTGAAAAAAAATTGAAAGAACATTTTTATAAATGGAAATCGCCAGGCCGACCCGTTGAACGATCGGCCAACACTGACCAGCCACCTTCAACACTGACCTCGAGTGCTCAAACTGCTATGTCGATTTCGATTTTCTAAAATATATTAATGTTGTTGTTTTTTTTTGTATTTACAAAAATTCTCAGTATAGATTGTGATTTATTGCATTTCCACAGAAAAAAAAACAGTGAAGCATAACGATCCGCACTTAACCCCGGCATTTCGTCTTTCATTCCCCGCCACCCCGTGGGCGCATAATACTAATCGCGTTTCTGCGTTGGGTTTTTTATTTGTTTTTTTTTAATATTTTTATTCATGTATTTAATTTTTGCATTTATTTTTTATTCTACTAAATCGCTGCAAAATCGGTGCCATGATATGCTAGGATAATCAAATCAGGGTCGTGCGCGCGTCTGTGCGCTGGTATTAAAGGAGTGAAAATATTTTTCTAGATGTTTCGTTCAAAAACCGATGTTCATGATATCATGACTTTTCATGACAATATCATGTTTTTTTAATCATCTATAAAGGTATATGTTATTTACATAATAAATGTAAATAATTTGATAAATAATATCTCACACTGACGCGCCATGATCCACTCAAAGACGTGTACCGGTTGTTGGAAGAACATAAATTATAAATGGAGTAAAAAAACATTTCAAAAGTTTTACTAACTTCAAATAATTGTGTTCCTCCATCCACCATCACCTCAAAATGGTATTTAATAACAGCTGTTTTGTGAAACGGCTTGTAGACCAGACGGTAGCCGAGAAAGTTTTGAAAAAATATGGAACTGTTATTATGAACTTATTATATTATATTAAATTAAAAATATTATTAAATTGATTGATTCTAATTTAACTAAAATCCGGTTCTATCTGGTAGGTCCACAAGGCTTTCAAGTCAGCTGTAAATGTTATGAAAATCTATGATTATGCAAAAAAAAATACAACCATGGGCCACTTATATTTCCACCGCTTGTTTCCCGAGTGCTTGTTTTGAACGCTCCTGTCTTTCGGCGACGCGGACGCAAAATTCCAAACCCAAAAAATATTTAGAATTTTTTTTAAACGCCAAGTTTTCTGTCAGTAGAAATTTTTTTTCATATAAAGTTTTACTGTTCGTTAACCCCCGATTACCTATCGTGAGGCTGGCTTGTCCGAGCGGGAGTGAGGACAACGCGCGTTAGGCCTGCACAGCGGTGGTATTTCAATGGTTACCCACCTTTTTAAGTGCGCAAAAAAATATTTTTGGGTTTGGAAATATGCGTCGCGGACCCCAGCGACTTCCCGTGCAGTCTTGCGAGACTTCCTGAAATTCAGAATACTGTAAAATATTTTGAATTTACAAAAACCGGTTTTCAAAAAAAGGTTCAAAAAAATCTGGGATGTTTGCCTGGGAGCCGATGCGTCGACTCCGTTAGGGTGACCATTCGGTGGGCTACCTATGTACCTCCGCTTGGTTCATTCTAACAAAATCTATGTATTTTTTTCTTGGAATCATGTTGTCGTTCACGATTTTCATACACGTGAAGGTTTACGAATTCTGGTGTACTTTACGATACCAAGACGACAACTTGATATCCGTAGATATAGAAAGTTCCAATAGTTCGAGTTACTAGATTTTGTCATTCGGCAAATCGTTAACTAGAAATCCTGGAACCAAACTGCAAAGTTTTCCTACCCTTATATATAGAGTACAGGAGAAAAAGACGTGACCGGCTGCGTGGAGCTTAGGCGAGTTCGCCGAATACGCAGCTGGGACGTACTCGGCGCTGATTGGTTGGCCACGCCCCCAAATTTGTGGGCGTGACCAACCAATCATCGGCGAGTATTGCGTAGCTGCAGTTGCGGCGAGTTCACCAAA
>OZ038442.1:1716221-1726330 GCA_964036265.1 Daptonema setosum
TTAATGCATAAGTAAATAAAATACAGAAGTAATTTATGATGAAAGTCATGAATTAGAAAGAGAGTGAGTGAGAAGTTACTGTAAGTAAATCTAATAATGAACGAGCGCTTTGATGAGTAAGTGAATGGGTGTTTGCAAATTAGTTTGATGGAGTAAATTGGTGAGTGAGTGACAAGTCGAATAGTTGTTAAAGAGTCCCAGAATGAATGAGTGGATGAGTGAGAAAGCGAGCTCGTTAGAGAGCGAGTTATCTGTAAGTGATTGATAATAAACAGAAGAAAATGAAAGTTCGATTGAGTGAGTTGGTGATGCAGCGAGTAAAACAAATTGTGAAACACTTTTTAACAGTCTCTAACATGTACTTCCTTGTTTAGAAAGTAAAGTATTTTTATGTTTTCTTTTCATTTCTTGAATTAGTAGTACATAGTTTGTTTTGTTTCTATGGTACCATTCTAATGCCGTAAATACCGACTATCTCCCCGCTATTTCCTAGCTATCTCCTCACCATCTCCTGACTCTCTCGAATTCGACTTCTTCGGTCTGTTTTCGACAAATTGAAAAGTCAAAAAGTCTGTTTTAATGTTCAACCAACCAAGACAAGTTTTCGAATCTGTCCACATAACAAATTTTTCTGTTTTTTTCACCGCAATCCGATTCAACGATGTTTCAATTTCATCAGTTTCATTCCATTGCTGACTAAAAATTTGTTCTTACTGATTTGTGGATGCCCCGATAGTTTTATTACTGTCTGATGCGCTGCCGTTACCGTAACCTTGCTCGGCATCGAACCCTTTTTCCTCAAAAATAAAATTTTTCGCGATAATTTTGGCGTCCATTCTCCACAAGTCCACTATTTTCCACCAAATCCGATAACTCCACTAGTTATCACACTCTATTTTATTATTAATCCGGTCAGGATTTTTTTCCGCTATTCAGTTTTCCGCCTTTCACGATTCAGATTAACCGAAAATCAAATTACTGAAATTTTCAAATCAATTCGATTACGCACTTTTATCTGAGCCACTTTGAGTCCAAAAGTCATTTTTCAAATCAGCCAGTTTTTATTTTAACAATTTTTTCCCGTGATTCGATTCAGTGCCTTTCACAATTCAGATTAGCCAAAAACCAAATATCCGAAATTTTCAAATCACTTCAATTAGGTACATATTCGTATTCAAGCCAGATCAAGTGAATAAGCCATTCTTCAATTCAGTCAGTTTTTATTAAAAAAATTCTTGTGATTCGATTCAGTGCCTTTCCCATTTCAGAGTAACCAAAAACCAAATATCCGAAATTTTATAAAAACTGCAATTATACACTCTTATTCAAGCCAATTCAAGTGAATAAGCCATTTCTAAATTCAGTCAGTATTTTACAGTTTCTGTCAGTTTTATTGAAGGCTAGTACAATGTTAACTTTTAGGGTTTTTGTGTTTCATTTAATTAGCGGATTACCGATCATAGATTTTACTTATTACTTTTTAAGTCTGCTATTTCAGACAATAGCAAAGTGAAACATTTTTTAGAATAACTCAATTAACCACACTGGCGTCTGGTTTTGCTTGCTCACAAACGAATCGAATACGTTTTGCTGCGTTGATATCAAGTTTATAAGGTAGGAGAGAGTGGAGCTTGTTGCACTTGCTGGATTCTGATTCACCGGCAGTTCGCATTTTAGAAGCCGCAATCATGTGTGGGTATGTTTATGATTTTTAGGCGCAATCCGGGAACCGGAACCGGTCTTATTCCACTTTTTTGTGGTAAACAAGGAAGTGTTCGTGAAAAAAAGTTACACGATGATATAATATTACTCAAGAACTGTGATCTGTTAATTTATTTCAGTTTACCTGTTAGCTGTGTATACTGAATGCATGAAGAATTTCCCGGTCTGTATCAAAAATATCTGTAGAAAAAAAACTTGAGATTACTCCAATTCCAAACTAAAAATTGTCGATCTCTCAGTCAGTCAGCTTCAATTTTAGGTTGTTTCGATTCTCGTTGTTGCACTTTTTGCGATCCTACGCAACCAATAGGGTAGGTTTTTGTTACTGTAGGATTGAACAAGTTTCAAACGTTTAATTTTGGGTAAAAATATTCCCGGCTCAATAATGATCTTTAGATCACATTATATGCGCAACAACACCGTCACGATGATCGACTTAATTTTTATTCCTCTGATTGTAAAACTCGTGAATGGGCAAACAACAATGCAGAGGGCGTGTGGAGGTAAATAGTCAGTCAGTCAGTCAGACATTCAGTCAGTCAGTCAGTCAGCCAGTCACGCAGTCAGACAGTCAGTCAGTCAGTCAGTCAGTCAGTCAGTCAGTCAGTCAGTCAGTCAGTCAGTCAGTCAGTCAGTCAGTCAGTCAGTCAGTCAGTCAGTCAGTCAGTCAGTCAGTCAGTCAGTCAGTCAGTCAGTCAGTCAGTCAGTCAGTCAGTCAGTCAGTCAGTCAGTCAGTCAGTCAGTCAGTCTGTCAGTCAGTCAGTCAGTCAGTCAGTCAGTCAGTCAGTCAGTCAGTCAGTCAGTCAGTCAGTCAGTCAGTCAGTCAGTTGCTTCAACAGGTAATCCCGACTGTCTATATTATGACGGACATGCGTACTTTTGTCGCAAAACAATGGCATCATTCGCGACGCATCAAAGCGATTGCGCTGGTTTGATTGATTGGTCCAATAATTGACTGACTGAACAGCTGGCTGTTCTTTCGATTGACTGATTGACTGACCTTACTGACTGACTGACTGACTGACTGACTGACTGACTGACTGACTGACTGACTGACTGACTGACTGACTGACTGACTGACTGACTGACTGACTGACTGACTGACTGACTGACTGACTGACTGACTGACGAACTGACTGACCTTAATGACTGACTGACTGACTGACTAACTGACTGACTGACTGACTGACTGACTGACTAACTGACTGACTGACTGACTGACTGACTGACTAACTGACTGACTGACTGACCGACAGACTGACCTTACTGACTGACTGACTGACTGACTGACTGACTGACTAACTAACTGACTGACTGTAAAAGAGAGTCAGTTGAAGTCACAAACACCACTGGGTTTTCCAACGGAACCCATGTTGTTGTCCACAATGCCATGTTGAAAAAGAAGTTGTCCATCTTTTGTGGCTGGTACACAGACGGGGCTGATGTTTGGGCGGGTGTGAAGAGAACAGACACAACACCCGCTGACTTGAGTGACGGTTAGCACCTTCATTCACTCACTCACTCACTCACTCACTCACTCACTCACTCACTCACTCACTCACTCACTCACCCACTCACTCACTCACTCACCACCAGGTTGGTCATTCATCGATGATGACGATTTATCGTACCCAGTACCGAAGACGTCAACTTCGATTGGACCCTTCCAGTTGACAGGTGAACCGGATGGAACCGGCATTTGTGCTTGGTGGCTAACCGGCTATGACAACGACTATGAGTGAGTGATAGTGAGTGAGCGAGTGAGTGAGTGAGTGGGTGAGTGAGTCAGTGAGTCAGTGAGTGAGTGAGTGAGTGAAGGAGTGAGTGTGTATGTGAGTGAGTGATTGAGTGAGTGAGTGAGTGAGTGAGTGAGTGAGTGAGTGAGTGAGTGAGTGAGTGAGTGAGTGAGTGAGTGAGTGAGTGAGTGAGTGAGTGAGTGAGTGAGTGAGTGAGTGAGTGAGTGAGTGAGTGAGTGAGTGAGTGAGTGAGTGAGTGAGTGAGTGAGTGAGTGAGTGAGTGAGTGAGTGAGTGAGTGAGTGAGTGAGTGAGTGAGTGAGTGAGTGAGTGAGTGAGTGAGTGAGTGAGTGAGTGAGTGAGTGAGTGAGTGAGTGAGTGAGTGAGTGAGGGAGTGATTGAGTAGTGAGTGATTGAGTGAGTGACTGAGTGAGTGAGTATGAATGAGTGAAGGGGACGTTTGCACACATACATATTTGAAGGTTTATTGATGTCGACTGCAGTGCACAAGCGTTCAGTGTGTGTCAGTTCAGAGACGCGGATCGTCCTCTCCACCTCTTCAGATGGCAGGGTTGGTATTTCATGACTTTGTGTTGTAAGCGGTTGTGTTTAAATAAATATTTCACACTTATAAATTCAAGAAAACTTCCATCCTCCACGAAACACCGGCGCCAAATTCTTGAATTTCTTTGAAACAAAAAATACTTGCTTGGTGGCTAACCGGCTATGACAACGACTATGAGTGAGTGATAGTGAGTGAGCGAGTGAGTGAGTGAGTGGGTGAGTGAGTCAGTGAGTCAGTGAGTGAGTGAGTGAGTGAAGGAGTGAGTGTGTATGTGAGTGAGTGATTGAGTGAGTGAGTGAGTGAGTGAGTGAGTGAGTGAGTGAGTGAGTGAGTGAGTGAGTGAGTGAGTGAGTGAGTGAGTGAGTGAGTGAGTGAGTGAGTGAGTGAGTGAGTGAGTGAGTGAGTGAGTGAGTGAGTGAGTGAGTGAGTGAGTGAGTGAGTGAGTGAGTGAGTGAGTGAGTGAGTGAGTGAGTGAGTGAGTGAGTGAGTGAGTGAGTGAGTGAGTGAGTGAGTGAGTGAGTGAGTGAGTGAGTGAGTGAGTGAGTGAGTGAGTGAGTGAGTGAGTGAGTGAGTGAGTGAGTGAGTGAGTGAGTGAGTGAGTGAGTGAGTGAGTGAGTGAGTGAGTGAGTGAGTGAGTGAGTGAGTGAGTGAGTGAGTGAGTGAGTGAGTGAGTGAGTGAGTGAGTGAGTGAGTGAGTGAGTGAGTGAGTGAGTGAGTGAGTGAGTGAGTGAGTGAGTGAGTGAGTGAGTGAGTGAGTGAGTGAGTGAGTGAGTGAGTGAGTGAGTGAGTGAGTGAGTGAGTGAGTGAGTGAGTGAGTGAGTGAGTGAGTGAGTGAGTGAGTGAGTGAGTGAGTGAGTGAGTGAGTGAGTGAGGGAGTGATTGAGTAGTGAGTGATTGAGTGAGTGACTGAGTGAGTGAGTATGAATGAGTGAAGGGGACGTTTGCACACATACATATTTGAAGGTTTATTGATGTCGACTGCAGTGCACAAGCGTTCAGTGTGTGTCAGTTCAGAGACGCGGATCGTCCTCTCCACCTCTTCAGATGGCAGGGTTGGTATTTCATGACTTTGTGTTGTAAGCGGTTGTGTTTAAATAAATATTTCACACTTATAAATTCAAGAAAACTTCCATCCTCCACGAAACACCGGCGCCAAATTCTTGAATTTCTTTGAAACAAAAAATACTGAAAAAACTGTGTAAGAAAGCCATTTACCGTCCATGTTTGTATCACACTTGTAGGCGACGGTTTGGTGGCCGATGATGCATTGTTGCTGGCTAAAATGGTCATGGACACCAGGTCTGGCCAAGTTTATAGTTCAAGTTTTCGAGTTTTCATTGTGTTGTCTCGCTTACAATCGGTCTCACAAAAATTACAGATAACAAATTATACTGAAATAAAGAGCTGAAAAATATGGAAAAGAAGTTGTACCCGGAAACGTCATGTAGCGTCCGTTATTTCAACGAATAGATTGAATTAGTTGGAAAGTACATATTTCCTTTCTTTATCTTATTATTCAATGGTCAGATAAACTTTGGTGGAGCAGTAAATTTTGCTTAATACGCAAAGGAAATATAGAAGTTAAACAAAAGTAAACTGGTATACTAGTATTCGGAGTCCTACTAAAGTTTGATAAAAATATCGAGGGTGTTCCTACGATTTCAGAATCATAATACCATGCGCTCACTGGTGCATCGAGTTGGACGCCTGCCATTCGTTCACGTTTCATGAGGATACGGGTACGTTGTAATTGGTTGACATAACCATTGATACATTAAGGTGCATTCAAAGTAAAAAGGAAAGTAAAAATGAAAGTAAAAAGGAAGGTAAAAAGGAAAACCTGTGAAACAACCGACGCGAAAATATAAACGTGATACTCGAATACTCATAATTTGAATTTGACTGGCCATTTCGGTCATTGAAAAACAGAATTTTGCCTTCAAACATGCATTTTTGTGAGGTGTTAGGGAAATGTTTTCACGATGAAAAAAATTCCCAAAAAGGATTCATAATAAAAAACTGAGGTTACATTCGTTCAACTTTCAGGTGACTGTCGGCTGCAGTATTCAGTTTGGAATCAAACAGTAGTGCCAACCAATGCGGCTGCGGATGGTTATCGGTGGTATGACAAGGTGTATAAGGACGACAGCTTGCCGACTGGTTGTCATAATGACAGACTAATCAAACCAATGGATAATTATGCTTTTGACTGACTGACTAAATTAACTATTGTATAATTATGCATTTGACTGTTGACCAAATAAACTAATGGATAATCATGCATTTGACTGACTGACTGATTTTGAACAATTGGATAGTTATGCATTTGACTGATTGAGCAAATAAACTAATGGACATTTTATGCATTTGACTGACTGACTGATTAAAAACAATTGTATAATTATGCATTTGACTGATTGACCAAATAAACTAATGGATATTTCATGCATTTGACTGACAGACTAATCAAACGAATGGATAGTTATGTATTTGACTGATTGACTAAATAAACTAATGGATAATTATGCATTTGACTGACTGACTGATTAAAAACAATTGTATAATTATGCATTTGACTGATTGACCAAATAAACTAATGGATATTTCATGCATTTGACTGACAGACTAATCAAACCAATGGATAATTATGCATTTGACTGATTGACTAAATAAACTAATGGATAATTATGCATTTGACTGACTGACTGATTAAAAACAATTGTATATTTATGCATTTGACTGATTGACCAAGTAAACTAATGGATAATTATGCATTTGACTGTTGACCAAATAAACTAATGGAAAATCATGCATTTGACTGACTGACTGACTGGGTATTTTTGTTGAATAGTTGAGTGACTGCCTGATAAACCGTTCGAAGATACATTGACCAGGCTATTTAATCACTGACTGACTGCACTTGCAGACTGTCTGAACGACATTACATCAAACGCCGCTACGGAACCATCCGAAAAACCGACACTCAACTACATAAACGCTGGTGTTTCGGGAATCCACACACCAACGGTTATAGTCTCTCCAGTGTTTCTTGTTAGCCAAAAGCTGCTTATTGGCGCTCAATTTGATGTCTATTTGACCGCATCTTGAGTTATTTTCAATTTTAAACAGGATTTTCAGTATTTTCATGGTTTTTCTTTTTTTAACGTCTTTAAGTGACCTCATGGTCTAATCAAAATCCTCAATAAAGGATAAGAAGTGTATAGAACGTTTCACTTGATGTATCTGAATGAGAATCGAATGATTTCATCTTCAGAATATCTCTATGGTTCAATTCGATACTGATAATATGGTAAGGCGCGTGTTCAAGATGCCTGAACCAATTTTCGCGGTTTTTGGATTATTGACAAAACAGTTCAAGTTAAATAATTTAATGGACCCTATGGTACTAAAATAAGTTAATGAACATGAAATTTATTGTTTTTAATTGCTTTAAGCTGAAAAATAAGAATTTTGAATTTTACCATTTTCAGACTAAAATCGGTGATTTTCATAGAAAAAGAGGCAATTATTTTATTTATTATGCATTAATTAAAACTTACTCTGCTGTTAAACGTTTAAGAATATTTTCTACATTCTATATTATATACCAACATAAATTTTCGTCAAATAACACTTGATATGGCGAGATAACTGACAAAAATCACTGAAAACAACCGAAAATATGGCGAATTTCGAGAAAAAAGACGCATAACTCATGAAATAAATTGTTGTGAGTTAAAATAGCAGAATCAAAAATTGCAGGTGCTTTAGCATCTGTTTAGATTGTTTAATCATATTGATGCAATATATTTTTTTGGAGAAATTTTGCGTCAACAAGTGTATAGTTACTTTTGCCCCACCCTGTATAAATATTTTTTGGTAACAAGTGATAAAGATGAATTGTTTGGACGAGTGAGCAAAATCCAAAGGAAAAAGCAGTGAATGAGTAAATGAATGACCACAATAAAGTGAGCAAAACAGTGTACAAAACTAATGACACCAGAAAACGACAGCTAATCAGTTCGACTCTTTTCTCAATTAGAGAAAATTGAAGTAGTGAATCAGGGGATTTTGTTGCAGGGCATGACGGCCGAAGCCACGTGTATCAACAACCTGGCTCAGCAATCGACTGGCGGAGTAATCGCTAATCCTACTATCTTCACCTGCAACAATGGAAACTGGCAGGGTCCCGATGGAAGTCCATATAGAGATATCTATTGCTCCTCACCGGGTTGGTGAACTAGAGTGAGTGAGTAAGTGAGTGAGTGTGTGAGTGGGTGAGTGAGTGAGTGAGTGAGTGAGTGAGTGAGTGAGTGAGTGAGTGAGTGAGTGAGTGAGTGAGTAAGTGAGTGAGTGTGTGAGTGGGTGAGTGAGTGAGTAAGTGAGTGAATGAGTGAGTGAGTGAGTGAGTGAGTGAGTGAGTGAGTGAGTGAGTGAGTGAGTGAGTGAGTGAGTGAGTGAGTGAGTGAGTGAGTGAGTGAGTGAGTGAGTGAGTGAGTGAGTGAGTGAGTGAGTGAGTGAGTGAGTGAGTGAGTGAGTGAGTGAGTGAGTGAGTGAGTGAGTGAGTGAGTGAGTGAGTGAGTGAGTGAGTGAGTGAGTGAGTGAGTGAGTGAGTGAGTGAGTGAGTGAGTGAGTGAGTGAGTGAGTGAGTGAGTGAGTGAGTGAGTGAGTGAGGGAGAGAGTGAGTGAGTAAGCTACAGTAATACTCACTCACGCACTCACTCATTAATTCACAGTGGGTTCAGTGCCTGCCAATCCGGGACTGGATATGCGATACACAACGGGAACTACTTGGGAAGTGGACCAATGGTTACTGCGTTCGCAGTGTTCGCCAAAAATAATCAAGCAACACGTGAGTGCGTGAGTGAGATATGTAATGAGTGAGTGAGTGGAGGAATGAGTGAGTGAGTTAGTGAGTGAGTGAATGAGTGAGTGAGTCAGGGATATAATACGGAGTGCATGCAGACAGTGAGTCTATAACCTTACAATAGTAACTGTCAAGTACTTTTTAGTGCATGCGGAGGATACATAATTGAAATGGCTCCAATCGCTGGCGTGACAATCAAATCATACAATGGCTTCACGGTGTTATCAGGTACGTAGTGAGAGACGAAGTGAGTGAGTGAGTGAATGAGTGAGTGAGTGAGTGAGTGAGTGAGTGAGTGAGTGAGTGAGTGAGTGAGTGAGTTAGTGAGTGAGTGAGTGAGTGAGTGAATGAGTGAGTGAGTGAGTGAGTGAGTGAGTGAGTGAGTGAGTGAGTGAGTGAGTGAGTGAGTGAGTGAGTAAGTAAGTGAATGAGTGAGTGAGTGAGTGAGTGAGTTAGTGAGTGAGTGAGTGAGTGAGTGAGTGAGTGAGTGAGTGAGTGAGTGAGTGAGTGAGTGAATGAGTGAGTGATTGAGTAAGTAAGTGAATGAGTGAGTGAGTGAGTGAGTGAGTTAGTGAGTGAGTGAGTGAGTGAGTGAGTGAATGAGTGAGTGTGTGAGTGAGTGAGTGAGTGAGTGAGTGAGTGAGTGAGTGAGTGAGTGAGTGAGTGAGTGAGTGAGTGAGTGAGTGAGTGAGTGAATGAGTGAGTGAGTGAGTGAGTGAGTGAGTGAGTGAGTGAGTGAGTGAGTGAGTGAGTAAGTAAGTGAATGAGTGAGTGAGTGAGTGAGTGAGTGAGTGAGTGAGTGAGTGAGTGAGTGAGTGAGTGAGTGAGTGAGTGAGTGAGTGAGTGAGTGAGTGAGTGAGTGAGTGAGTGAGTGAGTGAGTGAGTGAGTGAGTGAGTGAGTGAGTGAGTGAGTGAGTGAGTGAGTGAGTGAGTGATGTGAGTGAGTGAGTGAGTGAGTGAGTGAGTGAGTGAGTGAGTGAGTGAGTGAATGAGTGAGTGAGTGAGTGAGTGAGTGAGTTAGTGAGTGAGTGAGTGAGTGAGTGAGTGAGTGAGTGAGTGAGTGAGTGAGTGAGTGAGTGAGTGAATGAGTGAGTGAGTGAGTGAGTTAGTGAGTGAGTGAGTGAGTGAGTGAGTGAGTGAGTGAGTGAGTGAGTGATCGAGTGAGTGAGTGAGTGAGTGAGTGAGTGAGTGAGTGAGTGAGTGAGTGAGTGAGTGAGCAAG
>OZ038442.1:1736530-1741530 GCA_964036265.1 Daptonema setosum
AGTCAGTCAGTCTGTCTGTCAGTCAGTCAATCAGTCTGTTAGTCAGTCAGTCAGTCAGTCAGTCAGTCAGTCAGTCAGTCAGTGAGTCAGTGAAAGAGTCAGTCAGTCAATCAGTCACTGATTCAGCTGGTCAGCCAGTACCAGTACCAACATTCGTCAACACTTGCGTCAAGTGGCAGGTAGCTGGCTCGGCCTGTACTTCGTGCCCATAAGAAGATTATTAGATTTTTGCAATCGGTTAGACAACTGAATTTTTTAAAGCACGCTTTTTTCATCAGGCATTGCATGAGATGCAGCATGAAAAGTCATTCACGCTATAGTTGCGGAAATCATGCACCGTATATAGTTTCAGAAATTCTATACTGTATGTATAGTTTCATAAATCATATAATGTATACAATACATACGTGTGTCACATTATTCGTATACCTTTGTCACATTAAGAGCATTATATTATACAGTGCATTAGTATTAGTATTATATTATACAGTGCGTAAGTCACATTTATCACACATCTGGTTAACTGTGCACGTCTACAATACCATATGTCCACAGTCTGACACGTCCACAGTCTACCCCCCCCCCCCCCCCTCCAGGGAAAGGGAAAGATGTGATCCTGACTGAGTCATCAGGTAGCGTGTATTGTATGTATCTGACACGCAGAAATCCAAACCTCAAAAATGTTTTCTAAATGAGATGTTTTCTGTGACCGAAAATATATTTCATGTGAAGTTTTGCTGCCCGTTAACCCCTGATTATCGTGAAGCTAGTCCGCGCAGCGGTGGTATTTCAGTGGTTTACCCACCTTGTCATGCACGTCAAAACTTTGTGTTTGGAAAAAATTCTAAGAAACTTTTCGAGGTTTTGAAATTTGCATCTGACACCTAACCTACATATTTTTTTGTGTTTTTGTAACGATTTTGTTCGTATACTTCTCGGATGCGTTCTCACTGCTAAAATATTCAGTTAGTTGTTTTTTTTCTGAAAACTCCTGCGAGAAGTTAAACAACAAAAAAGTTATATTACATATCATACCCATTGCATTCCAGTCCTCTGAGTTTGAATGCTTATGTCCCTCACTGAATAATGCTGGTCTGAGTTACCTTTATAGCTTGATTTAAAATGGACGATTACTTTATATATAGGAGAAAGAAATACACACGAAATTGGCCAACTTTCATGACGGACATACTCCATAGTTCAGACTTTTAAACGGACATTCATATTTTGTATTATTGTTCGGCGAGACACGTGAAGTACAAACCATCTAACACTTATTACATATTTTACAATTAAACATAATAAAATTTCCCTTGCGTTCTTCTACTACATAAACTGACTGACTCATAGACTGTTTGACTGACTAGCTGAACGTTTTCCTGACTGACACTTTGATCGACTGATTGACACTTCAATTTTCCAATTTATCATCGGACTAATCTGACTTATTATAGGAATAACTGAGTGTTGTAAACGTGTATATAAATATTTAACTTTCGATAAAAACGGTGTCTTGTTTTGTATCTTGCCTTCAAACAATCAAATGGCCAACATGTCTGTCTGTATGTCTGTATGTCTGTCTGTCGACCTGTCTGTCTGTCTGTCTGTCTGTCTGTCTGTCTGTCTGTCTGTCTGTGTCTGTATGTCTGTCTGTCTCTCTGTCTGTCTGTCTGTCTGTCTGTCTGTATGTATGTCTGTCTGTCTGTCTGTCTATCTGTCTGTCAGTCTGTCTTTATGTCTGTCTGTCTGTCTGTCTGTCTGTCTGTCTACAGAGTACCGGTGTAGTGATTAGCACGGAATGTCGTGAACGAATGGGCGTGGGTTCGAACCTTACCAGAAGTTTTTCACTCTCATGGTTGGTCTAGAAATCGTCTATCAATTTCAACCAAGAACAGTCATTTGAACCGATAACAAAAATTCTGAACAAGAACGAGAAAAGTGGAATTCCCCACTGTTTGGCGGCTTCGAAAAAGTAGAGTTTGTTCCCTAAGGTGTGGGTAAAATTGTTTGAAAACTATTAATTCCCCCTCTTTGACAACAAGATTTTGGATAACAATTGCGATAAGTTCGCTGAGTTTCTATAAGTATGTACGTTCACTTGATAACACCACAATCGACAATACTAATATTCCAAAAGAGTGGGTGAGTTAGTTAGTGAGTCAGTGAGTCATGAGAATCCAGTGAGTCAAGTGAGTCGAGTCAGTCGATTAGAAGACAGCCTCAATACATCGACACAAAATGCGCATGGAACGTTTATAGATACAGGAAAGTAGGTATAAACGATTGCGGATGAGAAAGAAAAACAATAAATTTCCTTATAATCCGAGAAACTCTAAAAGATCTCTCATTATTTTAATCCACTTTATTCTTCACTTTTGGGTGAATGAAACACCCATAATATTACCTAATTTTCCCTCTTAGTGGAGGAAATTACCCTCATTTCGGGAAAACTTGGTGGCCCACCAACGCAACAGTAGGGTGCAACAGAGACGTAATGGGCGTGCAACAAATGTTTGTAACGTAACATGTAACACACACGCGCGCGCGATGAGTAACAATTTGCACGCGTGTTGCAATAACATCAACAACAACATCAGTAACAACAACAACATCAGCAACAACAACAACAACAACAACAACCGTGGTTGCAACCAGTATACTCGCTTCCGTCAAGGAGAATATCGATTGAGAGTGTTGAGATATATGACCAGAGATAAAGGTTTGTTCAACCCTTAGTCCAGGGTGAGTTGAGAATGAGCGATCACACGTGTGCCAACAACAACAACAACAACAACAACAACAACAACAACAACAACAACAACAACAACAACAACAACAACAACAACAACAACAACAACAACAACAACAACAACAACAAAAACAACAACAACAACGACAACAACAACAATGACAATAACATCAACAACATCAACAACAGCAACAACAACAACAAAAATAACAACAGCAACAACAACAACAACAACAACAACAACAACAACAACAACAACAACAACAACAACAACAACAACAACAACAGCATCATTGTGATCGTGCTTTGCGAACAACCTAAGATTGTCGGAAGCAAGTCCGTCCGAACCCCTTATTTTCGAAAAATTCCACTTGCATAAAGTGACGCGGGGTTAAATCTGCAGTTGCGCATAAAGTAAATTCAGGTCACCTTTAGGTATGTACATCATACCTGGAGATGAGTTAAGGGAGAGAAACGATATTCAGAAAATACACCAACGATGCACTTAGGGGACTGGGAAGTTTCACCCCGGGGAACTTTCACCCCGAGAATTTGAGGGCTTTTCACCCCGCGGGAAAAGGGGATTTTCGCGGGGTGAAAGGACACCGCTAAAATTTGAGTTTGACACACCCGAGAGCGGTGTCTTTTCATCCCGCGTGGTTCACCTACCGTAACCCAGTTTCTAGTTCACTGGCTGATCGACCAAGATATGTAGTATACCCATGATGAGTGAGTGAGTCAGTGAGAGAGTGTAAATTTCAATTTCGACAGTCATTTTATGCGTCAAAGTGCAAAATAAACTTTTTTTGCCAACTTTAAATAATGATTCGATTTACGTGAAATTGGTTTTTCCAGACTAAAACGGACACTCTGATTACGGTGGTAAAGTCAGATTTGCCGTGGTATATACGATGAAAATAGTATGTCATATACTGTCGGTGCATTGGGTATATCTTGTAAAACTGTTGCCATACACTTCCCAAAATTAAGTTATTCACTGATTATAACGAGAATATGATGATCAAATTGGTGGGGATATGGAATAAAGTCTGACGCACCTTTTCGGTTAGCAATAACAATAAAAATGTTGTTCTTACTCATGAAATATCACCTTTACTACCAGTTTATAGTCGGTGTACGTTCTCGTCCTTTTTTCTGCTCGCGATATATACAATTTTAGTATTATTATTCTAACTGAAAAGGTGTCCCAGACCCATTCCATATCCCCACCAATTGTTATCATCTTATTTTAGTTATGATCAGAGAAAAAATAAAATTTTGGGAAGTATATGGCAACAGTTTTGAAGTATATGCTTCCCTTGTTTTCATTAAACAGTAACCACATTCATTGTATACTCGTTATTCATATTCTTGTCTATTTGCGTGCAGAGGAACAATTCTACGTACCCTATTCAATACACAGGAAGGATGAAACATCTAGTTACTCGATGTTTCAGCCTTCCTGTGTATTGGATAGAGTAGATAGAATTGTTCCTCTGCACGCAAATAGACAAGAATAAGAATAACGAGTTTATCAACTGGAGAGTTTTTGTTTATTTTCAATTCTCTCCTCTTCCTCTGTAACTATGATTTTTACTCATCAAAGATCTCCTGACGTTCAATTTGTAAGTTTAGCTTCACCAATTTCAACTTACAATTTTGAAATTTGGTATTTTTCTTACATTTGGTAGCGTTTACATTACGGTCATTCTGACTTCACCACCGTAATCAGAAGGTTCGATTTAGTCTGGAAAACTATTTTCACGTAAATCGAATCATTATTGAAAGTTTGAAAAAAGTTTATTTTGCACTTTGATGCATAAAATGACTGTCGAAATTGAAGTTGGCACTCTCTCACTGACTCACTCACTCATCATGGGTATACTACATATCTTGGTCGATCAGCCAATGAACTCGAAACTGGGTTACGGTAGGTGAACCACGCGGGGTGAAAAGACACCGCTCTCGGGGGTGTCAAACTCGAATTTTAGCGGTGTCCTTTCACCCCGCGAAAACCCCATTTTCCCGCGGGGTGAAAAGACTTCAAAATCGCGGGGTGAAAGTTCCCCGGGGTGAAACTACACGGACTCGCACTTAGTTCTTGAATATGCATGTGGTAAAAGTTACAAAAAAACAATTTTTGAAAACAATATACTGTGCATATAGCCTCCGTAATTCATTAAAACAAATGAATAAGACTCTCCCCAACAGGGCTGGGGGACTTAATTAAAAGTACCAGGGCTAAAAGTCC
>OZ038442.1:1746530-1752161 GCA_964036265.1 Daptonema setosum
TAGGGGTTGAGGGAAAGGTTTTCACACGGAAAAGTTCCTAAAAAAGTCGTAACCAAGAAATTCGACTATACATACATATATATGTATTTGACCTCATCAATCAGTACATGACCTATTGACGTGCTCGTATGTTATCCAACTAATGTGTGAATTTATTTCTCAAGACTGAACACGCAGCAAGAAAGATTCGAATTCAAATTGCGCGCCAAAAAACTTTCTGAGTACCGAGATATGTATCTTGGATGGGCTAATATAGCTTGGTTTCTTGTTATCAAAACTTAATTTTGTAAATCGGTTAAGCATGAGTTGGCGCATCTTTTCGTACTGTGAGTTGTTCAAATGTTATGTGAAAAATAATTCACTTCTGAAAAATTTGAAAATGAATTCGAAAAACGGATTCGAATTGAAACTGCGCGCCTAAAACTTTCTGAGTACCGAGAAACCTCGGATGGGCTGATATATGTAGCTTGGTCAGGGTTTCTTGTTATAAAAATCAATTTTGTCGGTTTCGCACGTATGCAATGAGTTGGCGCATCATTTTCGTATGTTGTTCAATCGTTATGTGAAAAAGATTTCAACTCTCGAAAATTTGAAAGCGCGCCAAAACAGATTTGAATTTAAACTGCGCGCCTAAAATTTACTGAGTACCGAGAAATCTTGGATGGCCTGAAAGTGCTTTAATCCCTAGCTCATTAGCGGCCGAGAAGGGCTGGGAAGGAGGGAATTCCCCCTTCTTCGGCGATTTCAAAGAGTATCATTTGTTCCTTAAGGTTTAGGTAAAATGATCAAATTTCTGTCAGTTTCCCATCTTTGATGGAATTCCCCTCCCTTTGAAGGAATAGCTCGTCCGTTAGTGATCTAAGTGTAGAAAAAGATTTGCAGAGACAAACATGACTAACGATAATTAACGACAAAGCAATAAACTGAAGGTGAATTGGCTAAGCACCCTTTTCCTCATTTAATCGACGAATTTAGTCTGTCCAGGGTTTCTAGTCAGCCAAACACCTTTTGGCGCGCAGTTTAAATTCGAATCTGTTTTAGTGCGCTGGCGAAATTTTGATAAAATTGAGAACATACGAAAATAGTCCTAATTCATTGCATACCTGCGTAACCGCTCCGCAAAATAATTTTTCGTTACAAGATACCAATGACCAAGCTATACATGTTTGAAAAAGATTTGCAGAAAGAAACATGACCAACGACAGATTACGACTAAGCAATAAACTGGATGTGAACCGGCTAATCACCCATTTCCTTCACACTAGCGGACGAGCTAATCTTCCAATCACTGGCGGACGAGTTAATCCCCCAAAGGGAGGGGAATTTTACCTAAGAAGGGGGAATTGGCAGTTTTACGACCATTTTACCTACACCTCAGGGAACAAATTTGACTTCTTGAAAACGCCAAAGAGGGGGGAATTCTACTTTTCTCTCCCCTTCTCGTCCGCTAATGCTTCCAATTGGGAGGGTAGTTTCGTCCAAGCGGGCATGGGCAGTTTTCAAGTCGTTTTACCTACATCTTAGGGAACAAACTATACTTTTTGAAACCGCCAAAGAGAGGGGAATTCCACGTTTCCCTCCCCTTCTCGTCCACCAGTGTCCTCAAGAACAAGAGGGATAATCTCACTTTTTTCTTTTCCAGCAACAGTTTCCCGGACCTTTGTCAAGGTTTGCACTAGCGGAGGAGATGGGGAGGGAAAAGTGGATTTTCCCGTTCTTTTGCAATTTTGAAAGGTAGAATTTGTTTATTTAAGGTGTAGGTAAATTGGCATAATTCCCCCTCTTCCAGGGAATTTCCCTCTTTTTTGAGGATTAGCTCGTCCGCCAGTAGAGGTTGGATAAGGAAAGTTTCCCGACATCGGACAGGAACATCAGCCTAAAAAGTCCATTTATCAGATTTTAAGACTTTTTCTAGCCCACTGAAGCTCTTTTTTTCTTTTTGTACAACCTTTCCACCACAAGAATTTCTACAAATACAGAAAAACCTTCATCTTACTTCTCATGTAATGGAACAAATCAGCTAGGTTATGTATCACTGGAATGGTGGTTGATATTTTCACACAATCCAGAACTTTCAAACGGCCATTAAAACGTACAAATGGGGAAGGTTTTCGGTAGATTTTATTTTCTCACTGAAAAAAATGAATATTAGAACCATAAATCGTTCCAAGTATGAAAAAATAAAATCCTAACTTTAGAATATAACATTTAGAAATATAGAAAATAGCGTCGATCCTCCTAAAAGTGAAAGCTGTGATGTGAGCGCCGGTACGCGCACCTGCATCTCCTGCAGACACCAGTCACAACAATCTACATGAAGGATACATAAAATACGAATATTAGGATCAGAGATCGTAGAAACGCAGAAAAATGCATTCATCCTAACTCTGGAACATAAAACTAAGAAATATAGGAATTCATGATTATCCTCCTAAAAGTGAAAGCTGTGAGTGCATGCGCTCACTTGCCTTCAATCATAAGCAGCTATTGTACATAAAAATGCATGAAATAAAATAGGAGTATTAGAACCAGAAATGGCTAGAACTAGACACTTTTTTATCTTTGTTATAGAACATAACATAAAAATATAGGAAATATAGGACCCTCCTAAAAGTGAAAGCTGTGAGTGCAAGCGCGTACATCTGCATTTCCTGCACGCATCGCTCATAACAAGCAACTGCATGAACAATAGATAAAAAAACGAATTTTAGAACCAGAAGCGTTAGAAATACAAAAGTTACTTTTATTTTTATCTTATCTAAATCTTAGATTTTTATCTTAATCTTAGAACATAACATGTAGAAATATAGGAATTAGCGTCGATCCTGCTAAAAGTGAAAGCTTAGAGTGCAAGCGCGTGCACCTGCATCTCCTACATGCACCTTTAGAAATGAATCGCATGCATTTTTTTCCACGGCTGCACGCAGACACTAATCCCATTCACAATGCAGTTCGATCGATTCCATGATAACTCGATCCACTAGCGGACGAGAAGGGGTGGGAAAGTGGAATTCCCCTTTCTTTGTCGCTTTTAAAAAGTAGAATATGCTCCCTATGGTGTAGGTTAAATGGTCTGAAAACTGCCGATCCAACCCCTTTGATGATACTCCCCTCCCTTTGGGTATTTAGCTCGTCCGCCAGTGGTCAGGACTTGCATTTAGTTTCCCTAATTAAGGCCGAAAAGCAAACTATAGCCTTTCCTTTTTCCTTGTGTGATTGTTTACCCCCTTTTTCAATTATCAACAATTATCGTTCAAATGCTGCAACCTCATGGTGAACGGGTCACCTGTGTAAACGCGTGCAAGCACATGATGAAAGGGAATACACAGCCCCTTGCTGCCCCTGAACGCAAGGTCAGATTAAAAGGCTACATCGCATCGTTCGTCTCACTGGCGGACGAGAAAGGGTGGTAAAAGTGGAATTTACCCCTCTTTGGATTTTTTTAAAGTAATTTGTTCTCTAAGGTAGAGGTTAAATAGTCTTATTTCTCCCACACCCCCTGTTTAGGAATATTCCTCTCCATTTGGAGCACTGGCGGACTAGCCAAACCCCCAAAGGGAGGGGAATCTTCCCAAAGAGGGGGGAATTTTCATAAACCTGACCATTTTAACTACACCTTGGTGAACAAATTTTACTTTCTGAAAACGCCAAAAAGGGGGGAATTCCACTTTTCCCTCCCCTTCTCGTCCGCTAGTGATTTGGAGGTTTGGCTTTTTCGCCAGTGATCAGAATTTATAAGAGGCTTCACAGCCCGAACATGGCTTGAGAATCTTATCACCTGCCAGCGTGCAAAATGCATAGTGTGAAAAACGATTGGGAAATGAAACGTTTCAAGATCAGAACAGTTTGATAATAGAAATTTTATTAAAATTTTCTTGGCTCAAACAAATCATAGCCCACCCACTAGCGGACGAGAAGGGGAGGGAAAAGTGGAATTCCCCCCTCTTTGGCGTTTTCAAAAAGTACAATTTGTTCCCTAAGGTGTAGGTAAAATGGCCCATAAGCTGCCAATTCCCCCCTCTTTGACAAAATTCCCCTCCCTTTAAAGGATTAGCTCGTCCGCCAGTGAGCCCACCCACCTGCGAAATTAACAGTGTGAAAATTTATACTTAGGGACTGAAAGATTTAAAAATATATATTAAAGAATAACTTGTTGAAATGTTTATTATGATACAATAAATAAAAGTAGAATATAATACGCCTGTTTGAAACATTAAGGGGTGTGAAAAGTGGAATACCCCTCTCTTTGGCGTTTTCAAAAATGATAACTTTCTCCCTAAAGTGTAGGTAAAACGGCTTAATTTCTGCCGATTCCCCCTCTTTGGAGGAATTTTCCTCCCTTTGGAGGTTTGGCTCGTCCGCCAGTGCGCCTCGGTGTAAACAGCACAGTGTGAAAGACTAAGCAGAATGTTAAAAATAATGATTAGTAAAAAAGTCCCGAAAAAAATAAATTAACAAAATTTAGTAGGTTCGGGTGCACTGGCGGAGGGGCCAAACCTCCAAAGGAAGGGGAATTTTCCAAAGAGGGGGAAATTTACAGAAATTAGACCGTTTTACCTACAGCTTAGGGAACAAATTTGTCAACAAAGAAGTCAACAAAGAAGGGGGAATTCCACTTTTCCCACCCCTTCTCGTCCGCTAGTGTTCGGGGGAAACGTAGTTTTCTTTTGAACTCAGCATAAATTAATATGCGTGCCTCCATTGACGGACGAATTTCCAAAGGAAGATAATTTCTACAAGGAGGGGGAATTGACAGTTTTTAGGCCATTTCACATACACCTTAGGTAACAAAGTCGTTTTTTGCAATCGCCAAAGAGGGGGGAACTCCACTTTTCCCACCCCTTCTTGTCCGCTAGTGCGTATCTCTACAACGGAACATGATAAGAAAAAATTTGTAAGTTTTACTGAGTTCAGGAAAAATTTACCTCAATTTTTTTTCACCATTCTATCTGACAAGTAAAAACCCTTTTGTTATGATGGGAGCGAAAACATGTCGATGAAAGAGATTTAATGAATACATACGTATGTACATACGAGTGTACTTACATACCTCTATGTCCATGATGACAATGTTGAAAATATCACCTTAAATCTTGTCACACTTTCACCTTTCGCTCGGGGATTCCCATAATCATAGGTGATATCAGATTTCAGGCGATCAGGGTGACTTAACAATGAAACTACTGAAAGGAAAATTGCTGTTATTGTAGTTGTCATTTTTGTGGTAAATGTCGAGAGAAGTGAGTGAGTGAGTGAGTGAGTGAGTGAGTGAGTGAGTGAGTGAGTGAGTGAGTGAGTGAGTGAGTGAGTGAGTGAGTGAGTGAGTGAGTGAGTGAGTGAGTGAGTGAGTGAGTGAGTGAGTGAGTGAGTGAGTGAGTGAGTGAGTGAGTGAGTGAGTGAGTGAGTGAGTGAGTGAGTGAGTGAGTGAGTGAGTGAGTGAGTGAGTGAGTGAGTGAGTGAGTGAGTGAGTGAGTGAGTGAGTGAGTGAGTGAGTGAGTGAGTGAGTGAGTGAGTGAGTGAGTGAGTGAGTGAGTGAGTGAGTGAGTGAGTGAGTGAGTGATGGAGTAAGTGAGTGAGTGAGTGAGTGAGTGATTGAGTGAGTGAGTGAGTGCTAGTTTTATTCATTCACCT
>OZ038442.1:1752361-1777361 GCA_964036265.1 Daptonema setosum
GCATCCTATTTGGGTATGTCGATGAGTGAGTGAGTGAGTGAGTGAGTGAGTGAGTGAGTGAGTGAGTGAGTGAGTGAGTGAGTGAGTGAGTGAGTGAGTGAGTGAGTGGGTGAGTGAGTGAGTGAGTGAGTGAGTGAGTGAGTGAGTGAGTGGGTCACCTTTCCCATAGTTTCTTTCATTGTTTGCAAGTCGCTTAGCACGATCACTTGGCGGAAGCCGATGCGAAGCTGAAATGTTAAGTGAGTGAGTGATTGAGTGAGTGAGTGAGTGAGTGAGTGAGTGAGTGAGTGAGTGAGTGAGTGAGTGAGTGAGTGAGTGAGTGGATGAGTGGGTGAGTGAGTAAGTGAGTGAGTGGGTGAGTAGGTGAGTGAGTGAGTGAGTAAATGAGTGAGTGGGGGTAATGAGTGAGTGAGTGAGTAAGTGAGTGAGTGATTAAATAAGTGAGTGAGTGAGTGAGTGAGTGAGTGAGCGAATGATTGACTGAACCTGAAAGATAGGGCCATATGTTTTAGCATATTCTATAAACTTCAGATGAGGCCGGCTGCCCAGAAATGGAAGACTTCCGATCAACGGTAGTCCGAGTGGACCTGCGTGAAAGAGTGAGTGAGTGAGTGAGTGAGTGAGTGAGTGAGTGAGTGAGTGAGTGAGTGAGTGAGTGAGTGAGTGAGTGAGTGAGTGAGTGAGTGAGTGAGTGAGTGAGAGAGTGAGTGAGTGCATGTTTACCTGGTAATGGTTTCAATCCGTCGGGAACTCGCTTCCTCTTCAGTAGCCAGTCATCGAGAATCCACAATACAGCCGTCACCAATATTACCAGGGAAAAAGTCCCGAATCCTATCATTTTGGATTCTGATTACCTTCAATTTGTATAGAGAAACAATCCACAGAACAACAATAAAAATTTATACAACACTCAAATGCAAACTATTGATAATTAATCAGTTGTTAATACATAAAAGATAGCAAATATAAAATACGAAGCAATAAGGTAATCGTAATATGAAAAATCAGTGACAGAAATTTGGTAGAACAAAAGGAAACGTTATGTACGCCAGTCAAAGAGTGGCCAACCGCCTAACTGAGAATGAGTAAACAGTAGAAAAGCTCCTTTTCTGATGTATTTTATTTGGATGGGGTGGCGATACTGGAGTCAGAAGAAGACTGGGTCACACTGATAAGGCCATCTTTGGTGACAAACAACAGCTTGATCAGGGTTTCTTGTAATAAACAAACAAATTAATTTGAGATTATTTTACGCATTTTGATCGCAATTTTCGCATTTTGTCTGCAGAAAATTTGAACGCGCGCCAAAATCAGATTTGAATTCAAATTGCGCGCCAAAAATTTCTTGGCCAACAAGAAGCCCTCGATCGGCTATAACCATACTAACCAGTTTGAATGAAAGTTATACAATAAACCGGTTTTTCATAATGGAACCTAGAGAAACCTCTACTGAACGGCTGATTTGGATTTGATATATATAAAAAAAATTCATCGATATTTTGGGTTGATTTTTCAGACAAAAGGTTGTTGGCCACGTTAACTGTTCGTAGTCGAATTCGGCATAAACAGTGTCGGCATTGTAAAATTCGGCCTGATCCACACTCGGCGTAACTACTTTCGGCAAAGTCAAACTCGGCAGATCTATTTCTGAGAAGTCAGTTTCGGCAAAGTTCATTTCGGCATAGTCATTTTCGGCAAACTGAAATTCGGCATAATCATTTTCGGAATAGTCAAACTCGGCAAAATCATTATCGGCAAAGTGAAACTCGGTATAATAAGTTTCGGCATTTTCAAACTCGGCATATTACGTTTCGGCAAATCGATTTCGGTCAAGTGACAACGTCGTCATCTTATCATCCCTAATTATGTAAAAAAATAGCAAACGGCCTGCTATCAGTAGGTTTGTCAGAGGTTCTGCATCATCCATATTTTTTTGTTTTTGTTAGAAGATTGTGAATATGACCTTTATTCGACATAAACAGCAAAAGGCAAAAAAATTATATTTATATCATTATACACGTAAACATATGAATATACTGGCGTTAAATATTTCAATCCGTACTAAAAATGTTAACTTCAAATCAACGCCACTTTGAAAAACTACGGCATGGGTGCCCTGTTAGTCTCAATCTCAATTATTTTTCGAAACTTATCTATAAACCTTTCACGATGGGTTTCAGAATTAGTTGGTATTCGAATTAGGCACAAAATGAGTATGAGTATTGAAACGAAGCCGGAAAAAGTATGCGCGGGCGCTCACATTCTCGTGGAAAAGTCACTCTTTCACATGGCATATTGACTGACTGACTGACTGACTGACTGATTTTGACTTACTGACTGACTGACTGACTGACTGATTGACTGTCTCACTGACACATGGATCACGAATGAGTATTTCGCTCTTTAATGTATAAGTAAATATAATACAGAAGTAGTTTATGATGAAAGGCATGAGTGAGAAAAAGGGTGAGTTGAGTAAGTTAAGTAAATCTAATAATGAACAAGCGCTTTGATGAGTAAGTGAATGAGTGTTTGCAAATTAGTTTGATGGAGTAAATTGGTGAGTGAGTGACTAGTCGAAAAATTGTTAAAGAGTGCCACAACAACAACAACAACAACAACAACAACAACAACAACAACAACAACAACAACAACAACAACAACAACAACAACAACAACAACAACAACAACAACAACAACAACAACAACAACAACAACAACAACAACAACAACAACAACAACAACAACAACAACAACAACAACAACAACAACAACAACAACAACAACGAACCAATCCGTCATGCTCACGATAGTTCCATAGACCACCAAGACCATCGGTTGCTTCGTAGCAGGTCACATCGAAGCCATTCTCGATACAAGTTTTGACGGCTGGCAGACCGCTGGCACCTGATCCGATGACACAGACCTTGAGCTTGCGATGGCCGTTTGTGGTAGACATTGCGGAGTTGGGTAAACCTCTGAAGGTATACACTTAATATACACGTAGACATGTATACTTGATATGCATTGGATATGAGTTCAGAATGTCACTCCACGATCTCTCTACGAGTTCGGAATGTCACTCCACGATCTCTCTACGAGTTCAAAATGTTACTCCACGATCTCTCTACAAGTTTAGAATGTCACTCCACGATCTCTTTACGAGTTTAGAATGTCACTCCACGATCTCTCTACGAGTTTAGAATGTCACTCCACGATCTCTCTACGAGTTCAGAATGTCACTCCACGATCTCTCTACGAGTTCAGATTGTCACTCCACGATCTCTCGACGAGTTCAGAATGTCACTCCACGATCTCTCTACGAGTTCAGAATGTCACTCCACGATCTCTCTACGAGTTCAGAATGTCACTCCACGATCTCTCTACGAGTTCATAATGTCACTCCACGATCTCTCTACGAGTTTAGAATGTCACTCCACGATCTCTCTACGAGTTCAGAATGTCACTCCACGATCTCTTTACGAGTTCAGAATGTCACTCCACGATCTCTGCACGAGTTAAGAACGTCACTCCACGATCAATCTACGAGTTCAAAATGTTACTCCACGATCTCTCTACGAGTTCAGAATGTCACTCCACGATCTCTCTACGAATGTATAAAGTCACTCCACGATCTCTCTACGAGTTCAGAATGTCACTCCACGATCTCTCTACGAGTTTAGAATGTCAATCCACGATCTCTATACGAGTTCAGAATGTCACTCCACGATCTCTCTATGAGTTCAGAATGTCACTCCGCGATCTCACTACGAGTTTAGAATGTCACTCCACGATCTCTCAACGAGTTCAGAATGTCACTCCACGATCTCTGCATGAGTTAAGAACGTCACTCCACGATCAATCTACGAGTTCAAAATGTTAATCCACGATCTCTCTACGAGTTCAGAATGTCACTCCACGATCTCTCTACGAGTTCAGAATGTCACTCCACGATCTCTCTACGAGTTTAGAATGTCACTCCACGATCTCTCTACGAGTTTAGAATGTTACTCCACGATCTCTCTACGAGTTCAGAATGTCACTCCACGATCTCTCTACGAGTTCAGAATGTCACTCCACGATCTCTCTACGAGTTTAGAATGTCACTCCACGATCTCTCTACGAGTTCAGAATGTCACTCCACGATCTCTGCACGAGTTAAGAACGTCACTCCACGATCTCTCTACGAGTTCAGAATCTCACTCCACGATCTCTCTACGAGTTCAGATTGTCACTCCACGATGTCTCTACGAGTTCAGAATGTCACTCCGCGATCTCACTACGAGTTCAGAATGTCACTCCACGATCTCTCAACGAGTTCAGAATCTCACTCCACGATCTCTGCACGAGTTAAGAACGTCACTCCACGATCTATCTACGAGTTCAAAATGTTACTCCACGATCTCTCTACGAGTTCAGAACGTCACTCCACGATCTCTCTACGAGTTCAGAATGTCACTCCACGATCTCTCTACGAGTTTAGATTGTCACTCCACGATCTCTCTACGAGTTCAGAATGTCACTCCACGATCTCTGCACGAGTTAAGAACGTCACTCCACGATCGCTCTACGAGTTCAGAATCTCACTCCACGATCTCTCTACGAGTTCAGATTGTCACTCCACGATCTCTCTACGAGTTCAGAATGTCACTCCACGATATCTCTACGAGTTCAGAATGTCACTCCACGATCTCTCTACGAGTTCAGAACGTCACTCCACGATCTCTCTACGAGTTAAGAACGTCACTCCACGATCAATCTACGAGTTCAAAATGTCACTCCACGATCTCTGCACGAGTTAAGAACGTCACTCCACGATCTCTCTACGAGTTCAGAATCTCACTCCACGATCTCTCTACGAGTTCAAATTGTCACTCCACAATCTCTCTACGAGTTCAGAATCTCACTCCACGATCTGTCTACGAGTTCAGATTGTCACTCCACGATCTCTCTACAAGTTCAGAATGTCACTCCACGATCTCTCTACGAGTTCAGGATGTCACTCCACGATCTCTCTACGAGTTTAGAATGTCACTCCACGATCTCTCTACGAGTTCAGAATGTCACTCCACGATCTCTGCACGAGTTAAGAACGTCACTCCACGATCAATCTACGAGTTCAGAATGTCACTCCACGACCTCTCTACGAGTTCAGAATGTCACTCCACGATCTCTCTACGAGTTCAGAATGTCACTCCACGATCTCTCTACGAGTTCAGAATGTCACTCCACGATCTCTCTACGAGTTCAGGATGTCACTTCACGATCTCTCTACGAGTTCAGAACGTCACTCCACGATCTCTCTACGAGTTCAGAATGTCACTCCACGATCTCTCTACGAGTTCAGAACGTCACTCCACGATCTCTCTACGAGTTCAGAATGTCACTCCACGATATCTCTACGAGTTCAGAATGTCACTCCACGACCTCTCTACGAGTTCAGAACGTCACTCCACGATCAATCTACGAGTTCAAAATGTCACTCCACGATCTCTGCACGAATTAAGAACGTCACTCCACGATCTCTCTACGAGTTCAGAATCTCACTCCACGATCTGTCTACGAGTTCAGATTGTCACTCCACGATCTCTCTACGAGTTCAGAATATCACTCCACGATCTCTCTACGAGTTCAGAATGTCACTCCACGATCTCTGCACGAGTTAAGAACGTCACTCCACGATCTCTCTACGAGTTCAGAATCTCACTCCACGATCTCTCTACGAGTTCAGATTGTCACTCCACGATCTCTCTACGAGTTCAGAATGTCACTCCACGATCTCTCTACGAGTTCAGAATGTCACCCCACAATCTCTCTACGAGTTTAGAATGTCACTCCACGATCTCTCTACGAGTTCAGAATGTCACTCCACGATCTCTGCACGAGTTAAGAACGTCACTCCACGATCAATCTACGAGTTCAGAATGTCACTCCACGACCTCTCTAAGAGTTCAGAATGTCACTCCACGATCTCTCTACGAGTTCAGAATGTCACTCCACGATCTCTCTACGAGTTCAGAATGTCACTCCACGATCTCTCTACGAGTTCAGAATGTCATTCCACGATCTCTCTACGAGTTCAGAATGTCACTCCACGATCTCTCTACAAGTTCGGAATGTCACTCCACGATCTCTCTACGAGTTCAGAATGTCACTCCACGATATCTCTACGAGTTCAGAATGTCACTCCACGATCTCTCTACGAGTTCAGAATGTCACTCCACGATCTCTCTACGAGTTTAGAATGTCACTCCACGATCTCTCTACGAGTTTAGAATGTCACTCCACGATCTCACTACGAGTTCAGAATGTCACTCCACGATCTCTCTACGAGTTCAGAATGTCACTTCACGATCTCTCTACGAGTTCAAAATGTCACTCCACGATCTCTCTACGAGTTCAGATTGTCACTCCACGATCTCTCTACGAGTTCAGAATCTCACTCCACGATCTCTCTACGAGTTCAGATTGTTACTCCACGATCTCTCTACGAGTTCAGAATGTCACTCCACGATCTCTCTACGAGTTCAGAATGTCACTCCACGATCTCTGCACGAGTTAAGAACGTCACTCCACGATCTCTCTACGAGTTCAGAATCTCACTCCACGATCTGTCTACGAGTTCAGATTGTCACTCCACGATCTCTCTACAAGTTCAGAATGTCACTCCACGATCTCTACGAGTTCAGGATGTCACTCCACGATCTCTCTACGAGTTTAGAATGTCACTCCACGATCTCTCTACGAGTTCAGAATGTCACTCCACGATCTCTGCACGAGTTAAGAACGTCACTCCACGATCAATCTACGAGTTCAGAATGTCACTCCACGACCTCTCTAAGAGTTCAGAATGTCACTCCACGATCTCTCTACGAGTTCAGAATGTCACTCCACGATCTCTTTACGAGTTCAGAATGTCACTCCACGATCTCTCTACGAGTTCAGGATGTCACTTCACGATCTGTCTACGAGTTCAGAATGTCACTCCACGATCTCTCTACGAGTTCAGAATGTCACTCCACGATCTCTCTACGAGTTCAGAATGTCACTCCACGATCTCTCTACGAGTTTAGAATGTCACTCCACGATCTCTCTACGAGTTCAGAATGTCACTCCACGATCTCTGCACGAGTTAAGAACGTCACTCCACGATCTCTCTACGAGTTCAGAATCTCACTCCACGATCTCTCTACGAGTTCAGATTGTCACTCCACGATCTCTCTACGAGTTCAGATTGTCACTCCACGATGTCTCTACGAGTTCAGAATGTCACTCCACGACCTCTCTAAGAGTTCAGAATGTCACTCCACGATCTCTCTACGAGTTCAGAATGTCACTCCACGATCTCTTTACGAGTTCAGAATGTCACTCCACGATCTCTCTACGAGTTCAGGATGTCACTTCACGATCTGTCTACGAGTTCAGAATGTCACTCCACGATCTCTCTACGAGTTCAGAATGTCACTCCACGATCTCTCTACGAGTTCAGAATGTCACTCCACGATCTCTCTACGAGTTCAGAATGTCACTCCACGATCTCTCTACGAGTTCAGATTGTCACTCCACGATCTCTCTACGAGTTCAGAATCTCACTCCACGATCTCTCTACGAGTTCAGAATGTCACTTCACGATCTCTCTACGAGTTCAAAATGTCACTCCACGATCTCTCTACGAGTTCAGATTGTCACTCCACGATCTCTCTACGAGTTCAGAATCTCACTCCACGATATCTCTACGAGTTCAGAATGTCACTCCACGACCTCTCTACGAGTTCAGAACGTCACTCCACGATCAATCTACGAGTTCAAAATGTCACTCCACGATCTCTGCACGAATTAAGAACGTCACTCCACGATCTCTCTACGAGTTCAGAATCTCACTCCACGATCTGTCTACGAGTTCAGATTGTCACTCCACGATCTCTCTACGAGTTCAGAATATCACTCCACGATCTCTCTACGAGTTCAGAATGTCACTCCACGATCTCTGCACGAGTTAAGAACGTCACTCCACGATCTCTCTACGAGTTCAGAATCTCACTCCACGATCTCTCTACGAGTTCAGATTGTCACTCCACGATCTCTCTACGAGTTCAGAATGTCACTCCACGATCTCTCTACGAGTTCAGAATGTCACCCCACAATCTCTCTACGAGTTTAGAATGTCACTCCACGATCTCTCTACGAGTTCAGAATGTCACTCCACGATCTCTGCACGAGTTAAGAACGTCACTCCACGATCAATCTACGAGTTCAGAATGTCACTCCACGACCTCTCTAAGAGTTCAGAATGTCACTCCACGATCTCTCTACGAGTTCAGAATGTCACTCCACGATCTCTCTACGAGTTCAGAATGTCACTCCACGATCTCTCTACGAGTTCAGAATGTCATTCCACGATCTCTCTACGAGTTCAGAATGTCACTCCACGATCTCTCTACAAGTTCGGAATGTCACTCCACGATCTCTCTACGAGTTCAGAATGTCACTCCACGATATCTCTACGAGTTCAGAATGTCACTCCACGATCTCTCTACGAGTTCAGAATGTCACTCCACGATCTCTCTACGAGTTTAGAATGTCACTCCACGATCTCTCTACGAGTTTAGAATGTCACTCCACGATCTCACTACGAGTTCAGAATGTCACTCCACGATCTCTCTACGAGTTCAGAATGTCACTTCACGATCTCTCTACGAGTTCAAAATGTCACTCCACGATCTCTCTACGAGTTCAGATTGTCACTCCACGATCTCTCTACGAGTTCAGAATCTCACTCCACGATCTCTCTACGAGTTCAGATTGTTACTCCACGATCTCTCTACGAGTTCAGAATGTCACTCCACGATCTCTCTACGAGTTCAGAATGTCACTCCACGATCTCTGCACGAGTTAAGAACGTCACTCCACGATCTCTCTACGAGTTCAGAATCTCACTCCACGATCTGTCTACGAGTTCAGATTGTCACTCCACGATCTCTCTACAAGTTCAGAATGTCACTCCACGATCTCTACGAGTTCAGGATGTCACTCCACGATCTCTCTACGAGTTTAGAATGTCACTCCACGATCTCTCTACGAGTTCAGAATGTCACTCCACGATCTCTGCACGAGTTAAGAACGTCACTCCACGATCAAACTACGAGTTCAGAATGTCACTCCACGTCCTCTCTAAGAGTTCAGAATGTCACTCCACGATCTCTCTACGAGTTCAGAATGTCACTCCACGATCTCTTTACGAGTTCAGAATGTCACTCCACGATCTCTCTACGAGTTCAGGATGTCACTTCACGATCTGTCTACGAGTTCAGAATGTCACTCCACGATCTCTCTACGAGTTCAGAATGTCACTCCACGATCTCTCTACGAGTTCAGAATGTCACTCCACGATCTCTCTACGAGTTTAGAATGTCACTCCACGATCTCTCTACGAGTTCAGAATGTCACTCCACGATCTCTGCACGAGTTAAGAACGTCACTCCACGATCTCTCTACGAGTTCAGAATCTCACTCCACGATCTCTCTACGAGTTCAGATTGTCACTCCACGATGTCTCTACGAGTTCAGAATGTCACTCCACGATCTCTCTACGAGTTCGGAATGTCACTCCACGATCTCTCTACGAGTTCAAAATGTTACTCCACGATCTCTCTACAAGTTTAGAATGTCACTCCACGATCTCTTTACGAGTTTAGAATGTCACTCCACGATCTCTCTACGAGTTTAGAATGTCACTCCACGATCTCTCTACGAGTTCAGAATGTCACTCCACGATCTCTCTACGAGTTCAGATTGTCACTCCACGATCTCTCTACGAGTTCAGAATGTCACTCCACGATCTCTCTACGAGTTCAGAATGTCACTCCACGATCTCTCTACGAGTTCAGAATGTCACTCCACGATCTCTCTACGAGTTCATAATGTCACTCCACGATCTCTCTACGAGTTCAGATTGTCACTCCACGATCTCTCTACGAGTTCAGAATGTCACTCCACGATCTCTCTACGAATGTATAAAGTCACTCCACGATCTGTCTACGAGTTCAGATTGTCACTCCACGATCTCTCTACAAGTTCAGAATGTCACTCCACGATCTCTACGAGTTCAGGATGTCACTCCACGATCTCTCTACGAGTTTAGAATGTCACTCCACGATCTCTCTACGAGTTCAGAATGTCACTCCACGATCTCTGCACGAGTTAAGAACGTCACTCCACGATCAATCTACGAGTTCAGAATGTCACTCCACGACCTCTCTAAGAGTTCAGAATGTCACTTCACGATCTCTCTACGAGTTCAGAATGTCACTCCACGATCTCTTTACGAGTTCAGAATGTCACTCCACGATCTCTCTACGAGTTCAGGATGTCACTTCACGATCTCTCTACGAGTTCAGAATGTCACTCCACGATCTCTCTGCGAGTTCAGAATGTCACTCCACGATCTCTCTACGAGTTCAGAATGTCACTCCACGATCTCTCTACGAGTTTAGAATGTCACTCCACGATCTCTCTACGAGTTCAGAATGTCACTCCACGATCTCTGCACGAGTTAAGAACGTCACTCCACGATCTCTCTACGAGTTCAGAATCTCACTCCACGATCTCTCTACGAGTTCAGATTGTCACTCCACGATGTCTCTACGAGTTCAGAATGTCACTCCACGATCTCTCTACGAGTTCGGAATGTCACTCCACGATCTCTCTACGAGTTCAAAATGTTACTCCACGATCTCTCTACAAGTTTAGAATGTCACTCCACGATCTCTTTACGAGTTTAGAATGTCACTCCACGATCTCTCTACGAGTTTAGAATGTCACTCCACGATCTCTCTACGAGTTCAGAATGTCACTCCACGATCTCTCTACGAGTTCAGATTGTCACTCCACGATCTCTCTACGAGTTCAGAATGTCACTCCACGATCTCTCTACGAGTTCAGAATGTCACTCCACGATCTCTCTACGAGTTCAGAATGTCACTCCACGATCTCTCTACGAGTTCATAATGTCACTCCACGATCTCTCTACGAGTTTAGAATGTCACTCCACGATCTCTCTACGAGTTCAGAATGTCACTCCACGATCTCTTTACGAGTTCAGAATGTCACTCCACGATCTCTGCACGAGTTAAGAACGTCACTCCACGATCAATCTACGAGTTCAAAATGTTACTCCACGATCTCTCTATGAGTTCAGAATGTCACTCCACGATCTCTCTACGAGTTCAGAATGTCACTCCACGATCTCTCTACGAATGTATAAAGTCACTCCACGATCTCTCTACGAGTTCAGAATGTCACTCCACGATCTCTCTACGAGTTTAGAATGTCAATCCACGATCTCTATACGAGTTCAGAATGTCACTCCACGATCTCTCTATGAGTTCAGAATGTCACTCCGCGATCTCACTACGAGTTTAGAATGTCACTCCACGATCTCTCAACGAGTTCAGAATGTCACTCCACGATCTCTGCATGAGTTAAGAACGTCACTCCACGATCAATCTACGAGTTCAAAATGTTACTCCACGATCTCTCTACGAGTTCAGAATGTCACTCCACGACCTCTCTACGAGTTCAGAATGTCACTCCACGATCTCTCTACGAGTTTAGAATGTCACTCCACGATCTCTCTACGAGTTTAGAATGTTACTCCACGATCTCTCTACGAGTTCAGAATGTCACTCCACGATCTCTCTACGAGTTCAGAATGTCACTCCACGATCTCTCTACGAGTTTAGAATGTCACTCCACGATCTCTCTACGAGTTCAGAATGTCACTCCACGATCTCTGCACGAGTTAAGAACGTCACTCCACGATCTCTCTACGAGTTCAGAATCTCACTCCACGATCTCTCTACGAGTTCAGATTGTCACTCCACGATGTCTCTACGAGTTCAGAATGTCATTCCGCGATCTCACTACGAGTTCAGAATGTCACTCCACGATCTCTCAACGAGTTCAGAATCTCACTCCACGATCTCTGCACGAGTTAAGAACGTCACTCCACGATCTATCTACGAGTTCAAAATGTTACTCCACGATCTCTCTACGAGTTCAGAATGTCACTCCACGATCTCTCTACGAGTTCAGAATGTCACTCCACGATCTCTCTACGAGTTTAGATTGTCACTCCACGATCTCTCTACGAGTTCAGAATGTCACTCCACGATCTCTGCACGAGTTAAGAACGTCACTCCACGATCGCTCTACGAGTTCAGAATCTCACTCCACGATCTCTCTATGAGTTCAGATTGTCACTCCACGATCTCTCTACGAGTTCAGAATGTCACTCCACGATATCTCTACGAGTTCAGAATGTCACTCCACGATCTCTGCACGAGTTAAGAACGTCACTCCACGATCTCTCTACGAGTTCAGAATCTCACTCCACGATCTGTCTACGAGTTCAGGATGTCACTCCACGATCTTTCTACAAGTTCAGAATGTCACTCCACGATCTCTCTACGAGTCCAGAATGTCACTCCACGATCTCTCTACGAGTTTAGATTGTCACTCCACGATCTCTCTACGAGTTCAGAATGTCACTCCACGATCTCTGCACGAGTTAAGAACGTCACTCCACGATCGCTCTACGAGTTCAGAATGTCACTCCACGATATCTCTACGAGTTCAGAATGTCACTCCACGATCTCTGCACGAGTTAAGAACGTCACTCCACGATCTCTCTACAAGTTCAGAATGTCACTCCACGATCTCTCTACGAGTTCAGGATGTCACTCCACGATCTCTCTACGAGTTTAGAATGTCACTCCACGATCTCTCTACGAGTTCAGAATGTCACTCCACGATCTCTGCACGAGTTAAGAACGTCACTCCACGATCAATCTACGAGTTCAGAATGTCACTCCACGACCTCTCTACGAGTTCAGAATGTCACTCCACGATCTCTCTACGAGTTCAGAATGTCACTCCACGATCTCTCTACGAGTTCAGAATGTCACTCCACGATCTCTCTACGAGTTCAGGATGTCACTTCACGATCTCTCTACGAGTTCAGAACGTCACTCCACGATCTCTCTACGAGTTCAGAATGTCACTCCACGATCTCTCTACGAGTTCAGAACGTCACTCCACGATCTCTCTACGAGTTCAGAATGTCACTCCACGATATCTCTATGAGTTCAGAATGTCAGTCCACGATCTCTCTACGAGTTCAGAACGTCACTCCACGATCTCTCTACGAGTTAAGAACGTCACTCCACGATCAATCTACGAGTTCAAAATGTCACTCCACGATCTCTGCACGAGTTAAGAACGTCACTCCACGATCTCTCTACGAGTTCAGAATCTCACTCCACGATCTCTCTACGAGTTCAGATTGTCACTCCACGATCTCTCTACGAGTTCAGAATATCACTCCACGATCTCTCTACCAGTTCAGAATGTCACTCCACGATCTCTGCACGAGTTAAGAACGTCACTCCACGATCTCTCTACGAGTTCAGAATCTCACTCCACGATCTCTATACGAGTTCAGAATGTCACTCCACGATCTCTCTATGAGTTCAGAATGTCACTCCGCGATCTCACTACGAGTTTAGAATGTCACTCCACGATCTCTCAACGAGTTCAGAATGTCACTCCACGATCTCTGCATGAGTTAAGAACGTCACTCCACGATCAATCTACGAGTTCAAAATGTTACTCCACGATCTCTCTACGAGTTCAGAATGTCACTCCACGATCTCTCTACGAGTTCAGAATGTCACTCCACGATCTCTCTACGAGTTCAGAATGTCACTCCACGATCTCTCTACGAGTTTAGAATGTCACTCCACGATCTCTCTACGAGTTCAGAATGTCACTCCACGATCTCTGCACGAGTTAAGAACGTCACTCCACGATCTCTCTACGAGTTCAGAATCTCACTCCACGATCTCTCTACGAGTTCAGATTGTCACTCCACGATGTCTCTACGAGTTCAGAATGTCACTCCGCGATCTCACTACGAGTTCAGAATGTCACTCCACGATATCTCAACGAGTTCAGAATCTCACTCCACGATCTCTGCACGAGTTAAGAACGTCACTCCACGATCTATCTACGAGTTCAAAATGTTACTCCACGATCTCTCTACGAGTTCAGAATGTCACTCCACGATCTCTCTACGAGTTCAGAATGTCACTCCACGATCTCTCTACGAGTTTAGATTGTCACTCCACGATCTCTCTACGAGTTCAGAATGTCACTCCACGATCTCTGCACGAGTTAAGAACGTCACTCCACGATCGCTCTACGAGTTCAGAATCTCACTCCACGATCTCTCTACGAGTTCAGATTGTCACTCCACGATCTCTCTACGAGTTCAGAATGTCACTCCACGATATCTCTACGAGTTCAGAATGTCACTCCACGATCTCTGCACGAGTTAAGAACGTCACTCCACGATCTCTCTACGAGTTCAGAATCTCACTCCACGATCTGTCTACGAGTTCAGATTGTCACTCCACGATCTCTCTACAAGTTCAGAATGTCACTCCACGATCTCTCTACGAGTTCAGGATGTCACTCCACGATCTCTCTACGAGTTTAGAATGTCACTCCACGATCTCTCTACGAGTTCAGAATGTCACTCCACGATCTCTGCACGAGTTAAGAACGTCACTCCACGATCAATCTACGAGTTCAGAATGTCACTCCACGACCTCTCTACGAGTTCAGAATGTCACTCCACGATCTCTCTACGAGTTCAGAATGTCACTCCACGATCTCTCTACGAGTTCAGAATGTCACTCCACGATCTCTCTACGAGTTCAGGATGTCACTTCACGATCTCTCTACGAGTTCAGAACGTCACTCCACGATCTCTCTACGAGTTCAGAATGTCACTCCACGATCTCTCTACGAGTTCAGAACGTCACTCCACGATCTCTCTACGAGTTCAGAATGTAACTCCACGATATCTCTATGAGTTCAGAATGTCACTCCACGATCTCTCTACGAGTTCAGAACGTCACTCCACGATCTCTCTACGAGTTAAGAACGTCACTCCACGATCAATCTACGAGTTCAAAATGTCACTCCACGATCTCTGCACGAGTTAAGAACGTCACTCCACGATCTCTCTACGAGTTCAGAATCTCACTCCACGATCTCTCTACGAGTTCAGATTGTCACTCCACGATCTCTCTACGAGTTCAGAATATCACTCCACGATCTCTCTACCAGTTCAGAATGTCACTCCACGATCTCTGCACGAGTTAAGAACGTCACTCCACGATCTCTCTACGAGTTCAGAATCTCACTCCACGATCTCTCTACGAGTTCAAATTGTCACTCCACAATCTCTCTACGAGTTCAGAATCTCACTCCACGATCTGTCTACGAGTTCAGATTGTCACTCCACGATCTCTCTACAAGTTCAGAATGTCACTCCACGATCTCTCTACGAGTTCAGGATGTCACTCCACGATCTCTCTACGAGTTTAGAATGTCACTCCACGATATCTCTACGAGTTCAGAATGTCACTCCACGATCTCTGCACGAGTTAAGAACGTCACTCCACGATCAATCTACGAGTTCAGAATGTCACTCCACGACCTCTCTACGAGTTCAGAATGTCACTCCACGATCTCTCTACGAGTTCAGAATGTCACTCCACGATCTCTCTACGAGTTCAGAATGTCACTCCACGATCTCTCTACGAGTTCAGGATGTCACTTCACGATCTCTCTACGAGTTCAGAACGTCACTCCACGATCTCTCTACGAGTTCAGAATGTCACTCCACGATCTCTCTACGAGTTCAGAACGTCACTCCACGATCTCTCTACGAGTTCAGAATGTCACTCCACGATATCTCTACGAGTTCAGAATGTCACTCCACGACCTCTCTACGAGTTCAGAACGTCACTCCACGATCAATCTACGAGTTCAAAATGTCACTCCACGATCTCTGCACGAGTTGAGAACGTCACTCCACGATCTCTCTACGAGTTCAGAATCTCACTCCACGATCTGTCTACGAGTTCAGATTGTCACTCCACGATCTCTCTACGAGTTCAGAATATCACTCCACGATCTCTCTACGAGTTCAGAATGTCACTCCACGATCTCTGCACGAGTTAAGAACGTCACTCCACGATCTCTCTACGAGTTCAGAATCTCACTCCACGATCTCTCTACGAGTTCAGATTGTCACTCCACGATCTCTCTACGAGTTCAGAATGTCACTCCACGATCTCTCTACGAGTTCAGAATGTCACCCCACAATCTCTCTACGAGTTTAGAATGTCACTCCACGATCTCTCTACGAGTTCAGAATGTCACTCCACGATCTCTGCACGAGTTAAGAACGTCACTCCACGATCAATCTACGAGTTCAGAATGTCACTCCACGACCTCTCTAAGAGTTCAGAATGTCACTCCACGATCTCTCTACGAGTTCAGAATGTCACTCCACGATCTCTCTACGAGTTCTGAATGTCACTCCACGATCTCTCTACGAGTTCAGAATGTCATTCCACGATCTCTCTACGAGTTCAGAATGTCACTCCACGATCTCTCTACAAGTTCGGAATGTCACTCCACGATCTCTCTACGAGTTCAGAATGTCACTCCACGATATCTCTACGAGTTCAGAATGTCACTCCACGATCTCTCTACGAGTTCAGAATGTCACTCCACGATCTCTCTACGAGTTTAGAATGTCACTCCACGATCTCTCTACGAGTTTAGAATGTCACTCCACGATCTCACTACGAGTTCAGAATGTCACTCCACGATCTCTCTACGAGTTCAGAATGTCACTTCACGATCTCTCTACGAGTTCAAAATGTCACTCCACGATCTCTCTACGAGTTCAGATTGTCACTCCACGATCTCTCTACGAGTTCAGAATCTCACTCCACGATCTCTCTACGAGTTCAGAATGTTACTCCACGATCTCTCTACGAGTTCAGAATGTCACTCCACGATCTCTCTACGAGTTCAGAATGTCACTCCACGATCTCTGCACGAGTTAAGAACGTCACTCCACGATCTCTCTACGAGTTCAGAATCTCACTCCACGATCTGTCTACGAGTTCAGATTGTCACTCCACGATCTCTCTACAAGTTCAGAATGTCACTCCACGATCTCTCTACGAGTTCAGGATGTCACTCCACGATCTCTCTACGAGTTTAGAATGTCACTCCACGATCTCTCTACGAGTTCAGAATGTCACTCCACGATCTCTGCACGAGTTAAGAACGTCACTCCACGATCTCTTTACGAGTTCAGAATGTCACTCCACGACCTCTCTAAGAGTTCAGAATGTCACTCCACGATCTCTCTACGAGTTCAGAATGTCACTCCACGATCTCTTTACGAGTTCAGAATGTCACTCCACGATCTCTCTACGAGTTCAGGATGTCACTTCACGATCTCTCTACGAGTTCAGAATGTCACTCCACGATCTCTCTACGAGTTCAGAATGTCACTCCACGATCTCTCTACGAGTTCAGAATGTCACTCCACGATCTCTCTACGAGTTTAGAATGTCACTCCACGATCTCTCTACGAGTTCAGAATGTCACTCCACGATCTCTGCACGAGTTAAGAACGTCACTCCACGATCTCTCTACGAGTTCAGAATCTCACTCCACGATCTCTCTACGAGTTCAGATTGTCACTCCACGATGTCTCTACGAGTTCAGAATGTCACTCCGCGATCTCACTACGAGTTCAGAATGTCACTCCACGATCTCTCAACGAGTTCAGAATCTCACTCCACGATCTCAGCACGAGTTAAGAACGTCACTCCACGATCAATCTACGAGTTCAAAATGTTACTCCACGATCTCTCTACGAGTTCAGAATGTCACTCCACGATCTCTCTACGATTCAGAATGTCACTCCACGATCTCTCTACGAGTTCAAAATGTCACTCCACGATCTCTCTACGAGTTCAGAATGTCACTCCACGATCTCTCTACGAGTTTAGAATGTCACTTCACGATCTCTCTACGAGTTCAGAATGTCACTCCACGATTTCTCTACGAGTTCAGAATGTCACTTCACGATCTCTCTACGAGTTCAGAATATCACTCCACTATCTCTCTACGAGTTCAGAATGTCACTCCACGATCTCACTATGAGTTTAGATTGTCACTCCACGATCACTCTACGAGTTCAGAATGTCACTCCACGTTCTCTCTACGAGTTCAGAATGTCACTCCACGATCTCTGCACGAGTTAAGAACGTCACTCCACGATCTCTTTACGAGTTCAGAATGTCACTCCACGACCTCTCTAAGAGTTCAGAATGTCACTCCACGATCTCTCTACGAGTTCAGAATGTCACTCCACGATCTCTTTACGAGTTCAGAATGTCACTCCACGATCTCTCTACGAGTTCAGGATGTCACTTCACGATCTCTCTACGAGTTCAGAATGTCACTCCACGATCTCTCTAAGAGTTCAGAATGTCACTCCACGATCTCTCTACGAGTTCAGAATGTCACTCCACGATCTCTCTACGAGTTTAGAATGTCACTCCACGATCTTTCTACGAGTTCAGAATGTCACTCCACGATCTCTGCACGAGTTAAGAACGTCACTCCACGATCTCTCTACGAGTTCAGAATCTCACTCCACGATCTCTCTACGAGTTCAGATTGTCACTCCACGATGTCTCTACGAGTTCAGAATGTCACTCCGCGATCTCACTACGAGTTCAGAATGTCACTCCACGATCTCTCAACGAGTTCAGAATCTCACTCCACGATCTCAGCACGAGTTAAGAACGTCACTCCACGATCAATCTACGAGTTCAAAATGTTACTCCACGATCTCTCTACGAGTTCAGAATGTCACTCCACGATCTCTCTACGATTCAGAATGTCACTCCACGATCTCTCTACGAGTTCAAAATGTCACTCCACGATCTCTCTACGAGTTCAGAATGTCACTCCACGATCTCTCTACGAGTTTAGAATGTCACTTCACGATCTCTCTACGAGTTCAGAGCGTCACTCCACGATCTCACTACGAGTTCAGAATGTCACTCCACGATTTCTCTACGAGTTCAGAATGTCACTTCACGATCTCTCTACGAGTTCAGAATATCACTCCACTATCTCTCTACGAGTTCAGAATGTCACTCCACGATCTCACTATGAGTTTAGATTGTCACTCCACGATCACTCTACGAGTTCAGAATGTCACTCCACGTTCTCTCTACGAGTTCAGAATGTCACTCCACGATCTCTCTACGAGTTCAGAAGGTCACTCCACGACCTCTCTACAAGTTTGGAATGTCACTCCACGAGCTCTCTACGAGTTCAGAATGTCACTCCACGATCTCTCTACGAGTTCAGAATGTCACTCCACGATCTCTCTACGAGTTCAGAATGTCACTCCACGATCTCTGTACGAGTTAAGAATGTCACTCCACGATCTCTCTACGGGTTCAGAATGTCACTCCACGATCTCTCTACGAGTTCAGAATGTCACTCCACGATCTCTCTACGAGTTCAGAATGTCACACCACGATCTCACTACGAGTTTAGAATGTCACTCCACGATCTCTCAACGAGTTCAGAATGTCACTCCACGATCTCTGCACGAGTTAAGAACGTCACTCCACGATCAATCTACGAGTTCAAAATGTTACTCCACGATCTCTCTACGAGTTCAGAATGTCACTCCACGATCTCTCTACGAGTTCAGAAAGTCACTCCACGATCTCTCTACGAATTTATAATGTCACTCCACGATCTCTCTACGAGTTCAGAATGTCACTCCACGATCTCTGCACGAGTTAAGAACGTCACTCCACGATCTCTCTACGAGTTCAGAATCTCAATCCACGATCTCTCTACGAGTTCAGATTGTCACTCCACGATCTCTCTACGAGTTCAGAATGTCACTCCACGATCTCTCTACGAGTTCAGAATGTCACTCCACGATCTCTCTACGAGTTTAGAATGTCAATCCACGATCTCTATACGAGTTCAAAATGTCACTCCACGATCTCTCTACGAGTTCAGAATGTCACTCCGCGATCTCACTACGAGTTCAGAATGTCACTCCACGATCTCTCTACGAGTTCAGAATGTCACTCCACGATCTCTCTACGAGTTTAGAATGTCAATCCACGATCTCTATACGAGTTCAAAATGTCACTCCACGATCTCTCTACGAGTTCAGAATGTCACTCCGCGATCTCACTACGAGTTCAGAATGTCACTCCACGATCTCTCAACGAGTTCAGAATGTCACTCCACGATCTCTCTACGAGTTCAGAATGTCACTCCACGATCTCTGCACAAGTTCAGAATGTCACTCCACGATCAATCTACGAGTTCAGAATGTCGCTCCACGATCTCTCTACGAGTTCAGAATGTCACTCCACGATCTCTCTACGAGTTCAGAATGTCACTCCAAGATCTCTCTACGAGTTCAGAATGTCACTCCACGATCTCTCTACGAGTTCAGAATGTCACTCCACGATCTCTCTACGAGTTCAGAATGTCACTCCACGATCTCTCTACGAATTCAGAATGTCACTCCACGATCTCTCTACGAGTTTAGAATGTCACTCCACGATCTCTCTACGAGTTCAGAATGTCACTCCACGATCTCTCTACGAGTTCAGAATGTCACTCCACGATCTCTCTACGAGTTTAGAATGTCACTCCACGATCTCCCTACGAGTTCAGAATGTCACTCCACGATCTCTGCACGAGTTCAGAATGTCACTCCACGATCTCTCTACGAGTTCAAAATGTCACTCCACGATCTCTCTACGAGTTTAGAATGTTACTCCACGATCTCTCTACGAGTTCAGAATACTTGATAGTCAGCCAGTCGGTCAGTTCTGTTAACCAATCTGTCAGCTCGTTAGTCTGTCATGTAGTCCGTTCCCGTGCCGTGAACGAGTTACAATTGACTGTCTTTAACATTCAACATGCTTCCAGTCAAAAAGTCAGCCAGTCACTAAAACTTTTATTTGGCTAAGCATGTTAACATTACCCCATTTCGCTTCAGAAAACGCCGTGATTTCAAAAACTTATTAATTACCTGATATGTTGATTGATTCGTAACGCTCTAAAGCTGTAGCAGTAACAAGAACGTCTCTATCTACATACATAGGTAATTTTGAAAACACCCCTCAAAGACGTTATGTGAGAGACTTCATAACGTGAATACATGAACAGTGTATGTGGATAGAGACGTTCTTGTTACTGCTACAGCTTAAGAGCGTTACGAATCAATCAACATGTCAGGTTATTTTGAAAACACCCCTCAAAGACGTTCTGTGAGAGACTTCATAATTCTACAAGAGTTATAGTTTAAGCTATAGCCTCAGTTATAGCTATAGCCACAGTTATAGCTTTAGCCACAGTTATAGCTATAGCCACAGTTAAAGCTATAGCCACAGTTTTAGCTATAGCCACAGTTATAGTCCTACATAATTATGTACACAGGTCAATAAGGCAGTCCGTTATTACAACAAAAAACAGTATCTTTATATAACACACAAATGTCCGTGGCCGAAATAATTTATAAAATCCAGTTCGTGGCCAAGGTAACTTTATGTGTGTCTATGTGTTTTCTGCGCAAATATTTATATTTCATTTTTGTATTCTATATAGTAATTCGATGTCGAAACGACCGCCAATTTGACTCCCTTTCACTGTACGACGTCGCAAACTTCAGCTACAAAAATGTGGGTCCACCAGTTGCACCAGGCGTTGCAATGGGAAAAATACGCATCCAGGCGCTCTGAAAATTCACCCATCACCCCTAGCCTCAGACCCCACTCTACTCAATTTTTAATTCTAAGAACGAAGGTGAAAAAATTTTTCCCCGGCCATCATTAAACTGTTAAAAACTTGCGCCGAGTGACGGCAAAACATACCAACTGTGCAGTGTCTATCAAATACAGAGGACGGGATAATCCAAGTTGGCCGTACGCAGATAGAGACCAATTATATGTAGTATATATACATTTACAACAACAACAACAACAACAACAACAACAACAACAACAACAACAACTACAACAACAACAACAACAACAACAACAACAACAACAACAACAACAACAACAACAACAACAACAACAACAACAACAACAACGCATACTAAAATGTAATTTATCTTGAACTGCAGCTAGAGGAATTTAATTTAAATTGGTGATCTTCAGTCATTGAATTTTTTTATCTGAACAGAAACAACTCACTCATTCACTCACTCACTCACTCACTCACTGCAGTTGTTCGTGTACAGTGCGCTCAATTGGTTAAGCCCCACAAAGATTCATATCACACGTATCCTAAAATGTAATTTATCTTGAACTGCAGCTAGAGTAATTTAATTTAAATTGGTGACTATATAAATCAGATCATGTGGCTCATCATCAGTTATTGAATTTTTTTATCTGAACAGAAACAACTCACTCATTCACTCACTCACTCACTCACTGCAGCTGTTCGTGTACAGTGCGCTCAATTGGTTAGGCCCCACAAAGATTCATATCACACGTATCCTAAAATGTAATTTATCTTGAACTGCAGCCGAGTAATTTAATTTAAATTGGTGACTATATAAATCAGATCATGTGGCTCATCATCAGTCTTTGAATTTTTTTAACTGAACAGAAACAACTCACTCATTCGCTCACTCACTCACTCACTGCAGTTGTTCGTGTACAGTGCGCTCAATTGGTTAGGCCCCACAAAGATTCATATCACACGTATCCTAAAATGTAATTTATCTTGAACTGCAGCTAGAGTAATTTAATTCAAATTGGTGACTATAGAAATCAGATCATGTGGCTCATCATCAGTCATTGAATTTTTTTATCTGAACGGAAACAACTCACTCATTCACTCACTCATTCACTCACTGCAGTTGTTCGTGTACAGTGCGCTCAATTGGTTAGGCCCCACAAAGATTCATATCACACGTATCCTAAAATGTTATTTATCTTGAACTGCAGCTAGAGTAATTTAATTTAAATTGGTGACTATATAAATCAGATCATGTGGCTCATCATCAGTCATTGAATTTTTTTATCTGAACAGAAACAACTCACTCATTCACTCACTCACTCACTCACTCACTCACTGCAGTTGTTCGTGTACAGTGCGCTCAATTGGTTAGGTCCCACAAAGATTTTTATCACATGCATCCTAAAATGTAATTTATCTTGAACTGCAGCTAGAGTAATTTAATTTAAATTGGTGACTATATAAATCAGATCATGTGGCTCATCATCAGTCATTGAATTTTTTTATCTGAACAGAAACAACTCACTCATTCACTCACTCACTCACTCACTGCAGTTGTTCGTGTACAGTGCGCTCAATTGGTTAGGTCCCACAAAGATTTTTATCACATGCATCCTAAAATGTAATTTATCTTGAACTGCAGCTAGAGTAATTTAATTTAAATTGGTGACTATATAAATCAGATCATGTGACTTGTCATCAGTCATTAAATTTTTTTATCTGAACTGAAACATCTTATTCACACAGAAATAGCCATTTGACGACTATATTATGCAGGGTAATATGTTACAACATGTCACAATATATTCGATTTGTCTAAAAATGTGCCCCAGTGTGTTTTGTAATCATACTGATCAATTTTTATTAGAAAACTTCAATTTAGTATGTGGGTTGAATTACTTCAATTATGTCTGCTACAGTGTACGACCAGGAAAATTTTGGGATGCAGTTTTCATGTGTTGCCTATTCCATAAAAGATGTGCTTACTATAAATATAATTGACAAAACTTTCAAATAAATACCCTCAACACTATCGTTCCGAAGGAACGGGTTGGTGCTAGTTTTAGATAAAATAAAGACACTCTAGTTACTGTTACACAGCTTCAAAGCGTTACTATATATGTAGGTAGTATATCAACAGTTCAGTTAATTTCGAACATTCCTCTGAACAGAGAGGTTCTGGTTAAAAACCTCAAATCGTTATGTTGTTGCACGGCCAGTCCGTAATTTTTAAGACATCCCTTTAGCTAACTGCGTTCCTGTTACTGCTACATATTCTAGATACATACGGATTACTAATTGGCTACTCAAATACCTGTCAGTCAATTAAACAGTTCTCTAGATAAGTCAAAGTGTTAATAGTCGGTCAGTCAGTCAGTCAGTCACTCACTTAGTCAGTCAGTCAGTGAAACATACCTCAAGATGAATATACTCTTGCTACACGCTTGTTAGCACTACTGTACGTAATCAGTTACCTGACTCTCTCCTCGCCGTCTCCTGACCCTCTCCCCGAAATCTCCTGACTCTCTCCTCGCCATCTCCGTACTATTTCCTCACCATCTCCTGACTCTCTCGAATTCGACTTCTTCGGTCTGTTTTCGACAAATTGACCAGTCAAAAAGTCAGTTTTAATGTTCAACCAACCAAGACAAGTTTTCGAATCTGTCCACATAACCAATTTTTCTGTTTTTTACCGCATCCCGATTCAACGATGTTTCAATTTCATCATCCCGATTCAACGATGTTTCAATTTCATCAGTTTGATTAAATTGCTGACAAAAAATTTGTTCTTACTGATTTGTGGATGCCCCGATAGTTTCATTACTGCCTGATGCACTGCCATTACCGTAACCTTGCTTGGCATTGAACCCTTTTTCCTCAAAAATAGATTTTTTCGCGAGAATTTTGGCGTCCATTCTCCACAAGTCCACTACTTTCTACCAAATCCGATTACTCCACTAGTTATCACACTCTACTTTATTATTAATCTGGTCAGGATTTTTTCCGCGATTCAATTCAGTGCCTTTCACGATTCGGATTAACCGAAAATCAAATTACTGAAATTTGCAAATCAATTCGATTAGGCACTTTTATCTGAGCCACTTTGAGTCCATAAGTCATTTTTCAAATCAGCCAGTTTTTATTTTACCAATTTTTTCCCGTGATTCGATTCAGTGCCTTTCACAATACGGATTAGCCAAAAACCAAATATCCGAAATTTTCAAATCACTTCAAGTATGACACACTCTTATTCAAG
>OZ038442.1:1787361-1807361 GCA_964036265.1 Daptonema setosum
TGTCTGTCTGTCTGTCTGTCTATCTGTCTGTCAGTCTGTCTTTATGTCTGTCTGTCTGTCTGTCTGTCTGTCTGTCTGTCTGTCTGTCTGTCTGTCTGTCTGTCTGTCTGTCTGTCTGTCTGTCTGTCTGTCTGTCTGTCTGTCTGTCTGTCTGTCTGTATGTCTGTCTGTCTGTCTGTTTGTCTGTCTGTCTGTCTGTATGTCTGTCTGTCTGTCTGTCTGTCTGTCTGTCTGTCTGTCTGTCTGTCTGTCTGTCTGTCTGTCTGTCTGTCTGTCTGTCTGTCTGTCTGTCTGTCTGTCTGTCTGTCTGTCTGTCTGTCTGTCTGTCTGTCTGTCTGTCTGTCTGTCTGTCTGTCTGTCTGTCTGTCTGTCTGTCTGTCTGTCCGTCTGTCTGTCTGTCTGTCGTCCGCAACGCACCGAACGTTGCTCACCTTCTCATCCGCTCGTGCAGCGTACTGAACGTTGTTTACCTCAAACTCAGTTAATAACACTGATAAGTTTAGTATTTTTTGAAAAAAACGGTTCTCCAATCGTCCGTTATCTGCTGAATTTCCAGCTTTCGAAATCGTCGTCACTATATGTGTCAAGGCAAATTATGTCAATAAAGTCTATCCAGATATTCTTGATTTTTCTTCAGAACATTTCAAATCAAATCAAATATTTTCAGTTGTTATGCCATAATAGCAAAGTAGGATAACAAGTCACTAATAGTGAAAGTACGGTCTTCCAATTTACGAATGACAATCACTGATCCTTTCGGTGTTATATTCCAATGCTGAACAACTGTCGATTTTTTGTAACAATCAACTCACAATGACACTGGTGTTATTGATTGCTCAATCTCTGCATCCACGGACCGACTGTTGTTTTTAGGACATTCATTTGCTAGTTTTGGCTATAGTAAACCGTACTCAATCAGTATGTGAGTGAGAGACAGAAACACTAGCATACTGAGGTATTTATCAAACTGGGTAAGATTATAGATCAGATTATCCGCAGTGCAGTATGTGAGTGAGAGCCACTAGCATACATACATACATAAATCAACATAAAATAAGAAAATAAAACAACATACTTGTATATACTCGAAACAACTAAGGTATCATGAAACTGGGTCAGATTATAGATCAGATTATCCGCAATGAAGCTCTTGACGATCGTATGCCTGGCCGTCGTCGTCAGCAGCTCAATGGCTCTGGACGAGCCGCTCCTAAAGAATTTGACACAAAGTTAGAGAACACCATGTTTTCAGTGCAGAGGAGTGAATTCGAAGAGTTGTTTTTTTAACTTCTACATGTTTTTATTCTCTTCAAACATTTTCAGAAAAGAGATTAATTGAATGGGTGGAGATTTTGTTTCGGTGACATGTCAGCAACATAATTGTTTCATTTCAATAATTTTAATTAAAAAAATTGTATTCACTTGTTATGTCGTATTAGCAAACTTGGTTATTAAATCACGAAAATGCTGAAATAACGGTCAGCCTTTTCATGTGCTTACTAAACCTATTCTTACTTTTCCACTCACATTCATTCTGTTTCAGATTTCTACTCTGTGAAATACAACTGGCGAATGAACCCTACGTATAATCGAAGTCCAGTTATCGGTGTGTCGGCTTGTATGCGTTAGTCACTTTATACTAATTAGTCGACCGAATTTGAATTCGAATAAGCTTTTAGCACGCGCTCAAATTTGCGAGAAGCACATTTTTTCTGATGGCATTTGCATAACTTACGAACGGTTCGCCTAAATTGCGATGAACGGCTTATCAAAATCAATTTCAGTCACAGGATACCCGGACCAAGCTAGTGCATGTATTTCGTTTTCTCATAGTATATCTGTTTCTTCTTTGCTTGGGGCCACTGCATCTCCAGGGCCAACAATGTCTGGTTGAAAGTGTTTCTATTAGTGGACAGAGAGGTTGAATAAACAGACGGGCAATGACTGAAACACGAGAGCAACGCGTCAGGATCTGTTACTCAAGTCAGGTTTTGAACCGGGCGTCCAATGGACCCGACATGCGCACAAATATACTTAAATTCTGGATTTTTCATGGAAACCTTCGGTAGTCATTATGGGTTTTGCGTTCTCGATCGTACTTGATAATGATCAGTGCTAAAATTTGTGTGCTTGTTGTTGTTGTTGTTGTTGTTGTTGTTGTTGTTGTTGTTGTTGTTGTTGTTGTTGTTGTTGTTGTTGTTTTTGTTGTTGTTGTTGTTTTCTGTTGTTATTGTTGTTGTTTTTTTATTCTGCGAATTGCGAACAAATTTAAAACGACGAATGAAAAAAACGGATGTTTCAGATAACTGCGACAATGTATTTTTTTCAGATAGCTGCGACTTTGATTTTTTTCGCATATATCTGCGACATTGATTTTTTTCAGACAACTGCGTCATTGATTTTTTGCACACAACTGCGAAACTGATTTTTTGCAGCTATTTGCGACATCGGTTTTCCGCAGATAACTGCGACATCGATTTTCCGCAGATAACTGCGACATTGATTTTTTTGCAGATAACTGCGACATTGATCCCAAGTGCAAGTTTATAACGTGGCAGAGTGACAACTGTGCTTTATCCCACGCTGATGCAGTTGGAAACTATGATAATGTATGCGCCGTTTACACCAAAGAAGAATGAACTTATGGAGAGTTACGATATTATTTATGACACACCACCCTTATTTAGTCCCAAACTTCTTTTACATCGTACTATATGTATTCGTTTTCATGTTCTAACTGACAACGTAGGTGTGTTAACAAAATTTTCGAAACATAATGCGAGGCCGATTTTTTTGTTAACCGTGTTTCATTCAATGACTTTTAATGTTATAATGTTGCTTGAATAAAACAAAATTTATGTGCGTAGTTTCCTCTCCACCATACCGAAACGGTCAACCGCCACGCGTTTATTTTTCACAGAATTAACTCTTGATTCATTTTTTTTCATTTTTTTAGTTTTACTTTTCAATCGTACGAGTAAAATGTTCTACATCTGAGTATGATTTTTAGGGAGGACGAACATATCAATAATAAGACTTTTACAACCAGCCAGTCTGTCTTACTCAAGCAAGAGCTTCTATACAATCACACAAAACTAAAGACTCTTCAAAAACACTTTTGGTTTGACACTCTTGAATCAATGAAGGCAAAAACACGTGTTTCAGAAAGGCAATTGAAAAGCAGACTCTTTGATGGTTATATCAGCATTCGTTTTTTGGCTCGAGTAAAACGAAGTTCCAATTCAGTAATAAAAAACGAACGATCTTTACAACTGTCCCAACGCTTCTTCCAGTTTTCACTGGAGAACAGAAAACAGAAAAAAATTATGCCATGTTGCGATCAGTCAACTTTATTTACTGAACATTATAGCTTGGTCCTTGTTTCTTGTTATCAAAAAATAGTTTGGTAAGCCGGTTATGCACCTATGCTATGTTATTTAAGAGTCGATGCCAGAGAAAAGCACCCGTCCGGGCTGTTTTTCTCAGATTTTTCGAAATTTTTAATTTCGCTGTTATTAACGCTATATATGCAGAAAAACGCTGCGATTCTAAAAATTTACTTTGTTTTCAAGTTTGATCAACAGAAATCATAGGAAACACACTTTTCTGACCACAGGTCAAATGGTTTTGCAAAAAATTGTCTTTTTCATGATTTTATCAATTTCTCTATATGTGAGCTTCGGAGGCTCATATTATTTCAGATATATATTTTTCAGGTCATTATCTATTCGTGTTATCAGTTTCAGTTCGTAAAACAAATTTTTCTTTTGTCAATTTCTTCTCTAAACATGGGATCTTTTACAAGGCGACGAGATTCTCAATCGTTTCCAAGCGCCTAGAAATTTTGTGCGGGTAAATCTAGAAGCTCCTATTGGCATAAATTAGTAGTCTTTTATATGGAGAATCTTTTGAAATAAAACATTTTATAGCAATTTCCTATATCTCTCACAGTTCGTCAAAAAAGTTGAAGAAACTTGTGGTTTAGCACCTTCATGGGCGTTCCAAGGCTACGCACATGGAACCAGCAGCCAAATGTGTAATTCTCGTGTAAGTCGCAATCTATTCATCGCGTGTTTAGCAGAGTGGTTAACACTTTTGTTTTGCACGCGCCAGGTCTCGGGTTCGATACCCATACGACGGTTTCAGACTATTTGTTTTCGCTGAATCGTTAGTATATGGGGGAAATTATGATCCTGATGCGTAGCACAAAGTCTTGCCATATTTTTTACCAAAAACTGCAACGTTATATGACGTAACGATGTTCAAAACACCGTCGGCTGAAAATCACGTAGAAAGCGCGTGTTCCAGCGTAAGCTTCGCACGCATATTTGAATCTTCTTCGAGGTATTATGAAAGATATAGGAAATTGCTACGAAATGGTTAGTTTCAAGAGATTCCCGAGATAAAATACTAGTAACTTATGCCCATCGGAGCTTCTAGATTTACGCGCACAAATTTCTAGGCGCTTAGAAACGACTGAGAATCTCGTCCCCTAGTGAAAGGCTCTATGTTTAGAGAAAAATTTGACAAACGAAAAATCTTTTTTTTTACTGAAATTGAAAACACAAATAGTTAATGACCTAAAAAAAATATATTTCTGAAATATTATGAGCCACCGGAGCTCAAATTTAGAGAAATTGAAAAATTCATGAAAAAGTCGATTCAAGCCATAAAATACATATTTTTCGAATTTGGTTGAAATTTCGATATTAAAACATGATATCCAGTTTACCTTATGGGAGTCCCTGATCTCACCGAAAATGTCGGGTTAACATTTTGTGGGTGAAAATTATGTGAGTTGATTTTCGGGGAGCTCAATTTCTACGAGTTAAATTCGGTCAGCTGATTTTCGGTGAAATGACTTTCGGTGAAATGACTTTCGGTGAAATGACTTTCGATGATATAACTTTCGGTGAAATGACTTTCTGTGGAATGACTTTCGGTGAAATGACTTTTGGTGAAATGACTTTCGGTGATATGACTTTCGGTGATATGACTTTCGGTGAAATGACTTTCGGTGAAATGACTTTCGGTGATATGACTTTCGGTGAAATGACTTTCGGTGAAATGCTTTCGGTGAAAAGACTTTCGGTGAATTGACTTTCGGCGAAATGAATTTCGGTGACAACATTTTCGGCGAGTTGAACGGTACCCAACTTAAGCTAAAGCCGATTCAGGGTGTCGATTCAAGGCGCGCCGTTGGAATTCATATCTGTTTTGACGCGTTTTCAAATAAACTTTTATAGCGTTTAAAAAACATACGGAAAGTGTGTCTTAAAATACATAGCATAGTTGCATAACCGGCTCACCAAATTAGTTTTTGATAACAAGAAACACGGACCAAGCTATAATATGTTAAGTAAATAAAGTTTACTGATCGCAATATGGCATTCTTTTTTTTTATGTTTTTTTCTTCAGTGCAACCACTTTGATAACGGATAAATGTACTCCAGGCGTTGGCAGTCAGTAAAAACTGGCATTGTATCCGCCCATTGAACCTGCACAAATTCCGCGAATTTCAATGTTGGCGTTGAGAAAAAAAAATCGACGAAAATTTTCGGGTTTTGAAATTTGCTTTCGGGAGCTCGATCCTGTCAGTTTCTGCCAGAAATTTGCCAGAAACAACAATTGAACAACATACTCGGTCCCATCAGGTCTATATTACCAAACAGACAAGTTTGTTCACGAAAACTGTGATCGCTAACCAATGTTTTATGACAAATGTTATCAGTAATTGTTAGGTTGCTTTTGCCACTAAAGTGTGGTTAGTTCAAAGCATTTGTTCCAAAAAAAACGCACATATTTTTTGAGATTTTTCTGAAAAACTGTAAAAATTGTTAACTCTCTAAAGTTGTTAACATTATCGATGTTGTTTGACAGTTTTTCATTTCAATGCTAATCAACTGTCCATTTTGTTCTCTGGCGGAAGAGCTAATCCTTGGAAGGGAGGGTAACTTCGTCCATGAGAGGGGGAATCGGCAATTTTCAAGTAAAATTTAACTACATCTAAGGGAACTAACGAATAATTCTACTTTTTAAAACACCAGAGATGGGAAAGTTAAAATCCTCCCACCTTTCCCGTCCGCTAAGCATATTTGGAAACTGCACAGGTTTTTTGTCAGAATTCATGCAGCTCAACGACAGCTAATAACCATTTGATTTTTACGGCTTCGGCTTAGTTTCGAACAAAAACTGTACGTTATTAGAGGAGATAGCCTAGCTTAGCCTCTTCATAAATCAAAAAAGTCTTACTTGGGATTCTGACAAAAAACGGTGCAGTTTCCAAATCTTGGTCCGCTATTGATTTCAGTTACAATTAACACTTTATGAAGCTAATCACTCTGGTCTCCATTGCCGTCTTCGTCGGCAGCTCCCTGGCCCTAGAGGAGACACTCCCGAATAATGGAACGAAAAGTTGGAAACACATTTTTTACTTCAGCTCAACTTGATCGAAAGAGTTAATTTTCAAAAAAAACGGTTAATTTTAATTATTTCATATGTCGACTTGCTTAGTCCGATTATCAAATTTCCAAAACCCAAATTTTTTCTTTGTATTTTTGCCATACATGCAATTTTATGTGCGCATACTAAGATGGGTGAACCACTGAAATACCACCGCTATGCGGGCCGTAACACAACAACACGTTTTTACAACGAAATGTCTACGTGACGCAAAATTCAAAACCTCAAAAAATGCCCTAGAATTTTCACTTAACGCTAAAAATTTCTGTCGCCAAAAATATATTACATAAGAAGTTTCACTCTCCGTTAATCTTCGATTACCTATCGCAAGGCTGGCTAAGTACGTTAGGCCCACGCAGCGGTGGTATTTCAGTGGTTCACCCACAATAAAATGCAAGCGAGTTTCTATGTATTTATCACTATGTATGACTTTCGAAGTAGCACGACTGTTCAGTTGCTCATGATTTAAATATTTGATTGTTACTCAATAAAACCACTTTCATTTCAGGTTATCCAGGATTCACTGAAATAAAGAACTGGCAAATGACCCCTACGTATTTTCGAAGTGCAATGCCGTATGTGCAAACGTGTTTAAGTTAGTCAGTCATCTGAGCGTGCTTTCAGAGTCCAAAGTAAAGTAAAAAAGTAAAGTAAAATTAAAAGTAAATTCTGTAAACCTATTGACCGTAAACTCAATTTTGTTCCTGGATACCTCTTCTTGATTACTAAAATTACAGATTTTACTTTCCATTTTATTTTCCTTTTCATTTGCGAATGTCCGATTGCCAAGTGGAAAATATATTTCACGCAAATGTTAACGCTAGTCGAATGATCAATTTTAACGCGCCTCAAAATCAGATTTTAATTAAAACTGCGTTCGTGAAATTATCCTACTCAAAATAACCCAAAGACGCTGTTATGCGTTTTTCGGGATATTATTTCACTTCGAACTTGTAATGGAAACAATTTCATTGTTCGAACGGTTGAATTTTCAGAACTAAATTCAACTATTCGACTCTTTAACTATTAAACTATTCAAGTTGTCAAACTATTCGACTATTCAACTATCAACAATCAAACTATTCATTTATTCAAACTATTCGACCGATTGCATTTTTAGTACTTACAATACTTCAACTATTCAAAATTTGCCCAACTCTTCAATTGTTCTCCCTAAACCCAGAATCGGTTATACAGTTATGATTGCACCCAACTCTTCCGATGAATACTGATATTGTTCTGATAAAACTTAATATATAACTAATAATTTTAGAAATACAGCTTCCCTGATGAATGCATTAAATCGAGCAAAAACGGCCAAAAAACTAGGAATTTAGTATTCTGCGTAAAATTATATATAAATTTATAAAGTGAAGTAAAACCTAAATAATAATTTTTTATAATCTTATTAATAGCTCATTTCTAAATAACCTTTAACTGTACACCGTTATATTAATAGTTAACCTCTAGTTTTTTTCCAGTTAACCCCTGACCTACATATAACCGTTTCGTAACATCAACAGTTAACAAATTAACTTTAACTGATTTTTCAGTTAACCATTAATCATTAACCTATAACTGTTTTTTCAGGTAACTGCCAGCGTGAACCAGAGTGCAAATATGTGTCGGCGAGGGCCGGTGACTGTCGATACTCCCACAGTGATGCCAAAGGAAGCTATGATAAATTGTTAACGGTCTATATAAAAGAGTAAAATGATTTTTTATTTTTTTTTTATTTATTTGATATTCAATATTCGTTCATTATATTTTATGTATTAGGTCATTCAAAAAGTTCGTGACCTGAAATACGTTTAGCAGTCGTATAAGCCAGAAACTTGGTAGACTGAAACAACCTTTTAATATTATGAAAAACCTCCATTCTTATGTTCATGAAGTTTCTCCACTTTGAGTTTTTCATAAACGTAGGAAGTACCCCGAGGGAATGAAAAACACGTGGTTAGGCTGATATAAAATTTTTTTTGACGTTTTACTTCACTGCAATGGTTTTATGCAATTCAACGTTGAATGTCCCAAAGTTGGAGCATTCGAAAGGGTAGGTGACTTCCGCATTACACGTTCTATGTGCATTTAAACGGCTTAAAATTGGAAATTGCGAAGATTGCAAAAATCAGGGTAAAGCAGAGTTTTATTTTATTCTTTCCTAGATGAGTTTTGAAATCTGAAGTGGGAATAATGTTATGGCTAATAAGGTTTAAAAAATCTATTTTAATTGATTGTTAGATTTTTTCGATCATATGCAGAAAAATTTCAAATTTCGATGATCAAACGAAAAAATCGGGATGATTTCGAATCGAAGGGTCCTGGCGTTGCAGAAAACCCATACCAGAACAACCGAGTACGGACTTTAATATAACGCATAATAGTCTAACTTTGTGCAAAAATTCGCCTGCTTACGTTGGGTTTCAAAAAAATTATAGGTAACTTCCCATTCAAGGTGAGAAACGTCCAATTTCACAAATCTTGACTGTATGAAGTTAACGGCCCCATATAACAAAGCATAATCACACTATCCAGTTGAAAATGAGTGTGTGAAGTACCATTGACCTGCAGTATACGCACAAACAGCGCCGATTGTCTGGGACCAATCAACGTATATTGGGTCACGAACTTTTTGAATGACCTAATATGTACAGGGTGTCCCATTTAAAAGTCACGTTTTGTTTTTGCTGTAATTTTCGTGAAGGTTAACCGATTTTAAAGTTTTATGCGGCATATGATGAAGAATTTATAAAAAAAATTTTTGGCGCATAAAATTTTAAAATCGCTTGATTACACCAGTTTTCATGCTAGATCTACGAAAGTCCCTTATTTTCGCCAATAATCTTCGATTTATTCCTGTTTTTCGCACATAAACAAGATTTATTGGAATCTCCCGATTAATTTTATCAATATCAGGTAACCACTGCTTGAAATTCAGGTGAATCATCCAGAATTCGCCCATTAAATCCTTAACATGAACACCCCCCCCCCCCCCTTCAGGTGTACAGTTCCCAACGATGCGCGTGCTCTGGATGTGATTCTTCACATTGGCCCTCAGCTCAGTGATCGGCAGCTCGGAGCTTACCGAAACTCAAAATCCTGAGATCCATTGTTTTAAAAACGCTAATATTCATCCAAAAAGGAAGTAAAGGGCCATATGTCCTTGCAGATTATTGCAGAATTTTGACTAAGTCATCATTCCTTTAATCTAGTGCGGCCAAAAGTGAGGAATCACATCCAGATCATGCGCATGGTTGAAAACTGCATCTGAAGGGGTGGTTATCATGTTGATGATTTAAAAGGCCAAAATGGTATTTTTCACTTGTATTTCAAGTATTGGTTACCTAAGTGTGATAACATTAATCAGGAGTTTCCAGTAAACTGTTTTTTATGTGCGAAAAACAAGAACAAATCGAAGATTTTTGATGAAAATAAGGGACTTTCGTAGATTTAGCATAAAAATTGGTATAATCCTGCGGTTTTAAAATTTTATGCGCCACAAAAATTTTTCATAAATTCTCCATCATATGCCGCATAAAACTTCTAAATCGGTTAACCTTTTCAAAAATTACAGCAAAAACAAAACGTGACTTTTAAATGGGACACCCTGTATATGTGAATATTTACATATTTATTAGTAATGTACTTTATATTGACCCACCTGAAAAATATGTCATTTGAACAATTTTGAGTCGATTGCATATTGAACCAAAACACATCCCAATCTTAGTTTAGTTCACGGTCTCCATAAAAGATTGAAAGCATGTTTGAACTTCATCCTATTATCGTAGTAGTAGCGGTAGCTACCACTATATGTACAGGGTGTCCCATTTAAAAGTCCGGATTTTTATTTTGAATAACAATCGCAATTTCCCATCGATTTCAAAAAATTTTATGCCAGGTTATAGACGATTTTTGGCTATTTTGTTTTATTTTTTTATTTTTTCAAATCGAATTCCCAAATCAATTTTTATCACAAAATTCCCAACATACCCGTTCTTCACGTTTTTGTTAATCAAGTCGGTGGTTTTTGTACGGTAGCGTGACCTTTATAAACACTAGATGCATAATTTAAATCATGATTTCAGTTCAAGAATGTTTAAAACTTGTTATTAATATTATACGGAATACTGATAATTTGTTAGCACTCATCAAAACTAACAAGCTGCTTACTGACAGTAACCACAAAGCACTTAAACTCCGCATCGGCAAGCATGCACTTGCGCAGGGAGCGTGGTTTCTCCTTCCTGTGAGAGACTAACTGACCCAGATTAAAAAAATTGCTAAATAACGGTAAAACACGGTGGTTTACGATATTGTGCTATGGGTTGAGTGTGGACAAACCTAATGTGCAAAAGTTCACAAAAGGAAACCCATGCTCCGTGCGCTAGCGCATGCTTGTGGATGCGGAGTTTTAGCAGCACGTTGGTTATATGATTGTTACCAATTTGACTGTTATCCGACTTATAACATGTTTTTATCATATTCAACTGAAATGATTTCTTAAATTATCAAAATTGCTTATGTAACGCTCACGCTATCGTTCAAGAAGCCCCCGAATAGAGTGCAAAAACATGAAAAAGGGGGTGTCGGGAATTTTGTCATAAAAATCGATTCGTGTGATCGATTTCAAAAAACAAAAAGATAAACAAAATAACCAGAAATTGTCTAGAACTTGGCGCAAAAATTTTCGAAATCGACAGAAAATTGCGGTTGTTATTCAAAATAAAAATCCGGACTTTTAAATGGGACACCCGGTATATGATTTCGCCCGAGAGTTTGTTTTCAACTCGAAATAATCATCATATAAACTTTTTCATTGGTACCATTGAATTCTCCAAGGTTGTACACCTGGGGGTTGCTAAAATTCCCAATTGTTCCAATTAACGGCAAACTTGCGTGGACCGGCACAAGCTCACGGGAGCCCTTAACGCAAGCACGTTTTTTCTTTCGCCAAGTGCGACAGACCCATAACAGTTTTCGAAAAGTCACGGTTAGGAAATGTGTTACCCACTGTTGAAAACACACACACGCGTGGTCCAAGAAACGTGCTTAAAGTTGAAAGGCTCTCTTAAAGTAGCGGGCTGATATTTCAATTTTTGTGAACATAACGGATTAAGTCGCAAACAAAATACTGAATCTTGATGTGCCATGGTGGCAAATTTTGTGGCTTAAGTTTTGGTTCATCAAATGAACGTGCTGAAAATTTATAGGCTCTCTTGAAATAGCGGATTGATTTTTTTCTCGAACCTAACGGATTTAAGGTTCAAACAAAACACTGAATCTTGATGTTCCATTGCATATACGTGAGGGCACATTTTGTGGTTAAAGTTTTGGTTCTATTGCGTATCAAATCTGGTTAATGGAAGCTAGTGTTTTTTGTAGAACTGACATTCTGCGCGCTGAAAGTTTTTTTCATGGAGCCAACGTTCAAAGGCTAACACACATATGTAAGTGGCATATAGTTGGCACATATATCGGGGCTTCAATTAGGGTTCCATTTAACAATAAATCGAATTCGAATCGAATTTTCTTACAGGTTGGACAAAAAATTACTATACAGGGTGACCCTTCAGTTACAGGGTGACCAGAAATTCCTCACGCCAAGTGGCCGTTCACGGGAACCCCGGATAATGAAAACCATGGGTGAGCGTCACAGGCGTGAGCGTCACAAGCCCTTTCATCCGCAAACAATTACGCGGGGCGAAATGACACGTGCGCTTCAGCCCCGGCAGCGTCAAAATTCAGGCAGACTCTTTTGCCCCGCGAAATTTCTATTTTCGCGGGGCGAAACGACTTATCTTTGGCAGAGCGAAACAGCAGCGGGCAAAAGCTCCCATTTCCCCGAAGTCAGGTTTCGATTTTTGACCACCATTTTCGAACAGGACGTTCTACGCACTATACTAGACACTGACGGGTACAACAATGCCGTTCCAATATATACAGGGTGGGGCAAAAGTAACTATACACTTGTTGGAGGCCAATTTCTCAAAAAAATTATATTGAGTGTATATGATGTTATTAACAATATATACGTTATTATACCTGAAAAAACCGATTCTGACGTCTATTTGACCGTATCTTGAGTTCTTTTCAATTTAAAAAAAGGATTTTCAGTATTTTCATTGTTTTCCTCTTTTTAACGTCTTTTATTGACACCAGGGTCTAATCAAAATCCTCAATAAAGGGTACTAAGTGTATAAAACGTTTCAATTGATGTATCTGAATGAGAATCGAATGATTTCAACTTCAGAATATCTCTATGGTTCAATTCGATACGGATAATACGGTAAGGCCCGTGTTGAAGAAACCTGAACCAATTTTCGTGGTTTTTGAATTATTGACAAAACAATTCAAATTAAATGTTTTAATGGACCCTATGGTACTAAAATAAGTCAATAAACATGAAATATATTGTTCTTAGTTGTTTTAAGCTTGAAAATAAAAATTTAGAATTTCCCCATTTTCAGACTAAAATCGGTGATTATTGGAAAAAGAAGCAATTTTTCGAGAAAAAGACGCATAACTCATGAAATAGAACGTTATAAGATAAAATAAATAGCATAATCAAATTTTTCAGGTGTTTTAGCATCTGTTTGGATTGTTTAATCATATTGACGCAATATCATTTTAAATTTTGCGTCAACAAGTGTATAGTTTCTTTTGCCCCACCCAGTATACTATCTGCAATTGATTACCCATACGCCTACGCTGTCAACGGAGCGAACGTTTTTGCTGTGAAATCAGTAAATATTGCTGATTATGAAAGTATAGTATTTTTGTCAGAAGAAAAGTTAGTTGATCGTTCGTTATCTTCCAGTTTTACAGCAAGTACACATATTATAAACAGGTAACGTCTTTCAGTGTTCTGGGAAACCTGCAAAATTTCGTATCGTGATTCATCCTTATTACAACTTGAGCTCCTTTTCGTTTGAGAACATAACCTTTTCACTATGAAATCGTATTTCAATATGCACTTCTGCAGTATAGATTTTGGTTCAAATCTAAATAACCGTGTTTTTTTCAGAAATAATCGACTCACAATGCTGCTCCTGACGTTCGTCTCCATTGCCATGCTTCTTGGCAACTCCATCTCACAGGAGGTGCCGCTCCACAAGAATGGTGCCGTTCAGATAGAAGGAGTGAAAAGTAAGCGAGTCACTCCAAAAATGGAACAAAAACTAAGACTACCAGGTTTTTAGTGCAGATAAAAAATGCGGAATTAATTAGGGTCACCTTGGATTGTATAACAGTTTAACTCAACGTGAGAGTTTTTGGGCTGATCTCTGATAAAATCTCGTAGAAGATAATAATTATGTGACACGAAACAAGTCTTAGAGGACGACATTTTAGAAACGGAGGCCTCCGTGATTCACCGTGTGATGTAACGAACGAGTCAATCCCCGTGATCATTGTTGAATATTGTGCAAAGTTTCATTAGTTTCCAAAACCGACTGACGAAAATAGTTCGCTGTTCTTTAGTAGATCTGTTGCTCGTTTTTATTACGCATACTTCCATCAATATCTTCACAATTTCAGATCTCTACCATCACAAAAATAATTGGCGAATGAGCCCTGCGTATAATTCGATGACAGTTATGGGTGTGCCGGAGTGTTTGAGTTAGTTACTTATAGTCTGGGTCTTTTTTCAGAACAACATGATGCCTCGGATGTTTCTGGACTCTGTACACATGGTTTTCGAAAATCAGCTTCGATGTATTTAGGGTGAGAAGATGTCAGAAAATCAGAAAGTGTCTGCGAAATTTTTCAAAATACTAGATAAATAAAATACCAACATGTTATTGAATGTTCTGACTGAAAACGAAATTACCATTGTTTTTAGCAGATAACTATAATAATGACTTCCGTTATTTGCAGATAACTGCGATGTTGACTTCGACTGCGCGTTTATAACGTGGCAGAAATACAACTGTTCTCTATCGCACGCTGATGCAACTGGACACTATGATAGCGTAGCTGTGGTCTATGTAAAAGACAATTGAAGAACTATATAATATTCAATTAACTCATTCAGTCCCATAATTGTATTTATATATTCAATTTAAATGCATTAAATAACCATGGCAGCGTGTAACCCAAATGAAGAAAAATATTATGTGATTACATTACTCACTCGCTCATTCACTCATTCACTCATTCACTCACTCACTCACTCACTAACTCACTCACTCACTCACTCACTCACTCACTCACTCACTCACTCACTCACTCACTCACTCACTCACTCACTCACTCACTCACTCACTCACTCACTCACTCACTCACTCACTCACTCAATCACTCACTAACTCACTCACTCACTCACTCACTCACTCACTCACTCACTCACTCACTCACTCACTCACTCACTCACTCACTCACTCACTCACTCACTCACTCACTCACTCACTCACTCACTCACTCACTCAAAGACACTGCACTGCGATTGACATCTGTCCTAACAATTTTTATCAGTGTTGAATTTTTCTTAAAATTAAGCGTTTTAATAAAAAAACATGTACTTAAACTGTTTTTTTTCTCGATTGCCGTCTTGTGATCAGTCAACTGTGTATCTTAAGCATATTATGTATCTGGACAATATATTCTTTTTATAGACCTGTCAGGCGCCTACGCAATAACGCGAGTTCGTATGATTTATATGTACCTTATTGTGTTGAGGAAATTTGTTCTTTGCATGCGCGTCTATTTTAATTTTGAATTTTTTTAACTCCACTTCAACAACTTACTGAGTAACGAGAAACCATGAATAAGGTATAATAATAAAAGGCATACTCCAGGAGTTACATAGTTAAAATTGACTGGAAAATGTTGCTCTAAAACGTCACTAAATCAGTTGAGCTATGGGCACGCTATTTGGCAAAGTTTGATTATGCACAAATTCCGCATATTATCGTTTTGGCGTTTTTGGCGTTTGGGAAAAAATCTAAGAACATTTTTGGAGTTTGAAATTTGTTTCCGGCCGGCCTATCAGTTTCTGTCAGACATTTGTTGAAACAACAGTTGAGAAATGTCTGTATAACCAACCAGAAAATTTTTCTCACAAAAACTGTGATCGGTAATCAAAGTTTTATAACGATTGTTATCAGTAATTGTTAGATTGCTTTTGTCTAAAAATCTAACATATTCAAAGCATTTGTTCAAATCACTGGAAAATGTATAGATTTTGTGAGAATTTTCTGTGAAACTGTAAACAACTTAAAACTCTCTCAAGTTTTTCACATTATCGACGACGTTTAACAGTTTTTCATTCCAATGGTGATCAACTGTCTATTTTGTTCACTGGCGGATGAGCTAATCCTGGAAAGAGAGGGTAAATTCGTCAACGAGAAGGGGAATCGGCAATTTGCAGGCCAATTTAACTACATGGGATTTACAATTTAACTAACTTAGGGAACTTAGGATTAAGTCTACTTTTTTAATATCAGAGATGGGAAGGTTAAAATTCTCCCACCTTTCCCGTCCGCTAAGAATATTGAAAACTGAAGAACTTATATAAAACTGCACCGGTGTTTTGTCAGAATTCATGCTGCCGTTATCAGCTGTCGTTGAGCCAATATCCATTTGATTTTTAACGTCTTCGGCTTAGTTTTGCACAAAGACTGTACGTTAGTAAAGAAGATAGCCTAACTTAGCCTCTTCTCTTCATAAATCAAAAAAGTCTAATTTGGGTTCTGACAAAAAACCGGTGCAGTTTCCAAATAAGCTTCCTCTAGTGATTTCAGTTACAATCAATACTTGATGAAGCTAATCACTCTCATCTCCATTGCCGTTTTCGTCGGCAGCTCCATGGCGCTGGAGGAGTCGATCCCGAACAATGGAACGAAAAGTTGGAAACAAATTTTTTTTTACTTCAGCTTAGCTCAATCGAATGAGTTAATTTTCAAAAAAAAAACAATCAATGTTAATTATTTCTCATAAAAAACCCAAGAATTGTCCTCGAATTTTCCCATACACGAAATTTTATGCGCTCATACTAAGGTGGCTTACCACTGTAATACCACCGCTGCGCGGGCAACGCCTCACGATAGGAAATCGGTGGTTAACAGACAGTAGAACTTTATATGGAATAGGTTTTTGGTGACAGAAAATTTTGGTGTGTAGTAAGAATTCTAGGAACATTTTTGGGGTTTGGAATTTCGCGTTCTATTGAGAGAATATCATTCCTTGGAGGACATTTTTAACATCGGGTGCTCTGTCATTTTTAACTGCTGATCGAAGTTCCAGTTTTTTTTTCTCGAAAAAGACGTTTTTTTTCTGAGATCATACTGAAAATCCTGAAATTTCTGATCATCCTGTTTATCTTCATCACTTGAACATCTGCATCTCGATGTTCGGTTTTTGATGAAGTTTTTACAACAATATGTCTAATAACGAAAAATGTCCTAGAATTTTTATTTAACGCCGAAATTTTCTGTCGCGAAAAAGATATTCCACATGAAGTTTTACTGATCGTTAATCCTCGATTTTCTATCGCAAGGCTGGCTAAGTAAGTTATGCCCGCGCAACGGTGGTATTTCAGTGGTTCACCCACATTAAAATGCAAGCGAGTTTTTATGTAAGTATTTATCACTATGACTTTCGAAGTAGCACGATTGTTCAGTTGCTCATGATTTAGATAATTTATTCATACTCATTCTTTCATTTCAGATTATCAAGCATTCGGAGAAAAGAAGAACTGGCGAATGAGCCCAACCTATTTTCGAAGTGCTGAGCCCCTCGAAGTGTGTATAAGTTAGTCATTTTTGTTATAATACTTGATTGCATTACAAACATGCAATGAGTATGATACCTGACATGTGAATGAGTAAATGAGTATTACACACTCGTGATCTACTTTGGTTAAGTTTTTTTTCATTCCTCTTCTCTTTTCCTCACTATTTATTATTTTTGGATTGTTTATCGACTGATGAGTCCCACCAATCCAGGCGTCTCGATTAAGGGACGAAACGCCACCCTTTCCGTTTTTTTGTTTATTCGCAATTATAACTATCTGCGGGGCGTATTTTCAAAACCCAAAAATTTTCCTATAATTTTTCCCAAACACGAAATTTTAATTGCGCATACAAAGGTGGGTACCCACTGAAATACCACCCCTGCGCGGGCCTAACAAGCCAGTCTAACAATAGGTAATCGGGGGTTAACGGACGGTAAAACTTGATATGGAATATTTTCCTGGTGGCAGAAAAATTTGGCGTTCAGAAAAAAATTCTAGGAAAATTTTTGGGTTTTGGAATTTCGCATTTGAGGGTGCTTTCAGAGTCAAAGAAAAGTAGAATGAAAAGTAAAATCTGTAGACCTAATGAACGTAAAGGAAATTTTGTTCCAGGAAATCTCTTTTCTGTCACTAAATTTACAGGTTTTTCGTTCTATTTAACTTTTCTTTTCACTTGTGAATGTCCGATGAACAAGTGGAAAATATAATTCTCGCAAATGTTAACGCTAATCAAATTGTCAGTTTGAACGCGCCTCAAAACTTGATTTCGCGTGCGTGAAACTTTCCTAGTAAAAATAAAAAAAAATCCTGTTATGCGTTTTTTCGGGATATTATTTCTCTAAGAACTTGTAATGGAAACAATTCCACTGTTCGAACAAATGAATTCTCAGAATTAACTTCAACTATCCCACTATTGAACTATTCAATTATTCAACTATCATACCATTTAACTATTCAAACCATTCATTCATTCAACTATTCGACTATTTAACTATTCAAACTAGTCAACTATTCAACTATCAACAATCAAACTATTCGACAATTCGAACTATTCGAGCGATTGCATTTTCAGTAGTTAATTCAACTATAAAAAATTGCCCATGTTATCCCTAAAGCCTGAACAATAAAACACTTATGATTGCACCCATCTTTTCCGATAAAAATTGATGTTGTTCTGAAAAAAAGCTTAATTTATGAACTACCAATCTTAGAAATACAAAATATGTAAAAAAATTGAATCGAGAGATTGGAACAAAAAACTAGGAATTTGTTATTTTAAGTAAAATTAAATATAAAATTATGAAGTGAAGTAAAAATTAAATTTTTAACTTTTATAATAATCTTATCAGTAGCTGTTTTCTAGATAACCTTTAACTGTACACCGTTAACTATTAACCTTTAACTGTTGTTAGTTAACCTATACATGTTTTAGGTAACCTACATTTAACTGTTTTTAGGCAACCTAAAACTGATTTTAGGTAACCTATAACTGTTTAGGTAACCTATAACTGTTTTCAGGCAACCTATAACTGTTTTAGGTAACCTATAACTGTTTAGGTAACGTACAACTGTTTTAGGTAACATATAACTGTTTTTTGGTAACCTATAATTGTTTTTGTTAACCTATAACTGTTTTTAGGAACCATATAACTGTTTAAGGTAACGTATGACTGTTTTAGGTAACCTATACCTGTTTTTAGGTAACCTATAACTGTTTTAGGTAATCTATAACTGTTTTCTGCAGGTAACTGCCAGAATCATCCAGAGTGCAAATATGTGACGGCGTCGCCCGGCCACTGTTTATACTCGCACAGCGACGCCAAAGGAAGCTATGATAAAGTGTTCACGGTCTATATAAAAGAGTGAAATTATTTTTAACAATACTCATTAATGATAATTATTTTATGAATGATATTTTGTGAGGAAGCTATGATAAAGTGTTCACGGTCTATATAAAAGAGTGAAATGATGTTTGAAGATTATTCATTTATTTGATATATAATATTTTGTGAGGAAGCTATGATAAAGTGTTCACGGTCTACATAAAAAAGCGAAAATTTAGTTTCAAGAATAATCTTTTTTGATATATAATATCTTTTGAGGAAGTTATGATAAAGTGTTCACGGTCTACAAAAAAGGGAAAATTTTGTTTCAAGAATAATAATTTTTTTGATATATAATATATTTTGAGGAAGTTATGATAAAGTGTTCACAGTCTATATAAAAGAGTGAAATGATGTTTGAAGATTATTTATTTATGTGATAAATAAAATTTTGTGAGGAAGCTATTATAAAGTGTTCACGGTCTACATGAAAAAGCGAAAATTTAGTTTAAAGAAAAATCATTTTTTGATATATAATATCATTTGAGGAAGTTATGATAAAGTGTTCACGGTCTACAAAATGGAAAAATTTGTTTCAAGAATAATAATTTTTTTGATATATGATATATTTTGAGGAAGTTATGATAAAGTGTTCACGGTCTATATAAAAGAGTGAAATGATGTTTGAAGATTATTCATTTATTTGATATATAATATTTTGTGAGGAAGCTGTGATAAAGTGTTCACGGTCTACATAAAAAAGCGAAAATTTTGTTTCATGAATAATCATTTTTTTATATATAATATCTTGTGAGGAAGCTATGATAAAGTGTTCACTGTCTATACAAAAGAGTGAAATGATTTTTTAAAGATTATTCTTAATGATAATTGTTTTATAAATGATATCTTGTGAGAAAGTTATGATAAAGTGTAAATTATTTTGTTTATTCAGCTTTCTATCAAGCTGATTTGAGACAAAG
>OZ038442.1:1808566-1816066 GCA_964036265.1 Daptonema setosum
TCCTTGATTACCTATCGCAAGGCTGGCTAAGCACGTTAGGCCCACGCAGCAGTGGTATATCAGTGGTTCACCCACATTAAAATGCAAGCGAGTTTCTATGTAAAATTCACTGTGACTTTCGAAGTAACGAAGTAACAATTGTTCAGTTGCTCATGATTTATAAAATCAATTCTTACTCAATAAAACCTCTTTCATTTCAGGTTATCCAGGATTCACTGAAATAAAGAACTGGCAAATGACCCCTACGTATTTTCGAAGTGCCATGCCGTATGTGCAAACGTGTTTAAGTTAGTCATCTGACGGTGCTTTCAGAGTCCAAAGAAAAGTAAAAAAGTAAAGTAAAATGAAATGGTAAAAAGGAAAATAGAATGAAAAGTAAAATCTATAAACCTATTGACCGTAAATTCAATCTTGTTCCTGGATACCTCTTCTTCATTACTAAAATTACAGATTTTTGCTTTCCATTTTATTTTCCTTTTCATTTGCGAATGTCCGATTGTCAAGTGAAAAGTATAATTCACGCAAATGTTAACGCTAGTCAAATGATCAATTTTAACGCGCCTCAAAATCAGATTTGGATTAAAACTGCGTGCCTGAAATTATCCTACTCAAAATAACCCAAAGACGCTGTTATGCGTTTTTCGGGTCATTATTTCACTTCGAACTTGTAATGGAAACAATTTCATTGTTTACACGGTTGAATTTTCAGAACCAAATTAAGCTATTCGACTATTTAACTATTAAACTATTCAACTAATCAAACTATTCGTCTATTCAACTATCAACAATCAAACTATTCAACTATTCAAACTATTCGACCGATTGCATTTTCAGTACTTACAGTACTTCAACTATTCAAAATTTGTCCATGTTCTCCCTAAACCCAGAACCGGTTATACAGTTATGATTGCACCAAACTCTTCCAATGAATACTGATGTTGTTATGATAAAACTTGATATATAACTAATAATTTTAGAAATACAGCTCCCCTGATGAATGCATTAAATCGAGCAAATTCGGACAAAAAAAGCTAGGAATTTAGTATTCTACGTAAAATAAAAAAAAATTTAAAGTGAAATAAAAACTATTTTGTTTTTAATCTTATTAATAGCTCATTTCTGAATAACCTTTAACTATACACCGTTATATTAATAGTTAACCTCTATAACTTTTTTTTTGTTTTCAGTTAACCCTTGACCTACATATAACCGTTTTTTAACAACACCAGTTAAAAAATTAACTTTAACTGATTTTTCAGTTAACCATTAATCATTAACCTACAACTGTTTTTTCAGGTAACTGCGAGAGCGAGAGTGCAAATACGTGTCGGCGAGGGCCGGCGACTGTCGATACTCAAACAGTGATGCCAAAGGAAGCTATGATAAATTGTTAACGGTCTACATAAAAGAGTGAATTGATTTTTTAAGAATATTCATTTATTTGATATTCAATTTTTTTTTATATATTCATATAATATTCATTTATATTTTATGTATATGTGAATGTTTACATATTTATCAGTAATGTACTTTATATTGACCCACCTGAAAAATATGTCATTTGAACATTTTAGAGTCGATTCGACCAACGCACATTCCAATCTTAGTTTTGTTCACGGTCTATATAAAGGATTGAAAGCATGTTTGAACTTCATCCATTTATCGTAGTATTAGCGGCAGCTACTACTATATATGACTGGGCACGAAAGTTTGTTTTCACCCCGAAATAATCATCATATAAACTTTTTCATTGGTACCATTGAATTCTCCAGGGTTGAACACCAGGTCTGGGGTAGCCAAAATTTCTAATTGTTTCAATTAACGCCACATGCGCAAGGACCGGCACAAGCTCACGCGTGCCCTTAACGCAAGCACGTTGTTTTTTTCGCGGTTAGGAAATGTGTTACCCACTGTTGAAAACACACACACGCGTGGTCCAAGAAACGTGCTTAAAGTTGATATGGTCTCTTAAAGTAGCGGGCTGATATTTTTTTGTGAACATAAAGGATTAAGGCGCAAACAAAATACTGAATCTTGATAAGCCATGGTGGCACATTTTGTGGCTCAAGTTTTGGTTCATCAAAGGAACGTGCTGAAAATTTATAGGCTCTCTTGAAATAGCCGACGGATTTTTTTCTCGAACCTAACGGATTTGAGGTTTAAACAAAATACTGAATCTTGATGTGCCATTGCATATGTGTGAGGGCACATTTTGTGGCTTAAGTTTTGGTTCTATTGGTTAAATGGTGGCTAGTGTTTTTGTAGAACTGACATTCTGCGCGCTGGAAGTTTTTTCCGTGAAGCTAACGTTCAAAGGCTAACACACATAAGTGGCACATAGTTGGCACATTGGGGCTTCAATTAGGGTTCCATTTCGCAATAAATCGAATTCGGCTGAACTAATTTGAAAAAAAAACAGGTAGAGACGTATGGTGATCTTCATTACATATGGATCCATAATTTATTACAGGTTGGACAACAAATTACTATACAGGGTGACTCATATTTCAGTTACAGGGTGACCAGAAATTCCTCACACCAAGTGGCCGTTCACGGGAACCCCGGGTAAATAATGAAAACCATGGGTGAGCGTCACAAGCGTGAGCGTCACGAGCCCTTTCATCCGCCAACCATCACGCGGGGCGAAATGACACGTGCGCTTTAGCCACGGCAGCGTCAAAATTCAGGCAGACTCGTTTGCCCCGCGAAATGTCTTTTTTTTCGGGGCGAAACGACTTATCTTTGGCGGGGCAAAAGAGCCGCGGGCAAAGGCGCTCATTACCCTGAAGTCAGGTTTCGATTTTGGACCACCAGTTTCGAACAGGACGTTCTACGCACTATACTAGACACTGACGGGTACAACAATGCCGTTTCAATATATCTATTATCTGCAATTGAATACCGATACGCCTTCACTGTCAACGGAGCGAACGTTTTTGTTAGAAATCAGTAAATATCGCTGATTATGAAAGTATATTTTTTTGTCAGAAAAAAGTTAGTTGATCGTTCGTTATCGTCCAGTTTTACAGCAAGTACACTTATTATAAACAGGTAACGTCTTTCAGTGTTCTGGGAAACCTGCAAAATTTCGTATCGTGATTCATCCTTATTACAACATGAGCTCCTTCCCGTTTTTTTCAAAACATAAAAAATTTTCATTATCAAAATCTTCATTCAATATGAAATACTGCAGAATAGATTTTGGTTCAAATCTAAATAAATGTGTCTTTTTTTCAGAAATTTACGACTGACAATGCTGGTTCTGACGTTCGTCTCCATTGCCATGCTTCTTGGCAGCTCCATCTCCCAGGAGGTGCCGCTCCACATGAATGATGCCGTTCAGATAGAAGGAGTGAAAAGTAAGTGAGGAGTCACTCCAAAAAATAGAACACAAATTAAGAATACCAGGTTTTTAGTGCAGATAAAGTGTGTGGAATTAATTAGGGTCTTCTTGAACTGTATGACTTCTTTAACTCAACGTGAGAGTTTTTGGGCTGATCTCTGATAAAATCTCGTGGAAGATAATAATTATGTGACACGAAACAAGTCTTAGAGGACGACATAAAAAAAACGGAGGCCTCCGTGATTCATCGTGTGATGTAACGAACGAGTCAATCCCCGTGATCATTGTTATATATTGTGCAAAGTTTCATTAGTTTCCAAAAACGACTGACGAAAATAGTTCGCTGTTCCTTAGTAGATCTGTTGCTCGTTTTTATTACGCATACTTCCATGAATATCTTCACAATTTCAGATCTTTACCATCACAAAAATAATTGGCGAATGAGCCCTGCGTATAATTCGATGACAGTTATGGGCGTGCCGGAGTGTTTGAGTTAGTTACCTTTAGTCTGGGTCTTTTTTTTAAACACCATGGTTTCTGGAAGTTTTATGGAAGTTTCCGGAGGGCTCATGGAAAGTCTTCGTACACATGGTTTTCGCGAAATCAGCTTCGATATATTTAGGGTGAGAAGATGTCAGAAGATCTGGAAGAGAAGGTGTCTGCGATTTTTTTCCAAAATACTAGAAAATACCGACAAGTTATTGAAAACTCTAAATTGACACGAAGTTACCATTGTTTTTCGCAGATAACTGCGATATTGACTTCCGCTATTTGCAGATAACTGCGATGTTGACTTCGACTGCGCGTTTATAACGTGGCAGAAATACAACTGCTCTCTATCGCACGCTGATGCAACTGGACACTATGATAGCGTAGCTGTGGTCTATGTAAAAGACAACTGATTAACTATATAAAATTTATTACAATTAATTAACTCATTCAGTCCCATATATGTATTTATATATTCAATTTATATGCATTAAATAACAATGGCAGTGTGTAACCCAAACGAAGAAAACATTAAGTGATTTTTTGCCGCTTTAACTCACTTACGCACTCACTCACTCACTCACTCACTCACTCACTCACTCACTCACTCACTCACTCACTCACTCACTCACTCACTCACTCACTCACTCACTCACTCACTCACTCACTCACTCACTCACTCACTCACTCACTCACTCACTCACTCACTCACTCACTCACTCACTCACTCACTCACTCACTCACTCACTCACTCACTCACTCACTCACTCACTCACTCACTCACTCACTCACTCACTCACTCACTCACTCACTCACTCACTCACTCACTCACTCACTCACTCACTCACTCACTCACTCACTCACTCACTCACTCACTCACTCACTCACTCACTCACTCACTCACTCACTCACTCACTCACTCACTCACTCACTCACTCACTCACTCACTCACTCACTCACTCATTCACTCACTAACTCACTCACTCACTACACTCACTCACTCACTCACTCACTCACTCACTCACTCATTCACTCACTAACTCACTCACTCACTCACTACACTCACTCACTCACTCATAGACACTGAACTGCGATTGGCATCTGTCCTATCAGTGTTGAATTTTTCTTTTTGTTGAATGTTTTATCAGTGTTGAATTTTTCTTAAAATTAAGCGTTTTATAAAAAAACAGGTAGTTAAACTGTTTTTTCTCTCGATTGCCGTCTTGTGATCAGTCGACTGTGTATCTTAAGCATATTAGTTATCTGGACAATATATTCTTTTTATAGACCTGTCAGGCCCATACGCAATAACGCGAGTTGGTATGAGTTCGAGTTCTTATTGTGATGAGAAAATTAATTTGTTCTTTGCATGAACGTCTATTTTAATTTCGAATTTCGAACTCCACTTCAACAACTTACTGAGTAACGAAAAACCATGAATAAGGTATAAAAATTGCCTGGAAAATGCTGCTCGAGAAACGTCACTAAATTATTTGAGCTATGGGCATGTATTTGACTATTTTTGATTAGATTATTCAGATTTGATTATTTGTTTGAGAGATTGTTTTGCCAAATGCATCGGACCGATCGTTGAGCGTTAATGCGCGTGCGTTGCAATCATATGTACGAACCACAAATTTCTAAACCTACAACTTTCCCAAAACGAATTTTTTTTAACCAATGCTGCGCGGCCTAACGTGCTTGTTGCCGGTTACTCGGGGGTTAACGGACAGTACGCGTCTCATGGAAATGTATCCGACCATTGAACATACACAAGTTCCGCAAATTATCGTTTTGGCGAAAAAAAATTTAAGAACATTTTGGGGTATGAAATTTGCTTTTGGCCGGCCTATCAGTTTCTGTCGGACATTTGTTAAAACAACAGTTGAGAAACTCTGTATAACCAACCAGGAAATTTTTCTCACAAATACTGTGATCGGTAATTAATGTTTTATAACATTTGTTATCAGTAATGGTTAGATTGCTTTTGTCCTAAATTCTGACATGTTCAAAGCGTTTGTTCAAATCACAGGAAAATGCATAGATTTTGTGAGACTTTTCTGTAAAACTGTAAACAATATAAGACTGTATCAAGTTTTTTACATTATCGACGACGTTTAACAGTTTATCATTCCAATGGTGATCAACTGTCTATTTTGGCGGACGAACTAATCCTTGAAAGAGAGGGTAAATTCGTCAACGAGAAGGGGAATCGGCAATTTGCAGTCCAATTTAACTACATGGGATTTACAAATCAACTAACTTAGGGAACTTAGGATTAAGTATACTTTTTTAGTACCAGAGATGGGAAAGTTAAAATTCTCCCACCTTCCCCGTCCGCTAAGCATATTGAAAACTTCAGAATTTATAGAAAACTGCACCGGTTTTTGGTCAGAAGTCATGCTGCCGTTATCAGCTGTCGTTGAGCTAATAACCATTTGATTTTTTAGGCCTCCGGCTTAGTTTCGAACAAAGACTGTACGTTAGTAGAGGAGATAGCCTAGCTTAGCCTCTTCATAAATAAAAAAGTCCAATTTGGGATTCTGACAAAAAACTGGTGCAGTTTCCAAATATGCTTCCGCTAGTGATTTCAGTTACAATCAATACTTGATGAAGCTAATCACTCTCATCTCCATTGCCGTTTTCGTCGGCAGCTCCATGGCGCTGGAGGAGGCGATTCCGAATAATGGAACGAAAAGTTGGAAACACATTTTTTACTTCAGCTTAGCTCAATCGAATGAGATAATTTTTCAAATAAAAACAATCAATGTTAATTATTTCTTATAAAAAACCCAAGAATTGTCCTCGAATTTTCCCATACACGAAATTTTATGCGCTCATACTAAGGTGGCTTACCACTGTAATACCACCGCTGCGCGGGCAACGCCTCACGATAGGTAATCGGTGGTTAACAGATAGTAAAACTTAATATGGAATATGTTTTTGGCGACAGAAAATTTTGGCGTGTAGTAAGAATTCTAGGAACATTTAGGGGGTTTGGAATTTCGCGTCCGATTGAGAAAATATCTTTCCTTTGAGGAAATTTTTATTGGTGCTGTTTATTTTTTAACTGCTGATCAAGTCTCCTCTCTCTCGAAAAAGTCCTTTTTTAGATCATGCTGAAAATCCTGTTTCTCTTTATCACTTAGGAGGGTATGAAGAACTGCATCTCGAGGTTCGGTTTTTGATGAAGTTTTTACAACGAAATGTCTACGTGACAAAAAATGTCCTAGAACTTTTACTTAACGCCAAAATTTTCTGTCGCGAAAAAGATATTCTACATAAAGTTTTACTGTTCGTTAATCCTCGATTACCTATCGCAAGGCTGGCTGAGCACGTTAGGCCCGCGCAACGGTGGTATTTCAGTGGTTCACCCACATTAAAATGCATGGAGTTTTTATGTATGTATTTATCACTATGACTTTCGAAGTAGCACGATTGTTCAGTTGCTCATGATTTAGATAATTTATTCATACTCAATAAAAAAACTTTCATTTCAGATTATCAAACATTCGGAGAAAAAAAGAATTGGCGAATGAGCCCAACCTATTTTCGAAGTGCTGAGCCCCTCGAAGTGTGTATAAGTTAGTCATTCGCAGTTATAACTATTTAGTCATTCGCAGTTATAACTATTTAGTCATTCGCAGTTATAACTATTTAGTCAATCG
>OZ038442.1:1821066-1828566 GCA_964036265.1 Daptonema setosum
GCTAATCACTCTGGTCTCCATTGCCGTCTTTGTCGGCAGCTCCCTGGCCCTAGAGGAGGAGACCCTCCCGAATAATGGTACGAAAAGTTGGAAACACATTTTTCACTTCAGTTCAACTTGATCGAATGAGTTAATTTTCAAAAAAATTGAATTTTATTTATTTCATAAGTTGACTTGCTTAGTTCGATTATCAAATTTCCAAAACCCAAAATTTTTCTTGGAATTTTCGCCATACATGAAATTTTATGTGCGCATACTAAGATGGGTAACCACTGAATTACCACCGCTATGCGGGCCTAACGCAACAAGTTTTTACAACGAATTGTCTACGCGACGCAATTTTCCAAACTCTCAAAAAAGTCCTAGAATTTTTACTTAACGCCAAAATTTTTTGTCGCCAAAAATATATATTACATAAGAAGTTTTACTGATCGGTTACCTATCGCATGGCTAGTTAAGCACGTTAGGCCCACGCAGCAGTGGTATTCAGTGGTTCACCCACATTAAAATGCAAGCGCGTTTCTATGTATTTATCACTATGACTTTCGAAGTAGCACGACTGTTCAGTTGCTCATGATTTATATATTTAATTCTTACTCAATAAAACCACTTTCATTTCAGGTTATCCAGGATTCACTGAAATAAAGAACTGGCGAATGACCCCTACGTATTTTCGAAGTGCAATGCCGTATGTGCAAACGTGTTTAAGTTAGTCATCTGACGGTGCTTTAAGAGTCCAAAGAAAAGTAAAAAAGTAAAGTAAAGTTAAAAGTAAAATCTCTAAACCTATTGAACGTAAACTCAATTTTGTTCCTGGATACCTCTTCTTGATTACTAAATTTACAAATTTTACTTTCCATTTTATTTTCCTTTTCATTTGCGAATGTCCGATTGGCAATTGGAAAATATAACGCCATATATATAAATGTTAACGCTAGTCAAATGATCAATTTTAACGCGCCTCAAAATCAGATTTGGAATACAATTGCGTGCCGGAAATTATCCTACTCAAAATAACCCAAAGACGCTGTTATGCGTTTTTCGGGTTATTATTTTACTTAGAACTTGTAATGGAAACAATTCCATTGTTCGAACGGTTGAATTTTCATAACTAAATTCAACTATTCGACTATTTAACTATTAAACTATTAAACTAATCAAACTATTCGACTATTCAACTATCAACAATCGAAATATTCAACTATTCAAACTATTCGACCGATTGCGTTTTCAGTATTTACAGTACTTTAACTATTCAAAATTTGCTTAAGTTCTCCCAGAACCGGTTATACAGTTATGATTGCACCCAACTCTTTCGATGAATACTGATGTTGTTCTGATAAAACTTGATATATAACTAATAATTTTAGAAATACAGCTCCCCTGATGAATGCATTAAGTCGAGCAAATTCGGACAAAAAAACTAAGAATTTAGTATTCTACGTATAATTATTAAAAAAATTATAAAGTGAAAAAACTAATTTTTTTAATCTTATTAATAGCTCATTTCTAAATAACCTTTAACTGTACACCGTTATATTAATAGTTAACCTCTATAACTGTTTTTTTTTCAGTTAACCCCTAACCTACATATAACCGTTTTTAACATCACCAGTTAACAAGTTAACTATAACTGTTTTTTCAGTTAACCATTAATCATTAACCTACAACTGTTTTTTTTCAGGTAACTGCCAGCGTGAACCAGAGTGCAAATATGTGTCGGCGAGGGCCGGCGACTGTCGATACTCCCACAGTGACGCCAAAGGAAGCTATGATAAATTGTTAACGGTCTATGTAAAAGAGTGAAATGGTTTTTTAAGAATATTCATTTATTTGATATTTAATATTTGTTTTTTTATGTATGTACATATATGTGTATATTTACATATTTATTAGTAATGTACTTTACATTGACCCACCTGAAAAAGATGTGATTTGAACATTTTTAAGTCGATTGTATATTGAACCAACACACATCCCAATCTTAGTTTAGTTCACGGTCTCCATAAAATATAGACTACCATTTATCTTAGTAGTAGCGGTAGCTACCACTATATATGATTGGGCCCGAAAATTTGTTTTCAACTCGAAATAATCATCAAATAAACTTTTTCATTGGTACCATTGAATTCTTCAAGTTTGAACACCTGGGGGTTGGCAAAATTCCTAATTGTTCCAATTAACGGCAAACTTGCGTGGACCGGCACAAGCTCACGCGTGCCCTTAACGCAAGCACGTTGTTTTTTTTCGCCAAGTGCTACAAACACATAACAGTTTTCAAAACGTCACAGTTAGGAAATGTTACCCACTGTTGTAAACACACACGCGCGTGGTCCAAGAAACGTGCTGAAAATTGATAGGTTCATTTAAAGTAGCGGGCTGATATTTTTTTCTGAACATAACGGATTAGGCTCAAACAAAATTTTGATTCTGGATGTGCTATGGCAAATACAATTTCGCGGGGCGAAACTACCTATTTTTGGCGGGGCGAAACGGCCGCGGGGCAAAAGCGCCCATTACCCTGCAATCAAGTTTCGATTATGGACCACCAGTTTCCGAACAGGACGTTCTAGGCACTATACTAGACACTGACGGGAACAACAATGCCGTTTCAATATATTTACTATCTGCAATTGAATACCGATACGCCTACGCTGTCAACGGAGCGAACGTTTTTGCTGTGAAATCAGTAAATATCGCTGATTATGAAAGTATAGTTTTTTGTCAGAAAAAAAGTTAGTTGATCGTTCGTTATCTTCCAGTTTTACAGCAAGTACACATATTATACACAGGTAACGTCGTTCAGTGTTCTGGGAAACCTGCACATTTCGTATCGTGATTCATCCTTATTACAGCTGGAGCTCCTTTTCGTTTGAGAACATAACCTTTTTCACTATGAAATCGTATTTCAATATGCACTTCTGCAGTATAGACTTTGGTTCAAATCTAAATAACTGTGTTTTTTCAGAAATAATCGACTCACAATGCTGCTCCTAACGTTCGTCTCCATTGCCATGCTTCTTGGCAGCTCCATCTCCCAGGAGGTGCCGCTCCACAAGAATGGTGCCGTTCAGATAGAAGGAGTGAAAAGTAAGCGAGTCACTCCAAAAATGGAACAAAAATTAAGACTACCAGGTTTTTAGTGCACATAAAAAATGTGGAATTAATTAGGGTCACCTTGGATTGTATAACAGTTTAACTCAACGTGAGAGTTTTTGGGCTGATCTCTAATAAAATCTCGTGGAAGATAATAATTATGTGACACGAAACAAGTCTTAGAGGACGACATAAAAAATGGAGGCCTCCGTGATTCATCGTGTGATGTAACGCACGAGTCAATCCCCGTGATCATTGTTAAATATTGTGCAAAGTTTCATTAGTTTCCGGAAACGACTGACGAAAATAGTTCGCTGTTCCTTAGTAGATCTGTTGCTCGTTTTTATTACGCATACTTCCATCAATATCTTCACAATTTCAGATCTTTACCATCACAAAAATAATTGGCGAATGAGCCCTGCGTATAATTCGATGACAGTTATGGGCGTGCCGGAGTGTTTGAGTTAGTTACCTTTAGTCTGGGTCTTTTTTTTAAACACCATGGTTTCTGGAAGTTTTATGGAAAGTCTTTTTACACATGGGTTTCGAAAAAAGAGCTTCGATACATATAGGGTGAGAAGATGTCAGAAGATCAGAAAGTGTCTGCGATTTTTTTTCTTCAAAATACTAGATATTGAAAATATCATTATTCTATTGAATGATCTGACTTGAAATAAATTACCAATGTTTTTTTGCAGATTATTGCGATAATGATTTCCGTTATTTGCAGATAACTGCGATGTTGACTTCGACTGCGCGTTTATAACGTGGCAGAAATACAACTGTTCTCTATCGCACGCTGATGCAACTGGACACTATGATAGCGTAGCTGTGGTCTATGTAAAAGACAATTAAAAAACTATAAAAGATTTATTACATATAATTAACTCATTCAGTCCCGTGTTTGTATCTATATATTCAATTTATATGCATTAAATAACAATGGTAGTGTGTAACCGAAATGAAGAAACACATTAAGTGTATTTTGTCGCTTTAACTCATTCACTCACTCACTCACTCAATCACTCACTCACTCACTCACTCACTCACTCACTCACTCACTCACTCACTCACTCACTCACTCACTCACTCACTCACTCACTCACTCACTCACTCACTCACTCACTCACTCACTCACTCACTCACTCACTCACTCACTCACTCACTCACTCACTCACTCACTCACTCACTCACTCACTCACTCACTCACTCACTCACTCACTCACTCACTCACTCACTCACTCACTCACTCACTTACTCACTCACTCACTCACTCACTCAATCACTCACTCACTCACTCACTCACTCATTCAATCACTCTCTCACTCACTCACTAACTCACTCATTCACTCACTCACTCACTCACTCACTCACTCACTCACTCACTCACTCACTCACTCACTCACTCACTCACTCACTCACTCACGCACTCACTCACTCACTCACTCACTCACTCACTCTCTCACTCACTCACTTACTCACTCTCTCACTCACTCACTCACTCACTCACTCACTCACTCACTCACTCACTCACTCACTCACTTACTCACTCAATCACTCACTCACTCACTCACTCACTCACTCACTCACTCACTCACTCACTCACTCACTCACTCACTCACTCACTCACTCCGATTGACATCTGTCCTAACATTTTTTATCTGTAATCGAAAAGTTTACTTTGATTTAAAGCGTCTTAACTAAAAAAACAGAAACTTGAACTTTTTTCTCGATTGTCGTCTTGTGATCAGTCTACTGTGTATCGTAAGCATATTAGGAGGTATTTGGGCAAGACGTTCGTTTTTATAGACCTGTTACGTTACGTACGTATGCATTAACGCGGGTTATTTTCTAATCTACATCGAAATGTAATGAGGATTTTTTTGCACGCGCGTTAAACCTAATTTTGAGTTTTCAAACTGAAAAGGCATACTCCAGGAGTTGACAGTTACATAGTAGAAACTTGCATGGAAAATGCTGCTGGAGAAACGTCACTAAAACATTGTAGCTATGGGCACGCTATTTGACAAAGTTTTAGAGATTGTTTTGCCAAATGCATCGGACCGATAGTTGAGCGTTAATGCAGTCATTTGTGCGAACCACGAATTTCCAATCATACAAATTTTCCAAAACGCTAAATTTCCTTATCGCGTTTGTCGCCAGCCTTCGGATATTTAATCGGGGGGTTAACGGACAGTACGCTTCATAAATGTAAGGAACCTGCACAAATTCTTCAAATAGTTGTTTTGACGTTTGGGAAAAAATCTAAGAACATTTTTGGGGTTTTTAAATTTGCTTTCGGCCGGCCTGTCAGTTTCTGCGAGACATTCGTTTAAACAACAGTTGAGAAATGTCTATATAACCAACCAGAAATGTTTTTTCTCACAAAAACTGTGATCGGGTAATCAATGTTATATAACAATTGTTATCAGTAATTGTTAGATTGCTTTTGTCTAAAAATCTGACATGTTCAAAACGTTTGTTCAAATCACAGGAAAATGCATAGATTTTGTGAGACTTTTCTGTAAAACTGTAAACAATATAAAACTCTTTGAAGTTTTTCACATTATCAAAGATGTTTAACAGTTTTTCATTCCAATGGTGATCAAACCTGTCCCAGCTGTTGGTTTTTAGCCACAGTCCGGGGGGTAGACCATGGACGTGAGTGATTTTAGGCACAGTCCGATTCCTCTTTAGCCACAGTACCGTTTAGCCACAGTACCATTTAAGCACAGTCCGTTTTTTAGCCACAGTCTACCCCCCGGACTGTGGTTGAAAACCCACAGCTGGGACAGGTGTGATGGTGATCAACTCTATTTTGTTCACTGGCGGACGAGCTAGTCCTTGAAAGAAAGGGTAAATTCCCAACGAGAAGGGGAATCGGCAATTTTCAGGCCATTTTAACTACATGGAATTTACAAATCAACTAACTTAGGGAACTTAGGATTAAGTCAACTTTTTTAATACCAGAGATGGGAAAGTTAAAATTCTCCTACCTTTCCCGTTCGCTAAGCATATTGAAAACTTCAGAACTTACAGAAAACTGCACCGGTGTTTTGTCAGAAATCATGCTGCCGTTATCAGCTGTCGTTGAGCTAATAACCACTTAAATTTTTTTTACGTCTTCGGCTTAGTTTCGAACAAACGCTGTACGTTAGTAAAGGAGATAGCTTAGCTTAGCCTCTTCATAAATCAAAAAAAGTCTAATTTGGGATTTGACAAAAAACCGGTGCAGTCTCCAAATATGCTTCCTCTAATGATTTCAGTCACAATCAACTCTTAATGAAGCTAACCACTCTTGTCTCCATTGCCGTCTTTGTCGGCAGCTCCATGGCCCTTGAGGAGTCGCTCCCGAATAATGGAACGAAAAGTTGGAAACACATTTGTTCACTTTAGTTCAGCTCAATCGAATGATTTAATTTTCAAACAAAAACAATCAATGTTAATTATTGCATATTTAAAAACCCAAAAATTTTCCTAGAATTTTCCCGAACACGAATTTTCATGTGCTCATACTAAGAAATACCACTGAAATTCCACCGCTGCGCGGGCCTAACGCCTCGCGATAAGTAATCGGTGGTTAACGGACAGTAATACTCCTCCATATGAAATTTGTTTTTGGCGACAAAACATTTTGGCGTATACATAGTAACAACTCTAGTAAAAACTCTAGGAAAATTTTTGGGGTTTGGGATTTCGCGACCGATTGGGAGAATATCGTTCCTTTAAGGGCATTTTTATGGGTGCTCTGTCATTTTTAACTGCTGATCGAAATTCCTGTTTTTTTTTCTTCGAAAAAGTCCTTTTTTTAGATCATACTGAAAATCCTGTTTATCTTTATCACTTAGGAGGGTATGAAGAACTGCATCTCGATGGTCGGTTTTTGATGAAGTTTTTACATCAAAATGTCTACGTGACGAAAAATGTCCTAGAATTTTTACTTAACGCCAAAATTTTATGTCGCTAAAAAGTTATTCCACTGTACAAAAGATATTTTACTGTTTTATTTTACTGTTCCAAAAGATATTTTACAGTTTTACTGTTCTTTAACCGTCGATTGATCATAATTTAGATAATTTATTCATACTCAATAAAAACACTTTCTTTTCAGATTATCAAGCATTCGGAGAAAAGAAGAACTGGCGAATGAGCCCTACGTATTTTCGAAGTGCTGAGCCCCTCGAAGTGTGTATAAGTTAGTCATTCGCAGTTATAATACTTGATTGCATTACAAACATGCAATGAGTATGATACCTGACATGTGAATGAGTAAATGAGTATTACACACTCGTGATCTACTTTGGTTAAGTTTTTTTTCATTCCTCACCTCTTCTCCTCACTATTTATTATTTTTGGATTGTTCATCGACTGATGAGTCCCACCAATCCAGGCGTCTCGATTAAG
>OZ038442.1:1833566-1838566 GCA_964036265.1 Daptonema setosum
CTGACTAACTGACTGACAGACTGACTGACTGACTGACTGATTGACTGACTGACTGACTGACTGACTGACTGACGGACTGACTGGTTCACTAACTGACTGAATGATTGACTCGCTATATTTTCGCTATTTGCTATACCATGTAATATGAATTTAACAAACTGCAGTAGTTCGATGACGCGATAATGACGCTGAGAGCAAAGATGACCAACTTCAAGAGTTTCATTGTGAATATGACGATTGGTCCTGAAGCAGTTTTACAAAACCCAGTAAAAATTCTAAAACTGTTTGTGGTCACAAAAAATTTATTTTTGATTGGATTATAATTAAATTTTATAGCGTATATTTTTTTCAAATTTACAATTCGATGTTCAGTTCTCGAAATCAGCGAAATCGTCAGCAATGGAATCGAAGTTTTCCCTTAGTTTTCGGGAAAGTGAAAACGACGTTAAGGAACTGACGAAAAAGAAAAGATAACGGTCCAGCTAGCTGCCAATCAACTTTTTGAAATGAAATAAGCGAAACAGTAATTTTGTGCTGTCATCAAACTTGCAAATTTGCCGTCTGGTTTAGAAAACTCTGGGACGAAAAGAGTCGACTGAGAATTGGAAGAATGATTTCTGCGTAAAATAAACTTTACCAGATATCGTTTGATAAACAGTGTCATTGCCGAATGGTTTTTTAGCTCATCCGCTCCAGCTGAACGAGTGGCGGTCCCAACTACGAGTCAACCTCGCAAAGGGAGGGGAATTTTGCCAAATAGAGGCGGGGAATTGGCAGTTTTCAGGTCATTTTACCTACACCTTAGGGAACAAATACTACATTTTGAAAACGACAAAGAGGGAGGAATTCCACTTTTCTCACCCCTTTTCGTCCACTGGTGGTGTTACGCAACGGCAGGGACACTATATTGTTCGTTGGCTTCAGTTATCTTTCAATTTTTACAACGTTATAAACAGTTAGTTAATATGGTCATAATCAGTGTCTGACCTTTTTTCCCATAGATGTATGCTGTTCATCCCACAAGCGGAGAAGAAGGAATGGGAAAAGTGGAATTCCCTTTTGTTTGGCGTTTTCAGGAAGCAGAACGTGCTCTCTAAGGTGGGGAAAAATGACTCGAAAGCTGCAAATTTCCCTTTTCTTTAACGAAACTGCCCTCCATTTGAAGTGTTAGCTCGTCTACCAGTGGTTCATCCCAATGGGAACTGATTTCGTTATCGGAATGACGGCTCGTTTTTGATAAGAGATAAAAAAACTAGTTATATACATCGGAAGTTTTTAGAACGAGTTTTATCAGTGGTATTCTTCTTATTAGGATTTATGTGCTACACCCACGCCGATGGAAAATGAAGCTGAGATGACGTTTACACCAAAGCAATTGAACAATCTGCAAAAAAAAGATCTATAAACGACGTCGAATGATTTTGGAATTGGTTTTATCAGTGGTCTGTTTTTTATGTGGTTGGATGTACAAATGATGATTGCGTGACTATTAGTAGACCCTGAAGGGGAATTGGTAGCTTAAACTCCCCCGGAAAATAAGTATCACGAGATTAACCATTGATAAGCTGATGTTCTTTTTTGGATTATAATAAAGGGAACGTTCCAAATGATGATAAGCGTTAAGTGGTCAGAAACATACGTATGTAGATCGAGTTGATACAGAAAACTGCGTGTTTCATGTCTTGTCAATACGAGAAATTTGGTTTAGTATTTTGACTACTTTTCAAAAGAGCTCAGTTGTATTCACAGCCAATCAATTAAAACTTATATACAGTTGAGTGCATTGATAATTTTAGAATACTCAAGTTTACGTTGAAGTTTTTAACATGCTGCCAATATACAGTATTTAACTTACTGTAACCGATTTCGTGATTGTTGTGCATAAGAACAATTTCACAGAAAGAAAGTGACTTACGAAATTTGTGTTCCAATAAGAAAGACAATTAACGATTCTCGGTTTCCCATTTTTCATTGAGACTCCTTCATTAGTGAAGCCAAGCAGACACTAATAACATTTGTTGCCAGAAACGTTGAATGAACTGACGACCAATGGCAGAAAACCCAGAGCCACCCGTCTGAGTGTCAAATCAGATTCCTAACTCAGGACTATTAGTTTTAGAGGCCGGCGCCCTACGCATTACACTAGAGAGACGACTTGTTGAACGTCAGATTTCAGGAACAATACGAGCATGATGAAGCGATTAGCTCTATTCTTCATTGCCATCCTCGTTAGCAGCTCCATGGCCCAGGAGGAGCCGCCTCACGCAGATGGAACTGTCAACAATGAAAAAGGTAAAGGTGAGTATTTCTTTCTCCCAGCAGCTAAGTCGATTGGAGTAATTATTAAAAAAACCCTGAATCCGAAAACTTGGAATTCATTATTCTTTCTTTGGAAGTTTTTCTAGTCATCTGACCAGTGAAACCCTGATCAATAAAAAGTGTTTTCTTCGTGTTTATAATTTTCTTACTGTGTTTGTATGTATATAGTTCTCATAAGTACGACATACTTTTATTCGAAAACATAAAAATGAATTGCAGGTTCATACACTGTCAAATATAACTGGCGAATGAACCCTACATATAAAAGGAATCCCTATTTCGGCAAGGCGGCTTGTATGGGTTAGTCATTTGTTGTCGTGAAGCATTTTCCAGCCGCTCATATTACTCCGAACTAATAACGGAATTCTTGCATAGTCCACACGGCTTTCGTTTGCCCGATAATTAAACGCAAGAAAGTTCGTGTTCAAAAAAGTTCTGAAAAAGGAAATATAACTGAATAGTACATGAGTCTATATTTCTAAAAGAAAATGTGTTCTTGAAACTTATTCATGTTAAATTTCTTTAGTTGAACAACCGGTGCGCATATTTGGAAACTGTACCGGTTTTTTGTCAAAATCCCAAATTTGACTTTTTCATTTTGGATCCACGGAGAGGCTAATCTAGGCTATCTCCTTCACTAACGTACATTCTATGTTCGGAACTAAGCCTAAGCCGTGCAAACAATAAAATGGTTATTAGCTGTCGTTGGGTCACACGAATTCTGACAAAAAACCGGTACAGTTTACAAATATGCAACCGGTGCGGCGGATTTTTTCCGGCGGCGGAATCCTAAATTCACTGTTGGCTAATGGTTTTTGAGTGAGTTTCTGAAATGCAAACTTTAAAATGAAAGTTTGACCATACTACCGATTACGTGAATCTTTTTCCACGCCTCTGCTTTTTGCAGATTTTTTGTTTCTCTTCTTTATTTTTATCCTGACCTGATTAATTGAATTGAATTAATCTAAGAAAGGTTCAATTAAGAATCAGGAAATACGATTCTGGATTAACCGTGAGCATTTTTCATATGCTCATTTATCATCATCAACACTAAAGCGTACGACGGTGCAACAGTTTCAAGATATCACACTAACCCAACAGCCGAATTACGTTTGATCGATTTTTTTTAAGATTTAAAATTTTTGCCTAATTTTGGACATTTTATGGTTTTCTGCAGATATGTGCGACAGGGATGCAAGCTGTAAGTATGTGACATGGCAGAGTGACAACTGTGCTTTATCCCATGCTGATGCAACAGGAAACTATGATAATGTATGCGCCGTTTACATCAAAGAGTGAACATCTGGAACCCATCTTTTTCCTTCAAATATTACTAATTATGCTTTCGTTTTCGATACTTCAATTCAGTTAAAAGATGTGATTTGATCGATATTTTTTCCCAATATCTATTCCGAAGTACTTTCTAATGAAATGTGTTACTAGTTTGTGTGATGTAATAATCGAAATACTTTTATTTGTGAATGTTCAATCGTATTGAAGTAACACGTGTAACAACAAGTTTCGAACAGAAAATACATACGTAATTGAATATAACTTACATATATTTTTTTTTAATGATATAGAAAGGTTACATGAGGCAGACCTATGTACTTTATTCGAACTAAGTAGTTCACTTAAAATTACAAAACCCTTTGAAATGATATAGTGTATATGATCAGTGTATATGGTGTGATTTTAGCTTACAAGCTTGAAACAGTTAGTGAATAGGATATTGACTGCGTTACAGAGTGAGTGAGTGAGTGAGTGAGTTAGTGAGTGAGTGAGTGACTGAGTGAGTGAGTGAGTGAGTGACTGAGTGAGTGAGTGAGTGAGTGAGTGACTGAGTTAGTGAGTGAGTGAGTGAGTGAGTGAGTGAGTGAGTGAGTGAGTGAGTGAGTGAGTGAGTGAGTGAGTGAGTGAGTGAGTGAGTGAGTGAGTGAGTGAGTGAGTGAGTGAGTGAGTGAGTGAGTGAGTGAGTGAGTCAGTAGTGAAATCGAAGTTTGCACTGAGTCTTTTGGAAAGTGAAAACGACCTTAGAGGCTGCAAAATAAAAGATAACGGTCCGGCCAACTGTAAATAATTAACGACAATAAACGACGTTTTTTTATTTCTGTTCAATCGCAAAAATATCTGATGTGGTGTTAAACAAATTGGGAACGTTTGTTATAAAAATGTCTCCAAAACAGTCAAAGGTAGATTCGCTAAACGTCAACGCACTTCAGTTAAAGTTATTTTTGCAGTTTCATGTTCGAATAGTTATGCTTATTTAGCTCATCAGCTCCAGCTCCACTCGTTCCTTAAGCGTCAGCAATATTTCGTTTGTTATCTTCGGTTCCTTATCTTTAATCGTTTACAATGTTAAAAACAACCGCTGAACTTTTTTGGATGCACAGATGAGCATTGTACATCCCAACAGGAACTGATATCGTTAACGAATTGATCGCTTTTTTAGATTAAGGAAGATAGAAACGAGTTAAATAAACGACGTCGACAATTGATAGAACAAGTTTTATCAGTGGTCCTTTTTTACATGTTTTAGAACGGTGATCACTTGATTTGTACTTAGCCTTCTCTTGATATAGACGAGAAAATTTTTTAAGTCGAAAAGTTGGGCTTAGAATGAGAAATAAGTTTTACGGGATTGCTGATAAGCTGACTCTCTTTTTTTGGATCACAATAAA
>OZ038442.1:1843566-1851066 GCA_964036265.1 Daptonema setosum
GAACGTTGCTCATATAAACTCGTTTTAAAGTGGAACATAAGTACTCTAAGTCAGACTTCAAAACGAATAAAATTCTGCTGAGTTTTTTTACAATATTAGTACCGCGTCACGTTAAACAAGTTTCGTTTCACTACTGAAACTATTAACAATTTCAAGATAAAAAAACTGTTAACTTAAAAATACCCGATCAGACGACAAAGCTTCTGAGTTTGTTTAGTGAAAATTTTATTCGTTTAGATTGTTGTGTTACCGATTGCACATTTGTACAGATTCAACGTGTTGAAGCAAGTCACACGTCGATGTAACTGGTAATGGTTGTAAAGATTAGTTTACATGGATAACTTCCGATTTCAGCAACAATACAAACATGATGCAACTCTTTGCTCTAGTCACCATTGCCGTCTTCGTTAGCAGCTCGATGGCCATGGAGGTGCCACTCCACGAGAATGGAACGGTTAAAATTGAAGGATTAAAAAGTGGGTTGACTTTTAACTGTTAGCGCAGCTAATTCAATTCGAGGTAATTTCTTAATACAAAATCTGAACATTTGAAAAGATTTTTTTTATTCATCTGTCCAGTAAATATCTAATCATTAAAAAGTGTTCTTCGTGTTTATATTTTTCCTACTAAATTGTTTTCATAAATAACTAATTTCATTGGAAAACATCATGTTTAATTTCAGATTCATACACTGTCAAATATAATTGGCGAATGAACCCTACATATAATCGTAATCCCAACATGGGCGCGGCACATTGCATGCGTTAGTCACTTACATAAACTCCCCGAAACTCTTCTGACCGAAAGTAAACTCGCAAAAAATATCTCAGCGAAATTCAACTCACCAAAAATTATCCCATTTAACTCACCGAAAAAAATCCATTCAACTTACTGAAAATTACCTCTCCAAAAGTCAACTCACCGAAAATCATCCCATTCAACTCACCGAAAATTACCTCACCAAAATTGAACTAATCGAAAATTATCTCACCGAATTCAAAGTGAATTCGAAGTCACTGATCGACGGGAAGCTTTTCTATGCGTACCATATTATTCAGAACGTATTATGTTAGTTTTATTATTTTTATTGAACTATTTTTGTGAATTATGCAATCATGCAAAGTATTGCCTTTTATTGGTTGTTTAGTAAAATGAACCTTGATTGATTCAAACAAAAAAAATCATAAATTTTACTGCAGATAATTGCGACAGTTTTTTTGCATATAACTGCGACATTGTTTTTTGCAGATAACTGCGGTTTTGTTTTTTTGCAGATAACTGCGACAATGATCCTAGCTGCAAGTATGTGACGTGGCAGAGTGACAACTGTGCTTTATCCCACGCTGATGCAACAGGAAACTATGATAATGTATGCGCTGTCTACACTAAAGAATAAATATCTGAACAGTCGTATAATTTAATTGATCTTAAAAATTCATATACATATGTTTTATAATCAATACGTTAACAAGTTATATAAGTTAAACAATCTAACATCAGCTTGTGGATAGTTTTTTTCAACTGCCTATTCTAAGTAATTGTGATGGGTAAACTGAACCACTTTATTTTGTCTATTTGAAAAAGCTGAATTAAAATGTGTTATTTTAGGTTAAAAAACGAAGCCCGACAAAGGATTTCTGACTTTACTTAACAAGCAAGTCGATACGAAATCCAATGTGCGTGAGTGAAAATGAGAGAATATATTAGTGCGAAGTGAGTGCTTGAGTGATTGAGTGTGTGAGTGAGTGAGTGAGTGAGTGAGTGAGTAAGTGAGTGAGTGAGTGAGTGAGTGAGTGAGTGAGCGAGCGTGTTTGAGTGAGTGGGTGAGTGAGTGAGTGAGTGAGTGAGTGAGTGAGTGAGTGAGTGAGTGAGTGAGTGAGTGAGTGAGTGAGTGAGTGAGTGAGTGAGTGAGTGAGTGAGTGAGTGAGTGAGTGAGTGAGTGAGTAAGTGAGTGAGTGAGTGAGTGAGTAAGTGAGCGAGTGAGTGAGTGAATTAGTGAGTGAGTGAGTGAGTGAGTGAGTGAGTGGGTGAGTGGTTTTTTGAAAATTGTGCTTAAAGAGCCAATGCATTCACCAAACGTTATCGTTCGCTGATGCTGATAATGCAATACAACTAATTGTGAAGCCTTTCTCCCCAACCGAACAAAGAAAAAAATCACGTGCGCAAGGCATCTGAAAAAAATGGAAGATAAGTTTCAGCAATTGTTATCAGTAACGTTACTCACTAACGGGTTGAGAAGGTGTTCGTAAACATCAGATCATGTTTTTGTAGCGTTGTGTCACTGTCGTTTTCAAAATGATATAGGAAATATACAAAACAGTGAAGCCATTGAAAAATGCCATGTCTGTTTATGTAAAAAAAATCTTTAGAGATGAAGAGCTTTTCAGAATAAAATTTACCCAATGATTCATTATTCAATCCGATTTTAGAACGAGTTATCAAAGGATTGATTCTGAGTTTCTCTGACAGGGACATTAACGCACTATATCTTTTTAATTTGAGTAAATTGTTTAATTATACATGTAGTCAGTGGGTGCATAAACATACGTATGTATAACAATCTTGATTATAGTAATGCCTACTTCAGGATGAGTCCTGTAATGATTAAGCTCCTGGCTGTGGTCTTCATTGCCTTCTTCTCCGGCAGCACAATAGCCCTGGATGAGCCGGACCTCAATATCCCACAATGTTAATAGAGAAACTAGTTTTCAATGCAAACAGGTTTATTGATGTGCTGTTTTTCAAACCACTGTGAAAAGTTATACTGAGTTTAGCATAAGTATTTTAAGAAGACTATGTTTATTCAAAGTTTGATCGTCCTTACATGGGTTGAATTTTGGTTTCACTTGTTCGACAAACTTTTGTTTCAAGATATATTCAGGTTGGTCCAAAAAAAGTGCCAAAACTTTGGCGTTGACTATCTTCTGACACAATGCACCGATTACATTGCGCTTTTCAGGAATTAACACTAACATATTAACTTAGCGAACTGTACTAAATCAAATAAATCAGTCAATCACAGCGGCAATCACGCCTGAGTGCGTGGAAAACTGCATGTGAAGAAAAAGCCGAGGTACATATACGCGTGTGCTGAAACGAAGCATGTTATATGCATGAATGAACAGAAAGCTATAAATTGAAATTAACATATTTGTATGTCCTACCATTATTTTTAGTAAATTTTAAATATTTCTTACTCTTTTTGCTCAGGAATGTAAATTTTCCCGTGAACCTGAAAAATTTCATTTTATAGCCTCTGCGAAAACTTTGACGAACAAACAACTTTTTATACGAAAAAAAGCTAATTTGAGAATCAAAACTGTTTTAGAATAAGCACTGACAACGGTTGATGTTTACCCTGACACGTTGTGTAGACCTCGGTTTTTCCTCCATGCGCAGTTTTACACGCAATGAGGCGTGATGGCCACTGTGATTAGCCGATCTCTCTGATATTATGGATTAATCTAACTTAATATGTTGATGTTAATCCTTGGAAATGTTAGCTTAAATGGTCTCTCGTGTCATAAGAATAGTGGAATTTTGTTTGAACTGCCCTGTATATTTTCAGTTGGATACAGTGTCAAGCACAACTGGCGCATGAACCCCACATATGATCGAAGTCAAAATTTGGGCGTGGCAGGCTGTATGAGTTAGTCACTGGCCATTATTTGAAAATTGGTAATTTATCATTCATTAATGAGTATTCCAAAAAAATTTATAAATCAACTTCAAGCATGCAAGATAAGGATAAGCTAAAATGAAAAAGATAAGCATAAATGATAAGGATAAACAAAAATGATAAGGATAAGCATGAAACGGTAGACCGTTTAACGTAGCGGGATTTTTAAGCAGAACTTTTCGGAGCAAAATGTCAACACCGTAAAGCAAGAAGGGGAGGGAAAAGTAGAACTCACTCTTTTGGCGAGGCTAAAGAACTCTTTATAGTTTTATCGTATCTTCAAGAAGTGAGTACTAAAAAACAGTTCTCCCTAAATAGTTTGAAACTGTACATGTACAGTCAAATGAGAAGTGAGAAAGAAACGTGTTTATGCCGCTTAGTTATTCATATGAAATGAATTACAAATGTACAATTCGATGAGGTTGAAAATCAAGTTTCGATATTCTCAGACCCATAATCTGCCATAGTCTAGAATAGTCAGAATCAAGTTCTTAAATCCAATCCAGCCACCACACTGGAAATTAACCCATGTTTTTTTCAGATAACTGCGACCTTGACCCCAAGTGCAAGTATGTGACGTGGCAGAGTGACAACTGTGCTTTATCCCACCATGATGCAAAAGGAAACTATGATAACGTGTGCACTGTCTATACGAAAAATGAATGAAGATCTAAACATCAAGTATAAAGTTATTTGTATTATATACATACTTATTTACTTACATGTATATAATCGCGTTTACGTATTTATAATTATAGGTTGTATTGACTGTTTAATAATGAAATAAAAGAATAACTACATGATTTGAGTTAGCTTTCACCTTAAATAATTTTACTTGTTTTCATCAACCACCAATTATGTATTGCTAGAGTTTCCAGAGTTTGAAATGCACTACCGGTTAACTGGAATTATGCTTTTTAAGCGGGGTTATATTATATGTGTAACGGAACCGATATTCTGTAACACAGACATTGCAACCAAAGACTTTTCGACGGAATTTCATCAGTAGTCAATAACGTTGCTATCTGCATTTGTGTTTCCCAGTAGAAACCTGAACATACATACATATGATGTTTTTCTTCAACTTTTGATGTACATATATAGGAACAATATGATGTTTTTCTTCAAAGATCGTCTTGCGAATAATCTATTATAGGTCGTAAGCATCTCAAATGCGGGTAGAAATTCACTCCAAGGGTGCGAATTTCAGTTAAAGTCGAGGAATTGTGCCTCTTGGAAGAGGAGGAAATCCTGAAACCGTCATCCGCCCCGAAAAAATTGAATCATAAAACCGAACAGTAGAGAACCAGTTTTTTTTCCGTTCACTATCGTTCGGTGCTACTGATGCTGATAAGAAAAAAGATTAGAGATTAAAATTACGACGATCAAATCGCACTAAAGCAGACTTTCCGCTATCATGAAGTTGAGAATATTGTTTTAAATACACTTCAAAACGTGACTCTGAAAATCTGGTTCCGGCTGTGCCAGAATTGGATTCTTAACTTTATCGCTGTTATCAATTTTAAATCATTGCCTAAAGTCAACTATGATGTTTATATTCTACCTAAAAATACCTTAGATGCAGTTTTTTCTTGAAAAACTTTCGCATGTCAATGCTAAGTATTTACCTGGTTTATAAACAGTAACTACAGGATGAAGCTATCAACTCTAGTTTTCATTGTCAGCTTCGTAAGCTGTGCCGTGACGATGCAGGAGCTGATCCAGAATAATGAAACAGAAAGTATGTTAAAAGTAATTTTTCGGTGCAGATCAGTTTAATGAGAAAAAAATTAGAAACAAATGGAATTTAAAACCACTTTTAAGTGCCAGTTATCCCTGCTGTCTTGATCAAAAAAATCAGAAAAACTAATTTTTAGACAAAAATGTATAATAAAATTAGCAACAAAGGACGCTTTTTGCAAATAGAAACATCACTCTGAATATCCGTCTTGATTTTCCATAATTGTTTGATGACATATAATACTTGTTTTCAGGTTTCATCGGATTCACTGTGACCCATAACTGGCGAATGAACCCGACGTTTTTCAAAACTACTGGAGAAGATTTGTCCCAATGCTTACGTTAGTCACTTTTTGTTTATACTTTGTTATATTTTGATTGTGTTTGTTCGAATTTACAAATGGAACTGTAAGATTCCCCAAACGATCCCCAAACAAGTTTTCGATCCACTTAGGTGTAGTTTTATATCAGGTGATTATCGATGATTTCACCTCTCTAACAGGGAGAAAATAATAATCCCTGACATTAATCACAGTTAATAATCACTAATCTCAATCACTAAAAATAATCACTAATATATAAAATTTAAAAATAATCCCTAATAATAATCACTATGATAATCACTAATGTTAATCACCCACCTGTGTTGCAGGTTTTGGAATTAATTGTCGTGAAAAATCTTAGAAAAAACGTTATTGAATAAAAAGATATACATATCCACTCGGAATAGCTAATGGTAATTGATCATGGATGTCAACTGCAAAGGATTTTCACAGAAATCTGAAGTCTGATAAAAAAAAAGAGTTTGGTTGTGCTTATTTTTGCTTCACACGAAGTAACCATTGCTTCATCTTGTTCATGGATTTCAATAACTGCACAGTATTTCCACATAAATCCAAAGTCTGATTTGCAAAAAAAATTTTTGGTTTTGTTTATTTTCGCTTCACACGAAGTAATCACTGTATTGCAGATAACTGTCAGAATCATGCAGAATGCAAGTACGTCACGGCCCAGAGTGAAAACTGTGCCTATTCCCATAGCGATGCAATCGGAAACTACGACAACGTGTTCACGGTCTACACGAAAATGTGAATATAAATGAAGAAGCTATTTTCTTGATTTTTAATACAATTATTTCACCAAATTTTTGTATTCCGGTATTCATCGTTAATGTGAAAGTAAATACGTTTGAAATAGTATGTCGAACTTTGGACATTAATATGAAGCACATAAGAAACGCTGAAGATTTTGGCTGAAGGAAAGGTTTATTTTTTCAATGAAATGTTTGGAATTCCGTCAAAACTAGCTGCGTTATTGTTTCTGAGAGATCGTATTGTTTCACTTATTTGTTCAGGTGTGAAAACGGGATCGAAACTCGGACTTGTTGTAGTTTTATTCAATTTCTTGTTTGGATTTATTACCAGGGTTTACGTCGATTGTGTTGTTGGTATAAATTGAAGAAAAATATCAGAAAATGATTAGGTTTTTCTAGCTCTGTTTTATTACATAGTTGTCTGTTCTGGTCTTTCAAAACGGGAAGGAATTTTTGTCTTTGAATTGACATATGTATTGAAATGTGTAAACATTTCCTGATGACATGATGCCGATTTTCATTGCTACTGTATATTGCGATTTGATTTCGAGTGTTCAGATCTGTCAAGATATTTCCATCCGTTGCGAATGAGTTTTCCAGCATTTTGCTTTCTTGTTTTTTTTTTGTGTTCAACCTGCAATCGATGACTCGTAGGTTTCTCAGCGTTGGATGTTGAATACATCATTATGTTTGTTTGTAGATTATTGATTGTTTGATGTGCATTATCAGACGATATCGTTCGCTGATGCTGATAATGTAATTCATTAGATTATAAAGTCTTTTTGTTCTATTCAAACAAAGAAAAATAATCAAGTGCCTTCCGAACAAATAAAAAATCGTTCTCCAATAACGGGTTTATGTGGTCTTTGTCAATATCAAAAGCAAGCCTGTGCTGAGTGGACTGATAAATCTTAGAGCGTTATCATAATGTTCATGAAAAAAACGAAGCGAACTCGTGACGAATGATTTTTTCCTGTTTTTTGGCCTT
>OZ038442.1:1856066-1954171 GCA_964036265.1 Daptonema setosum
ACTTTTCCACCCCTTCTCGTCCGCTAGTGATAATACTGTATGCATTAAATAAATTCGATTAACATTTATTAATGTTACTTTTAAATAATATCTATCGGATAATTTTTCAATTTTTTTTATATCAACATTCAGTAATATTACTTCTAATAATTTTTCTAAAAAGTTTTTTTTCACTATTAACAATGCGTGACATTGAGGTCCGGTTTAACCAGAGCTGTCGTGCTGCCGACGAAGTAGGCGATGAAGACCACAGCCAGGAGCTTGATCATTGTGACCGGATTCATTCTGAAATCGGCATTACCATGAGCAAAATTGTTATAAAGATTTTTGTTCAACCACCAACGATTTATGTACGTAATAAAACAATTTATAGGGTGAACAATTGGTTATTAGAATGGCCACAGAAGGTAATCAGTGTTTCCCCTATAAAACTGAATCTTGGATTTTGGGGTCACTTTTAAATTGTGAAGTTAAAAAAAACAAGAAAAAAGAAAAAAAATCTTATCTGTGATTGCAAAATTTGAATGTTTAATTTTGGATTTTGGATTCACGGAATTTCATTCTTCTTGTTTTCTTCAAAAACGTCGATTTCCGTCAAAATCCAAATTTGACCCAAAAATCCAAGATACAGTTTTATAGAGGAAACACTGATCACCTTTTTGTGGCCATTCTAATAACCAAATGTCAACCCCTATACTCCAATAAGATATGGTGCGTTGATGCCCCCAACTCTCAATCGTTTGATGATTCGCTCTAAAATCAGGTTGAATAAGCATGATTGGGATATTTGTTTTAATGACATACTCTTAAACCTCAGGACTTCATCTCGGAAGCGAAGTCAAACTTTTTGCATAGGGCAAGCAATAACAGACATGGTATTTTTTTACGGCTTCAGTCATCGTTCAGTGTTACGTATATTGCCTATCTGACAATAAAAACGACAGTGACGCGAAACTATGTAGAACAAATTTTTTAAATCATTCGTCACGAGTTTGCTTAGTTTTTCACGAACATTATGATAACGCGTTACGATTTATCAGTCCACTCTGCACAGGTTGGCTTCTGATACTGACGAAAAACCATATTATTCCGTCAGTGGGAAACGATTACTGATAACAATTGCTGAAAATGATTTTCAAAGTCGAAAGTAAGAGGTCTAAAATTAGGAATCTGATTCGGGCAAAGTAGAACCCAGTGTTTGAGTCTAGATTTATTTCGAATATAGTTCATCGTGCTCAAAGAGCCTATGCAATTATCAAACTTTATCGTTCGCTGATGCTGATAATGCAGCTCAACTAGTTATAGAACGATAACACGTTTATGAAGTTGGTATGAAATGATACAGCAAATTATATTTTTTAGTTACTCACTCACTCACTAACTCGCTAGCTCACTCACTCACTCACTTACTCACTCACTCACTCACTCACTCACTCACTCACTCACTCACTCACTCACTCACTCACTCACTCACTCACTCACTCACTCACTCACTCACTCACTCACTCACTCACTCACTCACTCACTCACTCACTCACTCACTCACTCACTCACTCACTCACTCACTCACTCACTCACTAACTCGCTAGCTCACTCGTGAGCGAGTGAGTGAGTGAGTGAGTGTGTACACGGTGGAATGTCTACCCGAATGGTTTCATGCTATAAATTTTTCAAACATATGGTTCGTAGAAAATGTTGTCCATGAATTTTCTAAGCAAAACCTTATCGTTTACTACTTTTTACCAACTTTATTCTGATGAGCGACGGCCGGTTGGCCCGTTATCTCAATTTTTTATAAATTTTATGATATCATCATCTCAAAAACACATGAAAAAAGCTAAGATTCAGTCACTTACTGTAGCAAAAAAGTATTTATTGTTGTCGTCCTTGTTTCTGTTTTCACACTTCAGAAAAGGACTTTATCTGGACAAACTTGCCAACTTACTGGCAACTTGAGTCAGGGACAAAACAACGTCTAATATTCACTTAAAAAGCTTAAATTTATAGTCCACTTCTGATCGAAATGATTTAAAATTTCAGGAACAATTATCATACGATGCAACTATTGTCGTTGATTACTTTGGCTGTCAGCATCTCCGTGGCCTCGTCAGGATCTTACTGCGGTTGGTAAATAATTAATGACTTGGTACGCAGAAAAAGTTGGCGAAAATGGTAGTAAAAACGTGTAAGATGTTAATAAATTTTGAAAATATACAGTACTTAACATCTGATCGAGGTGAACTGGTCAATTTACCCTTTGGGCAAAATACCTTTTGGGCAATTCACCTTTTTTGCCCGTTTGCCGTTTGACCTATTTACTTACCTAATTATGTTATTTAATACTAATTTATAATTATGTTATTGGATAATGTTTATAACCGCCTATCAGATTTTCCTTCAGTCAAATTCATTTTGCTTAAATAAATAATAATAACTCGATGGTCACAACTATAAGACTGTACTTGAAAGTCATTCATTTTCACTTAATTGGGATTTTTTTCATCACCTAGACTAAAAGCGCGCTTTCTAATTCAGTCTCATAATGGTTTGAAAATGTAACAAATGACTGAATAATTAACTCACTCACTCACACGCTCACTCACTCACTCACTCACTCACTCACTCACTCACTCTCTCACTCACTCACTCACTCACTCACTCACTCACTCACTCACTCACTCACTCACTCACTCACTCACTCACTCACTCGCTCGCTCACTCACTCACTCACTCACTCACTCACTCACTCACCAACTCACTCACTCAATCACTCACTCACTCACTTACTCACTCACTCACTCACTCACTCACTCACTCACTCACTCACTCACTCACTCACTCACTCACTCACTCACTCACTCACTCACTCACTCACTCACTCACTCACTCACTCACTCACTCACTCACTCACTCACTCACTCACTCACTCACTCACTCACTCACTCACTCACTCACTCACTCACTCACTCACTCACTCACTCACTCACTCACTCACTCACTCACTCACTCACTCACTCACTCACTCACTCACTCACTCACTCACTCACTCACTCACTCACTCACTCACTCACTCACTCACTCACTCACTCACTCACTCACTCACTCACTCACTCACTCACTCACTCACTCACTCACTCACTCACTCACTCACTCACTCACTCACTCACTCACTCACTCACTCACTCACTCACTCACTCACTCACTCACTCACTCACTCACTCACTCACTCACTCACTCACTCACTCACTCACTCACCCACTCACCCGCTCACTCACTTATTCAGTCACTCACCCACTCACTCAATTTCAGATTCACCGCCTATATACAAGTGCAAGCAAGGCGTTCGCATGCACGATGATAAAATGATATTCAATAGCACTCAAATAGACTGTCGTGGCTGTTTAGGTTGGTGAACACGGTTATGGACGAAACATTGAAAATAATCATGGTTATGGACGAAACATTAAAATTAATCATGGTTATGGACGAACCATCTTGAAAGGAAAACTGTATTTATCCTCGGAATTTTTAAGTTAGAAAAATATAATAACGCTATTATATCCCCAGTTGTTTAACTGTAATTTTTTATGGGTTTTTACTACACACAGCTCATGACTGCGTATACGAAAAGTCTCACTATCTGGTTCAGCAGAAGAAGAAAACCCCCCGTAAACAAAACGTTTCTTACCCTGCCGCATATTCCCAGAAACTACAAAAAAAATTGTCACCAGTAAAACTTTTCTCAAAACTATGGTTTCGCACAAGTGAACGGAAAATTTTGTGACTAAAAATCTTTTTTTTTTGGAAAACGAAGCATATCCTGCCATATCTCTTTACTTAAACTTTGAATTTTCACCTGAAAATTATCTAGTAACTTTGTACTATAAAAAACTACTATTCGTGCATGCATGTTTGTTTATTGATCGAGAGTACGAACTGTCAGTTATAATAAACGCTGTAAAAGAACTGTTATAATCAGAACTGTTAAAATCAGGATTGTTATAGTAGAACGATTATATTATAACTGTTTTAATATAACGATTTAATAGAATATGATAAGTGATAACTTACAGCGTATTGCACCAAGTACTGACTGACTGACTGACTGACTGACTGACTGACTGACTGACTGATTTATTGAAAAAAACTCTTTGACCGACTGGCTGACTGACTGACCGACTGACTGACTGACTGACTGACTGACTGACTGACTGACTGACTGACTGACTGACTGATTAGATGCCTGACTAAATGGTTGACGGACTGACTGAATGACTGACTGACTGACTGACTGACTGACTGACTGACTGACTGACTGACTGACCCACTGACTGACTAACTGACTGACTGACTGACTGACTGACTGACTGACTGACTGACTGACTGACTGACTGACTGACTGACGGACAGACTGCTCTTACAGAGCATTGCACCAATTTCTCCTACTGCAAGTACGCGTCGATGGAGAGTAAGAACTGTCAGTTATTTCGTCACACGGCCAACGAGGGTGGTGATGCGCTGTTCTGGACCTGTACGAAAACCAAAAGCGAAATTGTTGGTTTATTTATATTTCCTTAGTGCGAAGCGATACGTTATTTCCCACTGTTAATGATTTCAGTTTAGGAAACGAAAAAAAAACCCATGAAACGTTAATGTTAGAAGAGAAAGCAAAATATATAAGGTATTAAGAATATGGTTTATTTACTTTTTTATTTTTTTTTCAAGTCATACTTACTCGTTCTCTTGTTTTGATTAAACTCCGGCGAGTAAGAATATGACAGAAAATTTTGGTAGGTAACCAGCAGTCTTGAATGAGTTGAATAAATGAAAATAGTTACAGATCAACGTTCCGGACAATACGAGAAGATTTAGGATTCGACAAATACCGTTTTGCCTCTACCAAACATTTTTCACAACAAACGGAATTTAAACGAGCAACATTGTCAGTCATAACTTTCAAATTTTAAAACTGAAAAAAAATGGCTCATTGGCTTTCGTGCACAAACGGTTACAAGAGTTTTTGATACTGGTCGTCTAGCTTACTTGGTTAAGTGTTAGACTTTGGATCGCCAGTCCCCGGGTTCGACTTTCGCCTGCTGGGTTGGTGGTGGCGGCCACGATATAGCTCGGTACGGACACATTATGCGCGATTACCACTGATAATCGTGCTCGAGTTTGGAACCAACTCTGAGGCTGGAGTGCATGCCGTTTCCTGGTGAGAGCAATAGGAAATACGAAAACAACCTTTCCCTCACCGTATGAGTTCCATACAATCAAACAAAACATAGTTTTATACAATCAAACAATTTTATTTTATACAATGAAACAAACTAGAGTTTCATACAATCAATAAAAAATAGTTCCGTTGATTCCATAGTTGTGTTTCAGGTTGATGAACCTGAGGCGCCCAATGTCATCGTAGGAGTCTGAAATCAACGGTGATCGCTAACCGATACGATCGATGATGATGGAAGTCAAATTTAAAAAAATTATTTCGTAAATTTTTGCTTGAACTTGGTTCAAAACCTGAAAAAGTTAAAAACGTTCGATTTATAGCATGAATCATGCTTTTTAACCACAATCATTTAGAGCCAGTTCAAATTGACAGCCCAGCCAGGTGTCGGTTGATTCAATCTGTTCTATGTATGTATATAATTAGTTTTCCATCTATCCGTCAGTCTTACACACGTCTTATCATATCCTGGACCATCACATATTCTTTTCAGACCTTCACTTGATGCACATAAATCCAATGGTGATGTTTATTATTATATATGTATGTATGTATATCTAGAAAAAAAACTCCTGGTGGTTAGTATTTGTATTATCAACTTTTGATTTTACATTTATATTATCAAATTTCCAGCAAATGCCGTGGGACGATTTTTGGTTTGAATATTTCATTTGATACAACAGTTGAATAAATGACGACGATGACAACCAAGCTTAATGACTTCGTGAAAACGTTGCTTGAAAAATCTTACAGCCAGTTCACAGAAGGTGAAATAGTATTTCCAGCAGCGAAATAGTATTTCCGAAAAAAACTTTGGATGTCTGTAACTTTTGCACTATGGCCGATCCGAGTCTGTATTTTGTTGCAACTTGCAGATAATCAGCCACTTTATTCATTAAACACGAAAAACATCGAATTTAACATCGGAACGTATTTTTAATTTTCAATTGCAATTTTTTTTCACACCATATACGTCAATCGTTTGCGCGGGAAAGTGTCATTCGAAATGTCATCCTCAACGAGATCGTCATTGGTCAGATAAATCTGGGAAATCACAATGAAAACATACAACTCATGCAATAAAATGAAATTAATTAACAAACCGTTGTGTTCATACGTATTTCATACGTTTTTTATGTTCATTACCCCGTGTACGATCAATCAATCGATGAATGACAAAAACGTCATTCAAAGGTGTCAATGCAGTTGTACTTGGGCTGATATGCAACTTAATTTGTAAATGCAACCTATAAGAAATCTTTACCACTGAGAACGATAATACAGTTAGGAATTTAAACCACATAGAGCTTAGAAAACACAAAAAAATCACGGGAAACAACAATGAAAACAAAAGATTTCAAGAAGCAAAAAAACGTATATCATTTTGTCATTCCAATGAAACATCTGGTCTTTCCTCCAAATTTTTTGTACGTCTTCTTTCATTATTCATCGTCTTGAGTTGTGAAATGGATTTCCCAATGGATGAACTTCCACCTAATCTCGACGACATGATCGATGAGGCCTTGCAAAACCCTTCTCGGGTGCCTTACGCACGCCTGCCTGACCTCTTTACGACGATGACGAATGCCCAATGTGTTGCCAAATTCCGGATGAAGAAGAACAGGATTCGGTATTTGATCGACCTGCTAGATGATCAATTGGCTCGGCCAACTCAACGGCACGGTGCGCTCACCACCAAAGAGATCGTTCTAGTAGCTCTATCCTTCTATGCCACATCAACAGAACAGCAGGTTTACAGAAAAAAATCAATTAAATTCATTTACATTTGAGGGATCGTGTAAGTGTAAACGTATCGTCTTCAATTCAGCAAGTGAGCAAATGTGAGTGAGTGAGTGAGTGAGTGAGTGAGTGAGTGAGTGAGTTAATTTAGTGATTGAATGAGTGAGTGATTGAATGAATGAGTGAGTGAGTGAGTGAGTGAGTGAGTGAGTGAGTGAGTGAGTGAGTGAGTGAGTGAGTGAGTGAGTGAGTGAGTGAGTGAGTGAGTGAGTGGGTAAATAATGAGTGAGTGATTACATCGACTCGCTGTATTATTAGAAGTAAGGTGAAAAATGTTGACACATGACACTATTGACTTGGGGTTGACTTCGGGGTTACTTATTGAATGAACATGAAATTGATTAGTAAAATCAAGACATGTAGTTAATGTCAGGTGCTCGCTGGGCTGTTCGTCATGTGCAAATCGTCCGTGAGCAACTGCGTAAGGGAATTTTCCGTAGCACTAGAGGGTCACTTGGATGAGTTCATCTACTGGCCCGATGATGAAGACGAACGACGTCAGATCAAAACCGATTTCCACAGGATCTGCCACATCCCGGATATAATCGGTGCCATCGATTGCACCCACATTCAGATCAAGAAACCGTCGGTGGACCCCGATCAATATTTAAACAGGTTGCATATTGATCATATACATTTTAGTTGGGTTAAGTCTAATCTGCCATCAAAATCTGACATTAAACTAAAAAACGACATAGTAAAAATATATTTTCAAACCATGGTCTGATGTTTACATTTATGAAAACAGGACACTATATTAGGCCGGGGTTTTTTAATTTATATTTGGGTCATTGGATGGATCGGGTACAGTATGGTGTCTGGGGTGGGGTACCTGATGTGTCTGTACCTGCCCCTTGCCCCACTCCCTGAGAGCCACTACTGCATGCACTGGCGGACGACCAAAATCACAAAAATGGGAGGGGAATCTTTCCAAAGAGGGGGGAATCGGCTGAAATTAAGCTATTTTACCTATACCTTAGGGAACAAATTCAACGTTTTGAAAACGCCAAAGAGGGGGAATTCCACTTTTCCCTCCCCTTCTCGTCCGCTAGTGACTGCATGTAATGGATGATGCTAGCATTGAACTTACTTCAGACATCGGCAGTACAGCATCAATGCCCAGGTTACGGTCACCTCCAAGGCCGTCATCACATCAGTCGATGCCAGGTACCCAGGACGTGTTCACGACCAGCGAATCTTCAGGAACAGCGCGGTGAATCGGAATCTGCACGCTCCCGGCAATAATGATGTGCTTCTTGCCGACAACGGCTATGAATCCACGCCAAACATGCTCACGCCTTTCATGCGTCCAGAAACTGCAGCCCAGGAGCGCTATAACGACGCACAGATAGCTGGAAGGAACCCGGTCGAAAGGAACTTTGGCCAGCAGAAAACGCGTTGGCGTGCTATGCTGAAAACAGTTCAGTACTCACCAGAAAAAGCGGCTCAATTTTTCAATTGCGTCTGTATTTTACATAACTATTTGAAATATTGTGATAGAGCCGAGGCCCAGTATATTGATAACTTGCTCGACGATGAACTGTTGGATGAAGACATTTTGCCACCAAGGAATGGAATGAACGGTCTGCAGTACCGTCAACTGGTGGCCGAATGGGTGATTATTGATTTTGATTTGTTACCCATCTTAACTTACTTATTGATATGCTGCATTTGTGTTCTTTGAAATTTCCTTGTGTGTGGTTATAATCAGAAGAAGAACCAACCCGAAGATGATTCCAGCAAAGATATTATTATGTGTATAGAGAAATGGAGAACCACAAAGCCACTTCTCTACTTCATTGAAGCTTCACTTTAATATATTGTAGAAAATATCCTGTCGAAAAATTATATCACCCGTGTAATCACTGGCGGACGAAATGGGAAAGAATTATAATATTAGAATAACGGAATTCCCCCTCTTTGGCGTTTTGAAAAGTGAAATTGGTTCCCTAGGTGTAGGTAAAATGATCTAATTTATGTTAATTCCCCTCTCTTTCAAAGAATTCCCCTCCATTTTATTTATTTATTTATTTCTCAAATTAATCTGCTCCGCCAATGCGTGTAATACGACCGTCGCCCGTTCTCAGACCCTTCATCAGAATGGAATGCTGAAAAAATTATAAACAGTTTATAAACAGAGGTGCATGGATTCTAATGCTGAATGATCATGAGTCATGACTCTGCAGTCACATTTTATAACAAAAGAGCTAATACATTTGAATTGAACCATACCTTGACAGTGGGCATACAGCAGATGAACACGACCTGGATGCAGATACGAAGCAAAGCCATGTACGCGATGTTACACCATGACTGAAACGATAGGAACAAAAACTCACAACTGAAAACCGAAATCGGTAAATCAGCACCAACTCTCAAATCACTGACAAATCAATATCAAGTAAAATACGGTCAGCAAAGTAAGGAACGATGGGAACAGCAACTCACAACTGAAAACCGAAATCGATAGATCAGTATCAACTCTCAAATCCCTGACAATCAATAACAAGTAAATTCAGCAAACAACGTTTCGTTCCAGGTTCCACCCATATAGTCAACAACTAAATGACATTACGTAGCTCTATAATTTTTTTTTATTTAGAGACTTATACAAGTTATGCATGTTTTATTCTGTTATTATTCTAAAAAACAGCATATGTAAAAAATCATTACCTGGAGCATCTGTCTGATCCGATTGCAGCTGACCTCCTTGATCTTGATGTTGGCAGGGGCCAGATTGCGTGGGATGAGCGATCGCAGCTGCGTCTTGAACTCGTCCTCGTTGTCTTTATAATAATAATAACAGTTTTTATGAAACTTAAACACTGAATTATGATAGAAACAACCAACAATTATATTAAAAAAACTCACTTATAATTTTAACAATCACAGTTCAACTCATCAACCAATTTGACGTTTTTCATTATTTTTGTGTACTGTGTTTAACTAACAGACGGTGCATGATTAACGAAACCAATAGCGGACGAGAAAGGAAGAAAAAATTCGGGATTAACCCCTCTTTGGCTGTTTAGTGGAATTTGTTTGGATCTTTGGAAAGCTTTCCCTCAATTTGATGGTTTGACTCGTCTGCCAGTGAATGGAAAAAAATAAATGAATCGAACGTGTGAATATTTCCCTAGTCATACTAACCAGAAAAATCGTGCTCTTTGACGGCAACCTCATAGCGAACTGGGTTGACGTAGATCTTGCACACTCGGGTGTTGCCCAGGCTTTTAACCACGTTCAGGCTGAAATACTATTTTAATACCATGATAGGAATAAATGTATATGGCAATGGCACTATGGACAGGATAATACTCTATTGTAGTCTTATCTAACTCTTGTCTTATTCGAAAAATTCGCCTTAGAATATAATCTTTTCTAAATCAAATATAACAACTATTATTATAACTTTTCTCAATTAAAACTAAATAAGTTTTATGTGAATGAAACGATGCAATTAAATTAAATTTGAACCAACCGATTTTTCTTGTTTCGTTCGTGAAACGACAATTTCGCCCATCGACTTTGAGCGTCCAAAAATGGGCATATATCGTCGACCTGAAATTTTTGGTTTCTTATTTAGTTTATGACAAGAATATGGCTGTGAGGATTCACAGAATGGGGGAACTAGAATAACTAGGATTTCGAATTATCATATTGAACTCATGTAATTTGATGGTTGTGTTGTAGCATAAAGTAACGAACGATGCTAAGATCGTTAAAATCACTAGCTTATATAGGATGAAGAAGTAGACTTATGTCTTAACACAACACAACATTATATAATTAATTTACGTGCCTGTTGCCTAGTTACATAACGTCTCATTTCTCATAACATGACATTGCCGTAGAAATACCCGTAAAACCACGAGCAGCGGATGAAACAAGGAGTGGAAAAACCAATTCAGGGAGCTAAGCCATCAAAGGGGTATGTATTTCGTCAAAAAAGGGGGAATTCGCAGTTACCAGGCCATTTTACTTACACCAAAAGGAACAAGATAAAATTTTTGAAAACTCAAGAAAGAAGGGAAATCCATTTCTTCATAGCCCTTCTCGTCCGCTGGTGGATTCAACATAGTCAGTAGATAATTGCATATAATTACCCTTCCACCACACACAAACACCAGCCGACTCAACATAGTGAGTAGATAATTGCATATAATTACCCCCCTCTTCTTATATGATTCTTCAAGGGCAAATATGCGTGTTCTGTACTATACGAGTTCAGGTAACCACTGGCGGACGAGTGAAAACTCCAAAGGGAGGGGAATTTCGTCAAAGAGGGGGGAATTCGGAGTTTTAAAGCCATTTTACATACACCTAAGAGAACAAACTATACTTTTCGAAGTTGCCAAAGAGGGGGGAATTCCACTTTCCGTTCTTCCCTCATCCGCTAGTCCAGGTAACCCAGAGACAAAAAATCATACGAGATATGAAAAATTATATTTAAAAAAAACAGAACAAAACTAGCGGACGAGAAAGGGCTGGGAAAAGTGGAATTCCACCATTTCAGGCGTTTTTCAAAACATATTATTAATTCAAAGTTTAGGTAAAACGGTTTATTTTAAGGGAATTCCCCTCTCTTAGGAGAAATTCCCTCCAGTTGAAGGCTTAGCTGTCCGCCAGTGCACTAGCGGACGAGAAGCGGTGGGAAAAGTGGAATTCCCTCCTCTTTGGCGTTTACAAAAAATAGAATTTGTTCCCTAAGGTGTACGTAAAAGGACCTGATAACTGCTAATTCCCCCTCTTTGGCAAAATTCCCCTAGATTTGGAAGATTGACTCGTCCGCCAGTGCACGCACACTTGCCCTTTATTCAACCAAACACGACGCCACCCAAATCGATCAAAACCTGATGTATAGAATAAATATAAAAAACTAAAAATAAGTATGTTCAACCTGCGCTGCTTTGATCGTAGCCACATGGCACTTCTTTACGATACGAAAGTCCTTGACATCTTTGTCTTCGTAACAGGCCACCAGCGTTTCGAAGTGACGCGGATTCGCCAATCCGTTGGCACAAGTGAAAACTAAAATAATAATCGTGTAATCACTACAACTAACATCTGAATTCTGATGAACCACTGGCGGACGAGCTAGCTCTCCAAACAAAAGGGAATTTCGTCAAAGAAAGGGTAATCAACTGTTTTCAAGTCATTTCACATACACCGTAGGGGACAACCTAAATTTTTATACCGCATAGAGGAAAAAAATCAATTTCTCGTCCGGTACATGCAAACGAACCGATCGGCTTCATTTAACCTTATAATTATTTCTGAAAAGGTCAATCATTTAGACGATTTGTCAGTCTCAGTCAGTCGAAAATTCAATCAATCAGTCTGTTGACAAACTTTGAATTGGTCAATTAATCAGGAAGAAAGTAACTCAGACAGTTGATCAACTAATCGGTCAATCAATCAATTTTTTTAAAGACTGTCAGTTAGTTAGTCAGTCAGTCAGTCACCCAGCACTAGCGGACGAGGGAAGAATTCAAGTTTCTAGTTCAAGAAGTGAAAAGTGGAGTTCCCCCCTATTCACTAGCGAACGAGAAGGGATGGGAAAAGTGAAATTCCCCTCTCTGGCGTCTTCAAAAAGTGGAATTTGTTTTAAAACTGCCGATTCTCCCTCTTTGACGAAATTCCCCTCAGTTTGGAAGTTTTTCTCGTCCGCCAGTGTCTGCCAATCATGAAATCAGTCAGTGAGCCTGCTAGTTGGTGAATCAATCAGTCATTCGTCTCAAAAAGTCAGTTAATCACTTAACTTGTCAATAAATCAGAAGGTCAGCCAGTCAGTAATTAAGTCAGTCAGTCACTTAGAAAGTCAGTCAGTCAGTTAATTAGTCAGTCACCAAAACAATCAATACCGGTTGAGTGCATTTGAAAGTCGATTTTTCGGAGCACTCTTCACCAACACCAACTGTAAGCAAACAATCGCTTATCACGCTCTCAGTCTTGGTTAAAATTCGCGGAGACTTTTTTAATTCTTAATAAGAGTCCCCAGCCTATGTACCTGGATGGATGACGGCAACTTCGTTGAGTTTATCCAACATCAGGCAGACCTCAGTAAGCAACGACAGATTGACTGAAAAAAATAAAAATTTAAGTAGCAAGTTAAATTAGTTTATTTAGTAGCGTTATAGCCTTTGCATCTGTGAATGCCCGTCCCAATGCATGTTATTTTTCTTCAGTACAAACGTTTTATAACGCATTCAAACAGAGTTTAACCACGCTGTGATACTTTCCAGTTTCAGAAAGATTTATAACTTCACTATGTTTCACAACTTCTCTCAAACCAACCAAACATAAAATCGCCATCCGGGTTGTACGTATCGGACTTGGTCATACTGGTGTTGCATGAAAACACGTGCACAGCAATACCGTTACGACTCAGCTGGTCATCAGCGCCGGTTACCGTAGTCACACCCTGAAACTTCTTTGTAATAGTTTCATAAGTTTCAAGTATTGAAAAAATATTTCTTTGTGTTGCTAAAGATAAATTACGAACAAGTAAATGATGCAACGAGATACTTACTTGCAAAAAATCAACCTGTTTGCCTTTGTGGCGTTTGGGAGAATGCTTTCTGCGCAGCCGATTTGGGTTTAGCATACACTCACTAAAGTAATTGGTGAGCAGGGATTGGGTCAGTTGTTTGAACGGACGATGCATTACTGACGGACGTATGCGGTACAGCCATCTGAAACAATTGATTTATAACTAGATTACCATAAAAACACGGATCAGTAAGTTTCATTAGTTTAAGTATAAAATTTCTATATGTCTTAGAAATACGAAATAAATATGTGATTATGAATTGTTATGAAATAAAAATGAAATAAACAACACCGTGGTACTCATACCATCTCAAATTGACTTTATTAACCAACGTTAGTTCACGGCTGTTCCTGGGACAAGGGAACGCAGATCCGGACAATTGTTCAGCGTAAAGCGCGTTCGAACGATTATGTGGGCTGTTCCTTGTCAACGGCAAAGCTCCGGGACATCGCGGATCCTCAATGGCAAAGTCGTCACCGAAAACGCTCATGTACTGAAACAATCAAACATATGGTCTCGATCACTGCTTTTGTCATACGGATGATTTTTTTCAGCAGAAGTAATTAGAAACTACAGTTGAGATTTTCAGTAAAAAAAACAGATGTCATTTAACTGCAAAAGTGGGTCAATTTCGGCAACGGATCGGGTAGATAAACCATAGATAGAGCATCATTTTGTCCAGAGCAGGCCACCCAATCCTACATTGCAAGACTCGTTCGAGATGCAAACTGACGGCAGTCGTGAATCCAATACCGACCATTTTTGTGATTAGTGTGGCCCCCTTTCACCCCGTTTTCTGCGCCGCTAGTGGACGAGAAAGGGTGGGAATAGAGGAATACCCATTCTTTGGCGGTTTTATAAAGTAGAGTTCATTCGTTAAAGTGAAGGTAAATGGCATAATCCTGTCCATTCCCCCTCTTTGGGGAAATTTCCTTCTCTTGGAAGGTTTGGCTCGTTCGCCAGTGCCCTGTTCAATCTGTCCAGTTTTATTTTCACATAATCTAAATTCATAACACTTGAAGTTGGAAATATCTGCCATTATGACCTATAAGGTTGCACTAATGTAAAATAAGTGAACACCTGAGATCCGGGCTCAAATAACGAAACGAAAATTGAATCGAATATATTTATGGCACAAAAATTCAGCTTATTTCAGAATTTTGGTTACAAAAAAACTTACTTATTCGCAAACGAAGTTAGTCAGCCAAACTGTCGAAGTGAAGGAGGATAGGAACCGAATATATGATTAGCCCCGCCCATCTTCTCTCCCAATTTAAGAAAACAAATAGATAAATAGCGACCCAAATAGAGAAATATCTGCTAATAATGAGGATATATTTTATTTCAAACCTTGCTGATAAACGTGTGCCCATCTTTCACATCGACAGTACTCGCACGCTTTCGAATACCTGCAACTAAAACATAACAGCTTCTTTGAAAAAATAATGAGGCAGAACATCTACTTAAGTTATCTGAGTAATCAATTTTGAAGACAGTGTATACCAAACTTGTTTAAACATTTAAAAATAGAAACCTAATTCAAGCATGAAAACTGAATGGAATCGGAGTTTTTGTAAATACATTGAGTCACGCTAACATTGATAAAAGTTTGTAGATCAATTTAAAGCAATTTTTGATTTTTCAGCTGAAATAATACAAATGCTAATTTTGATTTAAGGGCGCATTATACTGAGCATAGGTTCACATGTAAGATGCAGATAGGTTGTTCACTCAACCCGCCGATGCGTCAAATCATGACTTCATCATAAACGACAGATTCCTTATACCATTTTTTACTGAACAAAAAACAACCATGCAGTAAAAAGAAGGAAAATAATTGAACGAAACAAAAAACTCTGTGTTTTATAGGCATTTCGTTTTCTGTATTCTCTATCATTTTATGCAAATTCCCCTTGTAAAGTAAAAAATAAACGAAATACTTATATAATTAACACGTTCACGTATAAAGGCATGCGATTATAAATCAACGTAAATGAACATGGAAAGGACAACATGGACAGGATTGTCGAAGAAAAATAACAAAACAGAACGAAACAGGAAAGAACATGAATAACATGCAGGAAAATATAACGTAAAGAAGAAGCTCATGCTAAAAATATAATATATTCACAATTATCATGTCTTTAATTTGTTGTGCAACGGCCACGGCAACTGTCTCCACCACCTGTCTTTACTAATCATTCTTGTTATCTACAAATCAATCAATATAAGGTTCACAGCAACAAAAGATTAAGAGAACTAAAGATGAATTAGTAATCGAAACATTTTAACTGCTATAATGTTATGAAGCCCTTGAAAAAAATTTGATTGAACGCACCGATAGTTGATGAGCGATGGTTCATCATCATGTCGATCACGAAATCCAGTTTGGCCTCGATGCGCTCTTGATTGTTCTTCAGGACCACGAGCTGAAACGCTACATAAATCAAGATGATAGTCCTGAAGGGCCAGCCGTTCGAAGTATACGGGTTATTTTCATACAGAATTCCGTTATTTGGAGCTTATGCGAAACTATGTAAGGAATTCAGGTTTCAGCTTCATTAAATAGGAAGAAACAGAATAAAAAAATTGAGAACATGATTTTACTTTGTTCTCTTTAACGCATAATGGTGGAAAGAAAAGTAGGAAAAATCTTTTTAGGCTTTAAACCTGTTGTCGAACTTCCGCCGTGTCAGTTTTAACCGGCGCACACGCACTCGAAGAATTATTCATCTGAAATAGTTAATACTGGTATAAATAATATGTACAAATGCTTCTTACGAGTACAACTAGAGTCTGTTTGTAATCATGTTAACCGGAACCTGAATATCATTGACGAAATTGATGCTAATTTGCACAATAAAGTTAAAAATGAAATAAAAAGGAGTCTCGTGTTTTGAAATCGATAGTATATAAAATTTTGTTAGATCGGCTCCTTCACTGTCAATAGCTAATTTCTAAAAGAACTGACCTGATTGAACCGCTGGTTCACCATGGCTCGCCATTTCAACATCGTTTCATCTCCCAGTAGTGCTTGATTATGTCGCCCTCGTTTGACTGTCTCACCTTAAATAATAAGCTAATACAGAATGAGTGTATAATTTTTCGTAAGACCGCAAGAAAATATGAGGATATCTGCGTTGATTACTGGTGTGGATCACTGTTTTACCACACTTCGCTGTGCACACAGGATTGTCCGATCGTAGTTTATCGTTAGGTAATCGTTTGAAAGGGGAAAGTAAAATTAAAATTAACAATTTCAATCCTCATGAAACTGCGCTTCAACACCATTGTGCAACTCACATTGTTAAGTCATAACAATTCAGATTAAAAAAAATTTGCGCAAATTGATCGATTGGTCACAAATACACTGTAAACGACTAAAGAAACCAAGACACAACAGCCACTTTCGAAAACAGTTTTTTTTATGACAGGACCATTAATCATTACAATGATCTTCCAATAGCCCTGAAAGAAGGAACCATTCGCGTCGCTGATCTGGAAAGGTGGCTGGTCGCTCGTCATATGGAGGAGAGAAAATAGTTAATTTATCTATTATACACACCTAGTGGATGAAGGCTGGTGAATTTGAATATTTTTTGAATATTTTTATTTACACATATCTCTCCCCTGAATTTTTTATTTCTATTATGACATACTAGCAATACATCCGTTTAATGGAAACTATTTCGTTTCTCATATTTAAATATTTAATTATTTGATATTATATTTTATACTCTATTACCTAAAAAGCTCCGACTAACGTAGCTTAAACTCTGGTCCTGTTTCACACACTCTCAATTCTCAATTCATAAAATGCATATGCATATATACCCATGACACTTATACTGACCACGAATAAAACTAAACTAAATTAAATTGTAACTTACGCATTTATTATGCAAAATACCCGACCGAAGAGGGGGTTGTTGCTGACACCTGACCTGACCCCAAACTCTCTAAGATGAAAACTGTGTCCCAAATGAATTTAAGTATAACCGTCATTAGCAATCAGTGAATCGATTTGACGTTTCACCGTGTTCGACGTGGAGACAACAGATTCGGCGCTGGAGCTCGATATAGACATATTGCTGTCGAGTTGCGGAGTCGGAGGTGTCTGACCGCACACAGTTGACGCATTCGCCCTGTTAAATTAATAAATAAATAAAAAGTTGTGGTTAAATGAAGACTGAAGTTAGTTGTTAAGCTGAGATCAATTTTAATTCAACTTGTAAATCCTAGTTTGGACGATTGATCTAACAATTATTCTTCTTAATACTAGTTTGTTATTGTTCTAAAAGTTCGCCTGTAGCGCGTTGGGAGTAAACTATACATGGAATTAACATTATAATAAAGGGAATTAACATTATAATAAAGGTCATTAAAATAATGATACAAAACCATAAGAATTCAGTTGTTTACTCGTACTTTTGTTCGAAAAGGTTCTGGCACATGTTTTATTTTTTTCTAGAATTAATTGCTTATACCAACTCAATCAATCTGTATGAATGGCTTTAAGGTATTACAACTATTTCGTTATGAAAATTTCATTCTAATTGATATATTTGAAAACGCATCTGTAATACCAACCCGTTATTAATCGAAACTGTAGACGCAGGCACGGGCAGACCTTCCGTGAAAACGCGCGTGTCGAACTCTTCAATTATTTTGAGGTAAATTTTTTCAAAATCCTTCAGCTTGTCTGGATCGAATTTGGGATCAGGCCCACCACCACCAGTGCCGATTATGTGTCGGCGTCGACCATCGTTCCACTTTCTCACTTCGCTCTGAAAATGTAAAAGTGTACCCGTGGAGGTGGAGCAATCGCGCGGCTGGACCGTCGAGACCTCAATAGCCAAACAAATAAAAGAAGCATGGAGATAGATTTTCGACAAGCAGGGCATGCAAACAAGCATGTGTTCCGAATCAATGAGTAAAAACTTTCTCTCAAAACCGTGAAAATGATGATTTATAACCACTGGTGAAATACCTAACTCTTCAAACGCAGGGTAGCTGGGTAGCTTTGTGAGAGAGCTGAAGAGTTTTTAATCCATTTTATCCAGTTAAACCATAAATAACAAAATTAAATTCTTTAAACTGCCAAAGAGGGAGGGAGGAACTACACTTTTTCCTATCTTTCTCGTCCGCTAGTGACAATAACATGTGTTTGTTTAATCTCTCTGCTGGTTTCAAGTTTCTAAAGGTCAAACCTTGTGTCTGCCGATTTTGACTTGGAGTTCTCTCTTTGTAGCGAACCGATTTCCGAGCTGTAATTGTTCGTTGAGTGTGATCAGCTTAGAGTCCCACAATTGCTTAATCATTTTGAATTTAGTGGACGATTCTAAACGAGCAAACGACGCCAGTTGCCCATAGATTTCGTAAGCACACTGAGCTATATTCAGATTTTCATCGGCTGAGAATGAAGCCGGCATTCGACGAGCTGTGTTCATTCTGAAACAATTGAAATTTTAATTAATTATTCAGCTTATTGAAGTGTTAACTTGAATGCACTATGGATCCAGATTTATGGTTTTCGAAAAAAGACGTTTTGTAAGAAGAAAACTATTTTTTGGTTCTCCATTTTAATCGGCAAAAAAGACGGTCAAATGAACTGAAGGAGATGCAAAGACCCCATTGCTCGACCCAATTTCTTCACTTAAAATTCATACTGGAGCACTGACGGACGAGATAACCCTCCGAAGGAAATGGAAGTCCTTCGAAGAGGGGGAAATCCGCAGTTCTCCGGCCATTTTTCCTATACCTTGGGGAACAACTTCAACTTTCGAGTGAAAATTAATAGGGGGAATTCCAAATTTCCCACCCCTTCTCGTTCGCTTGTGTGCTAGAAACAAGCCAGACAACAGTTAATTCAGTCAGCCCGAAGAAAAAGACCACTAAAATAATGTCGTCGTTATGTTCGTCAGCTTCAGAATTTTCAATACTAATGTTTCAAGCATGATGACAGAGTCATTGACGTTTTCTGTCATTCATCGATTGATTGCTCGTACATAGGGTAATGAACATAAAAAACGTATGAAATACGTATGAACACAACGGTTTGTTAATTAATTTCATTTTATTGCATGAGTTGTATGTTTTCATTGTGATTTCCCAGATTTATCTGACCAATGACGATCTCGTTGAGGATGACATTTCGAATGACACTTTCCCGCGCAAACGATTGACGTATATGGTGTGAAAAAAAATTGCAATTGAAAATTAAAAATACGTTCCGATGTTAAATTCGATGTTTTTCGTGTTTAATGAATAAAGTGGCTGATTATCTGTTGCAACAAAATACAGACTCGGATCGGCCATAGTGCAAAAGTTACAGACATCCAAAGTTTTTTTCGGAAATACTATTTCGCTGCTGGAAATACTATTTCACCTTCTGTGAACTGGCTGTTAGACACTCATCCTCGCTGAAGAATATAAAACTGATTTCTTGAACTTTTATACAGTGTTTTTTTACTGACTCACTCACTAAACCATTTAAAATCACTGACTCATAAAAAATCTAAGCAAAACAGTAGCTTCTTATTGCCTATATGGAATTTCATTTAACCTAAGCCTGAGCCTAAGCTTATATCCCAAATAGAAACATAGGAGAACATGTTGTTTTATATTTCTTATATCGTTAAAAACAGCTAGGCAAATATAATATAATCATCAATATTGTCTGGACATTTTCAAAAAAAAATAAGCAGATGGTTTTTGGTAATCAAAAAATATGCAAGAAGTGGTTATATAAACAGATAATGTGAACGAACGTTTAATAAATAGGTTTATCAGTAATGCTTGTTGTTTACAGTTGACTTATTTTAGAATGACGGTCAACTGAAGGGTTTTTGTGAGTTATGATATCTTAACTTGGTATAGAACAAATGAACTAAGCCGTCAGTTTTTATTCAAAATAAATATCATGCCCCCGCAAATAAAATGTCACGCCATTATTCAGAGATAACCCGACTTTTTGGGCTATAAGGAGCCGTTCCATATAAAGTCAACCAACTTTTCAAGAATCTACATACTGTGCAATGGTATTGCAGTAAATTAAATCGAATTCTTTGGTTGATAGATGCAAACTTTTGTGAGAATTAAGTTTATTCGGTGTATTTCAATTGCCTGAGCTGAGATATCGCTCGAAAATGCTTTTGTATGACTACATGATAGTCAGAACTAATACATTCAAATTATCACAAACATTTCTAAAAACGAAAAAAAAATCTTTGAACATCTTGTCTCATGCTGACAACTTTGGACTTCAGGAACATTCACAACAAGATGAAGCTCTTGGCTCTAATCCCCATTGCCATCACCCTTGGCAGCGCCATGGCCGTAGAGGAAGAGGAGGTGTTTCGGATGCCTGGATTGAAAAGTCAGTTCAAACCCATTTTTTCATTTATTCTTTATTGATGTTATTCTTCAAAGTAATCATTCCCAATTATACACAGATGAGAAGAATTGCACGCTATTCTGCATCAACATTACTAACTCAAAATTTATCTCAGATTATTAACTCGAGGTTTACATCATTAACTCCCATTTTTTGCAGACCTTAAATTTCAGATTGTTACACCATCAAACATAACTGGCGTATGACCCCGACGTACTTCAATTCAACTTCGGGCAAGTCCATGTGTTTGGGTTAGTCACTAGCCGTACTTCATGTTGAACTTTATTAGAAGGGAATTTTACGCATGCGAATTTGTTTGTTTTTCATGAGTAAAAAATATATCATTCATTTTCATTAAAAAAACTGAATTGAAGAATCAGTATTTTTCCCAGTGACCTACAATATACACGACTAACTTTACAGTCAAGTGCGACCAGGACCCCACATGCCAGTTTATTACTTGGGAGGGTAATAATTGTGCCATATCCCACAAAGATGCCACGGGTAGTTATGATGCCGTGTACGCCGTCTACTCAAAACGAGATCATTGATCAACTGAAGACGTGAAGCTATATTGTCCATTTACTTGTTTCGATGATCAAATTGTATATTTGTTTCACAAAACAAATTTTTTAATACCGTGAAAATGTCGGATGATTTGATATCATTTTCGACTATTATGTTTTCCACCGTAATTTATTATGCTGTGCACGCTGTCTACTCAAAAAGAGATGATTGAACAAACGAAGAGCTATATTTTATCTGGTGTACTGATTTTATAACTTTTGCTTGTTTTCGATCATACTGTTTATAAACAACCTGGCTATTTTATTAAACTGTTGGTTGCATTGTTTTTTCTAAGATTGATTCTTATATTTTATTTATGAAATTGGAACAATTAAATCAGTTACAGAAAAAAAAATACTTTCAAGGTTCGGCTGAAAGAACTGATGTTGTCTACTCAATAGTTTGCAGATTACATAAAATGGCGAAATTGGTTATACATTAGAGATTATACATTGGTTATACATTATACAGAGAAAACGGTTCTCTATTGATTAAATTACATTGAAAAAGACGTTTCCCGACCATGAAATTGAGAATCTGCTTCTAAACTTCTTAAACGTGGTTATGATAATCCTATGCATGAGAAACTGGTCTTGGCTGTGCCAGAAAATGGATTCTCAATTTCATTGGTGTTCACAATTTTAAATCATCTCTTAAAAGTAGTTATGAGGCATTTGCACAATGGCCTGTAATGTTTTAATCTGTTTTCGTGCAGCTCACGAATATATTATCGACATCGCGTCGGCCATTCACGTCGAACAGCTCACAATTCCAACTTTGTTGCGATAGATATTTGCAAAGAGTTTCACGCGAGCATTTATCTGCAAAAAAGTGTGTTTTTTTTCAGCCATTTTCGGCTCGATTTTGTCTAAACTTGTTCAAGGGATCTGAGTTGAAAAAATTTATGCTAACCATTAAACACAATATCACACATGAGAGACCCTTTTTAAACATATAATAATAAAATAATAAATTTATAAAGATGATTCAGAATCAGATATATAAAGACAGTGAGAGTTTTGAGAAAATGGAAATTCTGATAAAAAAATTACTAACCTTTGCATTCATCCATATTCATGTTGTCACTGTGCCAGTAGTAATCGTGATATCGAATACCTTTCTCACACTCGTAATGATTACCGGAAACTAAACCGAATGTTGTTAAGTAGGATACAGTACAGAACAAAAAAGATGTGACAAAATCGCCGAAGCTACGACAATTATCTGCGTAGCAAAATTTTAACCCCAAAAATGTTCTTATAATTTTTTTTAAACGCCAAAACTTTCTGCCACCGAACTTATATTCCATATCAAGTTTTACTGGCCGTTAACCCCGATTACCTATCGATACCTATTCATTTATTTGCCTGACCATCAGTTGTCTTTATCTGAGGCATATCTACCTTAATTATCTCAATCTAAGCCTAAGCCTTAAGTAGATACATTTTATAACATAATCCTAAGTTATATAAATGGTGACAGCTATTTTTATGACAGTTGACCTTGTTTCTCTTGTGAATAGGTCGCACCGGACGGATTTTATGTCTCAATGAGTAGAATTTTTTTTTGAAATCCTCATAAATTTTCTGGTCAGCGACTTCAGTTTAGATTTCGTTATCGAATTTTTTTGAAAAATCTCGATATCAGATTTGAGTTTTCCATCAAATTTGGAGCCTTCCTGAAATTTTCAAACATCGAAGTCAACCGATTTTAATTTCATTTAGACAATGAATGAAGAACGCTAAATCCGTTGAAAACCATTGAGTACGAAGTTTAAAAAATTCATTCAGGCTCCAAATTTGATGAAGAGTTCGAACCTCAAATTAATTTGTCCAAAAAGTCTGTAAATTAATGTGAACCAAAGTATCCGACCCAACAACTTCAAACTTAATTCTTAAAACTGAACAAATTCAAAAAAATCAATTCGCGCCAAAATAAAATCCGTACGTGCGACTTATTTACAAGAAAAAAATTTCAACTGTCGAAAGAAAAGACGTCATCTTTTATAGCTGTGTCTTTGCTTTAGCCTTAGCCGAAGCCTAAGCTTAAGTCTAACCATCGTTGACCTCCATCTGAGGCACATCCGTCTGAGCGCTGGAGATGCCCACAAAGACGGCAATCGTAACAACAGCCAGCATTTTCAACGTGTGATGATTGTTTCTGGTGCCAATGATTCGTCGGCTGCCGAATATGAATCTGCAATCATAATGTTCATCATCATCATACTATTTGTTTTTATTTCATCAGAGCCAGGTCCAGGAAATATGTACAAAAGCATGAGTACCCATGACAAAGATATTGTATGACTATTTTAATGTATGATAATAATACTTATGCAATCAATGCTTTGGAGATGAGTGAACACTAAATGAATCTTGGTACGCAACTCACAACAATGATGAACAATCATGAGGTCATCATATACGTTACAGGTCGACGGGCAGCAACGATCGAATGACTCCCGCGCGCCATTAAAAAACTAGCAACAATGCTTATTATAAATTATGGTAAATATTTTCAATGATACCTTTTTGAAATTTGAATTCAGAGGATTTAAGCTTTAAATTAAGCTATTCCTTAATCATGTTAAATGATTTATGAAAATATCAACCGAAAAAGTTGTACCTGCTGTTTTTACAGAAACTTTTGCCTTGATAGGAACACGAACTGATTTATTAGCATTCACAAACAATCTTCACCGACTTAATCCAAAACACCCATACTAAGAATCGATTATTCACAGTGGTGTACATTCAAATAACTACGCATTTCTCACTAATAACCCATTGTCCGACCCATTGGCTGACTGAGTTTAAAGTGAGTTTGCAGTTTATCCGTACTGAGTTCGCCACGACGATTTTTACTGCGCTATATAATCGTCATCAGTGAACCCGTGGTCTAACCGGAAATTTAAGCTGATTTGACGTTGGGGAGCTGACGTGGAAAAGATTATTGTTTACTTGGACTTTGTTAACCTACTTATTTGTTCAATGAAGCCATCGAGGTACACTTATACCATATCAGAGTGGTGCTTTCGTAGTGGCCGGAAAGTTGAACTAAACCACAGAGCAACGCCACAGGATCTTTATCTCAAGTCAGGTTTCGAACTTACAAGCGTCGGTTTCTGAGGCTTACGCGTCTTATGCACTAGACCATCCAGGTGACAAATGTAGCCAAACGATTCGATTTTTTTCAAAGCACAGTGATATTGTTCAACTTTTCTGACCACCAAGAAACTGCTCTCTGTTATGGAGTTAGCATGCCTTCTTGGCTTTCGTAATGAAGAAGTAGTGCTGTAATAATTTTCAAATCGGCTGATTACTTGCGGTTAAGCCGATGAGCACGAGTTAGTAGATTTTGTTTTGGAGTCGAAACAGACAAGAAACCGTTAGGTAGTTATCGAAAACGATGATCGCTACCGGAAATCTCTAGAATGGTCTTTATCAACGATCATTAGGTTACGAATAAATAATGAACAGTCCTTATCAATATCTTTTTGAGCTCAAGGGTGTGTCACGAACGTCTTATCACAGCAATCGACAAAGTCATTGAAAAAAACAGCAGGATCAAGACCGTTCTTTTCTGGTTTTCTTTTGCAAGTGAACTCCACATCGCTAATCTGCTTGTGATAAGAGTTGAGTTAGATGGAAGAAAATCACGCAAATACTGATTATTATAGGGGGTACTATATACATACATTACAGGACTTAAAGAAATGGCCGAGTCTGCAGATTTCTTGTGAATTAGCCAGAGTTTCGGTTACAACTGTTTTTGTGCTACTTCTTGAGATTCATGTATAGTTTTAGAGGAAAATTTATCATGAATCTGTAGACAAATCATTGCTCTATATTGTTGCTCAAGAGCTCAAACATCTGTCAAGGGAAACTTCCTTTAAGGGCTATAATAACATATGCACATTTTCACTGAGGGACCAGTTGCTATGGCGACACAAAAAAGAGCACGTGCCCTTCAAGGCCCGTACATACTCCACCATAACACGTAACATAACAAGGCATTATTCACTGACTCATTCACTCACTCACTCATTCACTCACTCACTCACTCCCTCTCTAACTCATCAACCTACTCATTGACAGTCATTGAGTCAGCCATTCACCCCCAACTTTTTATAACCGGCAAAGGCTCGCATGGGGTTTCCAGGCGTTTATATAATTATTTACGGCAACAACAACAACAACAACAACAACAACAACAACAACAACAACAACAACAACAACAACAACAACAACAACAACAACAACAACAACAACAACAACAACAACAACAACAACAACAACAACAACAACAACAACAACAACAACAACAACAACAACAACAACAACAACAACAACAACAACAACAACAACAACAACAACAACAACAACAACAACAACAACAACAACAACAACAACAACAACAACAACAACAACAACAACAACAACAACAACAACAACAACAACAAAACAACAATTGGATACCAACAATTCGTGTAATTTGCAGTTGACCAATGGAATTGATGGGTTGGTGCTGTAAAATAGCCTGTGAAAATATCATAAACCGTTAGCATTACCTGCCTTTTTTCTGTACATACCTCCTGACAGATGACTGTACCACCAAGGTAAAACGGATATGTGCTTGTGTAAAAACTTTTTCAAGCAGGTTCTGGTTCCCTTTTCAGGCAGCGTTATTTTTGAGTGAAAATTTCCTGTAGAGTATCCTTCCTAACCCCTGTTAACCAATTGAATGGTTTCCTTAAGCGAACGTAAACATGTAAGCCCCGTTAAGCGGCGTTTTTTTGTTTGCGCAGGTTGTAGCAAATAGAGCGCAGTGCGCTTGTAATAGTTGTATAGTTGCCTTTATGAATCTGGTCTATAACTTTGTGTTGAGGCGCTTGCCTGGGCAACTTTCCAGACCCCACAGCTTTTTTGAAAGTTTACAGTTTTTATCAAAAATCTGGGAAATGAACCCGGGGACCTCGCATGCTAGGCAAGCGCTTTTGCGCTGCACTACTGAGCCGATGCAACTAAGCTGCATACACCCGACTATAACTGGCTCGCTACGCTCGCATGCTTTCTACAACATAGGGCCTATGCTACAACACGTGCATGAACAAATAATGAATTCTCCTCTGCGGGGCCCTACGCGTTTGTCCTCGCTCCGCTCGGACAAGCCAGCCTTTACGATAGGTTATCGGGGGATCGCAGACAGTAAAACTTTGCATGGAAGAGAAATGTTGCTCGAAAAAAACCAAATTCGAAAAATCTGTGGGGTTTGTAATCATGCCTTGCCTGGCGACCCGAGCCGATTTTACTACATAACTGGAACCGTTCAACAGGGCGCAGAAAAGAAATGTTCTGGTTGGTCGAACAAAGACCTGATTGACTGACTGAATGACTGGCTGACTAGCTGACTAGCTGACTGACTGACTGACTGACTGACTGACCAAGGCATTTCGAGCGCTAATAGTCCTCTTTGTGAACGCCACTCGGTTGTCGGTCAACGCGCAGTAGGATGAGGCGTAGAAGCATTGCTGAAGCAAGTGATTTGTTGACTGACTGTTTCTTGCGATATATTGTTTCTTGCGATATTAACTTTCAAATTTTGCCAATGATTGACTGACTGTTTGACTGACGAATATATTGTATGACTGACCGACAAACACGTTGGAACCAATGCCAAGTTGGTGCATGCCGTCTGGGTGGCCCGACCCGCTTCGAAAGACAATGTTGTCACGATAGAGATCGGCGAGTCACATGACCCATCCGGCACGCGGTCACCCAATAAACTGAAAATGAAAAATCAAGTGACTGACTGACTGACTGACAGGCTGGCTGACTGACTGACTGACTGACGGACTGACTGACTGACTGACTGACTGACTGACTGACTGACTGACTGATTGACTGACTGATTCAATTACTGACTGACTGACCGACTGGCCGACTGATGGATTTAACAAATGTCTGAACAACAAACTAACCATGGGAATGCCTGATTAAATAATTGATAAATATATGCACCTGATTGGTCGAGAAAAACGGGCACTCTGTTCAGAGTGGATGTACCGAATGACCGCCAAAATCACGATCAACGCACACCAACTAATCTCTTTTGATCACTGAAAGTTGTCTCTTGAATCATTTCAGTATACAATATAGTAAACTAACCTACACACATATAGATACGTGTTTTATTTTATTTAGTATGTAATTTTAAATATAAACTGAATGATGTTTTATTAGGAATTTCGAAAACACCGACAACGTTTCACAATATTTAGTGAAGGACCTCTTTAACCTCGATGCATCGGCCAATGTTTATTTCAGCGTGCGAATGTTATCGGCTTTAGTATACATATGTAATCGATACACAGTAAAAATCATGCCGTTATTAAAATAAGGTTGACATAAGCTGCCTGACTGACTGACTGACTATGTAACTGACATGACTGACTGACTGACTGACTGATGGATTGATGGACTGACTGACTGACTGATGGACTGACTGACTGACTGACTGGCTGATTGACTGACTGACTGACTGATGGACTTACTGACTGACTGACTGACTGACTGACTGACTGACTGACTGACTGACTGACTGACTGACTGACTGACTGACTGACTGACTGACTGAATACTCATTCTCTGGCTGGCTGACTGACTGACTTACTGACTGACTGACTAACTAACTGACTGACTGACTTACTAACTAACTGACTGACTGATTGACAGACTGAATAAAAAAGGCGTTGGTCTAATGTTCATATTATACCGACGACTGTCTGACAAACTGTTTGTGTATCTGACATAATGGGTGCAACAGAAGTAAGTTTCGAAATGAACCTCAATAACAGCTGAGCGCAAACATGACTATGTACGTGACTGGCTGAACGGTTTCCGGATTTACTGACGGGTTGTTTGTTTGACTTAATCACGAAACCCATGACAGGCAACCAACGGATCGTATACATAAAACACAACCGTATACTCTAAAACGAACTAATTATCCTTCGCTTACCAGTATAAATATAAAACTTGCATCCTATGGTTTCCCCCGACCGGTCGAAAGTAATATAATTCATCCATCATTTCAGAATGGAACTGTTTTGCCTTTCGGGTTCAATAACACGACCCGTTATTTGTGGTAGTTACATGTTAATTGTCGTTTCAATAGGTGAAAATTTTGGTGAAACAGTTCAAATCGACATGTGATTGATGTTTTCCGTCTTAGCAACGTTTTTACATTTGATACAAATCAGATGATACAGCAGTTGTGCTGCTTAAAAAAAACGTTCGATTAATTACGTGAACATACTAATATAGTCAATTTATCGAAGTTCGTTTTATTTTAACCTGTCGGCAAATTTCACACACGATTTTGTTTTGTTTCGCGGTCTCTTCCTGCATAAATGCAAGCTTTCTTTTAGTATAGTTAGTTATCGACACAGTGGTAAATAACAAACGTTAATTTTACGACGAAGCTAATTGACACGACCCGTGATTGATGTGCTCATTTGAACAACCAGAACTACGATTACATTTTGTTACATACATTCATCACGCGCAATAGTTTGATGACCGAAGGCAGTTTCGCATCGTTTTCTCGAATTTTGCTAAAAAAATAATGAGAAAAGTCATTGATCGTTGACTTCACGGATGCTGAATGGACAAGTTTACGTAACTGTACCATTCGATGTACTTCTATTTGTAATTCAAAGCATTCTGGTGGTGAGTAAACCAAGTGGAGTGAGTCAACCTGAATACACCTTCCCTACCTAGTTAACTAATGTCAATGGCGGACTCGCAGGCGAACCAGTAAATTATTTAATGCAAAGAGAGTTCCTCAAAGAAGGGCAATGGGTAGTTTTCAGGATATTTAACATAATGGTACACCTCTCCTGTATTAGCGGACAAAAAAGGAAACGGTAGTGTATTTATTGCATAAATGAGATACTTTAAATTACGGTATCATTACGTATGATCAATTACAGGCATGTTGCTACATATATCGGCTGTAAAACATGCAAAACTGATTCTAATCAAAAATTTTAATTTTCAGCTTATCGGGCAAAGATTGTACTATTGTCACAGGCAATACCTGGGATTTGGTTAAACAATATTGAAAAAAAGTACTTAATCGTTGACTCCGATGGACAAGTTCACGTACAGTACAGGACAAAAAGATGTGACCAATTCGCCGAAGCTTCGGAGAGTGTGCGCGAAGCTTCGGCGAGGGGATGCTCTTCGCTGATTGGTTGGAAGCGTGGGAATTTTTTTGTGAGACTCTCCGAAGCTTCGGCGAGGATTTTAGGAAACTCAAAAACTATACAGTTGTGAAAAAACAATTAATGGTAAATGAAATTTTAGTTAGTATTTTTTTTCATTTCATTGTCGTGTGAATGACTAAATCTGTTTATGAATACACCAGCATGCATCATACATGCCATTTCTATGCGCCTTTGACATTGATGTTCGCAATCGCAACGTGGTATGTCGCATGATCTACCTTTGATTCACTAACGGACGAGAAGGGGTGGCATTCCCCAATCTTTGACGTTTTCAGAACGTAAATATTGTTCCCTAAGGTGTAGGTAAAATGGCCTGAAAACTGCCAGTTTCCCTCTTTGACGAATTTCCCCTCCCTTCGGAGGATTGGTTCGTCCGCCAGTGCTTTGATGATATGGCAGTACCTTAATTAATGCATTTAAAAACATCCACCAGGCATCGCCGTATTATTTTTGCTGATTTTACATGTCCCTGTAAGAAAGATTGCGTAATAAAGGTGGTTTGGCTATCGGCTGTAGAGCCAGTAGAGGTGTGGGTCTGACCACTGGCGGATGAGGGAAGAACGGGAAAGTGGAATTCCCCCCTCTTTGGCATTTTCAGAAAGCAGAATTTGCTCCTTAAGGTGTAGGTAAAATGATCTGAAACTGCCAATTCCCCCCTCTTTGGCGAAATTCCCCTCCCTTTGAAGAAATAGCTCGTCCGCCAGTGGGTCTGACCTTGAGGTATGCTCAAAGACAGAGCTCAATCATTCTATTAAAAGTGAATAATTAACGTTATCAGACACTTTATTTGATAACCGAACGAAAAATTGTAAATTATCTGTAACAATTTATCGAAAACAATCATACGAATGAACCAAATCATCATTACATAAATTTCCGATAAGATCAGAAATTTGTCTGTGAACAATCGGATTCATCACTTGCCGAAGCTTCGGAGAGTGCCGCAAAAAAATTCCCACGCTCCCAACCAATCAGCAAAGAGCATTCCCTCGCCGAAGCTTCGCGCACACTCTCCGAAGCTTCGGCGAATTGGTCACATCTTTTTGTCCTGTACTGTAACTGTATCACTCGTTGTACTTATATTTGTAATCCAAAGCATGTTGGTAAAGTCTCAAACAGAAAATGGAAATATTGGATCAGTGCTGACCTTCAAAAACTCTTTATGAAAAAAGTCTGCGCCTTTAAATTATGGAAACTCACCCTTTGTCTGTCATACTTTAACAAATCTCGACAATTGCGTTCAAACTGTTAAAAATTATATTCTACTCTAAAAAATTGTTAATTCCAGCCCTTCATTCAATGCCCTGGTTGCATATTTGGAAGCTGCGGCAGTTTTTTGTGAACAATCCGAATTTGACTTCTCTTTATTTATAAAGAACTTCCACATAAAAATAAGAAACCATATTCGTGTAGTAAATTGGTGTTTTTCGATCATAAATATTCCGACGTTTTCCGATCCAAGGAGACACAAAACAGTTATCAGCCTCTACATACAGTAAAATTCAGTTGAGTACAGGGTTCGACACTTGCCGAAGCTTCGGAGATTGCAACGAAAAACTGCCCACGCTCACAACCAATAAGCGAATAGCATTCACTTGCCAAAGCTTCGGCAAATTTGTCACATCTTTTTGTTCTGTACTGTAGCGATAGGAAACTCGAATCGGCGAAAACTCAACGCCATCACGTCCAGCTACTCAGAATTGACTAATCCATATATCAAATTTGAAGATCAACGTTTTTAATGGTACCCATACAGTATAATGGCACGGAACAGTTCTGAGGCTGTACATACGGTAAAACTCAGTTGAGTACAGGGTTCGAGCCTGAAAAAAATATTTTCATTAAATTGGACTAAATATCAGTTGCACACCATTAACTGGACCCAACAAGTACGATTTTTGTATCGTCAGTCTTTCATGGCACATTTGTGCCACTCTTGTTTGGTTCATGGAGTTAACTCAAAAATAGCCAAAATCATGTTTTACCGGCTTATATCCTGATATAGAAAACTCGGATCGGCAAAAACTCAACGCCATCGTATTCAGTTTAGCTTTGCAAACTTAATAGACAGTTGCGTAGAAACAGATTCCTTAACTAAAAAAATACCTGTTTTGTGTCATTATATGGGTACCATTAAAAACGTTGATCAGCGAATTTATTGTTTTTTTTAAGTCAATTCTGACTAGACGTTGAAGACAAGATGACGTTGAGTTTTGGCCCATCCTGATTTCCTATCGCGAATCGCGATATTTGTATAAGTCGATAAAACATGATTTGGGCTGATTTTGAGCTGATTCCATGGAACGCATTATGAGTGGAACACATGTGCCATGAATGACTGACGATCAAAAAGTCATACATGATCGGTCCATTTAGGTGTGTAAAACTGATATTTAGTCGAATTCACCGAAAATATTTTCATGCTCAAACCACGTACTCGTCTGAATTCTAGCGTATGTAGAGTCTTAGAACTTTTTTGTGTCATTATATGGGTACCATTAAAAAACATTGATCGGCCAATTTGAGGTTTTAATCAGTCAATTCTGACTAGCTTTACACGATGGCGTTGAGTTTCCGCCGCTCCGAGTCTCATATCAAGACACATAAGCCGATAAAACATGATTTGTGCTAATTTTGAGTTGTTTCCATGGAACGCGTTAAAAGTCGCACACATGAGCCATGAATGACTGACGATCGAAAAATCACACTTGGTTGGGACAAGTTAGTGCTGTGCAACTGTTAATTAGTCGAATTTACCGAAATTATTGTTTCAGGCTCAAACCCTGTACTCAACTGAGTTTTACCGTATGTATGTAGAGTTTACTAGAATGCTTTGCATTACCAATAGAAGCACATCAAATGATACATTAACGTTAACTTGTTCAATCAGCATCCACGGAGTCAACGATCAATGACTTTTCTCAATATCTTTTTAGAAAATTCCGGAAAACGATGCGAAATTGCCTTCGGTCATCAAACTGTTGCGTGTGATGAATGTATGTAACAAAATTTAACAGTAGTTCTGGTTGTTCAAATGAGCACATCAATCACGGGTCAGGTCAATTAGCTTCGTGGGAAACATTTTTGAGCAACGGAATTGCTGCATCATCTGATGTGTCTCGACACTGTGCTAAAACGGAAACGTTAATCACATGTCGAGTTGAACTGCTCCACCAAAATTTTCATCTATTGAAACTACAACAAGTTTATAAAAGAACCATACCGCTACGTAACTTGACATGTAACTACCACAAACAACGGTTCGTGTTATTGAACCGGAAAGGAAAAAAATCTCATCTGAAATGATGGATGAATAACATTATTATCAACCGGTTGGGGATATACTGGTAAGCGAAGGATAATTAATACGTTTAGAGTATGCATCTCATGATTTCCTACAAACGGTTGGATTTTATGTACATATATAGCGTATCCGGATAGTCTATGTAGGCGCGTGAAGCATAAAAATGTCGCTCCTGAAACATTATTCTTCACAGTTAGCGGATGAGAAGGAAAAGGACAAGTGGAATTTCCCTTCCTCTAACGGAAAAATTGTGCATTTATTCCTTTAGGCATGTATAAAATGACCTCAAAAGATCCGATTCTCCTTTTTTGAAAAAGAATTCCCCTACCTTTGGTGGTTTGGCCCATCCGCGCATGCGCACAGTAATGTTTCAGGAGCGACATTTTTCAGCTTAACGCGCTCACACAGACGGCGCGAATACGCTATAGTATACCATCCGTTGCCTGTCATGGGTTCCGTGATTTAAATCACAAAAACAACCTCTCAGTAAACAGTAAATAAGGAAACTATTTAACCTGTCACGTACCTACATAATAATCATACGGTTACTTTGCGCTGAGCTGTTGTTGAGGTTCATTTCGAAACTTACATCTGTTGCATATAGTCAGACAAAATGGCAGACAGTCAGTATGGTATGAATAATAGACCTAACGTCTTTTTTTTAGATTCAGTCCGTTAGTCAGTCGGTAAGTCAGTCAGTCAGTTAGTCAGTACGTCAGCCATCCAGCCAGAGAGTCAGTCAGTCAGTCGGTCAGTCAGTCACTTAGTCAGTCAGTCAGTCAGTCAGTCAGTCAGTCGGTCAGTCAGTCAGTCAGCCAGTCGGTCAGAGAGTTTTTCATTAAATCTGTCAGTCTGACAGTTGATCAGTCAGTCAGTCAGTCAGTCAGTCAGTCAGCCAGCCAGCCAGCCAGGCAGCCAGCCAGTCAGTCAGTCAGTCGGTCAGTCAGTCATTCAGTCAGTCAGTCAGTCAGTCAGTCAGTCAGTCAGTCAGTCAGCCAGTTAGTGCATCAGTCAGTCAGTCATGTCAATTACATAGTCAGTCAGAAAGTCAGGTAGCTTATTAGTAAACGAATTCTATTCCCATCAAGAAACTGAAAAATTTAAAGTATCCTGGTAGTATTCGAATCCACGACCTTCCGTTCAGTACACGGACGTGCTAACCGCTACACCACAGGTACTCCTGTCTAGCACTGTCGTAACTAAGACTTAAACTGAATGCGGCGGGAGTTTTTATGTCAACCTTATTTTAATAAAGGCTTGTTTTTTTACTGTGTATCGAATAAACTAAACCCGATAACAATCGTAGGGGCCCGCTGAAAGAAACACTGAACTATCTGAAAGAAACACTGCATCGAAAATACAGAGATCCTTCACTAAATGTTGTGAAACATTGTCAGTGTTTTCAAAACTCCTATTAAAACATCACTCAGTATATATTTATAAAACTATAAGATAAGTGTCTGTATGTGTGTAGACTAGTATACTATATAGTATTTAATAGAAAACTTTCAGTGATCGAAACAACGACTATATAAAAAATGAGCTGGTGTGCGTTGATCGTGATCTTCACGGTCATTGGGTACAGTCAGTCTGAACAAAGTGCCCGTTCTTTTCAACCAATCAGGTGCGTATATGTATTTATCAGTCAATTTTATCAAGCTGATTCTTGGTTAGTTTGTTATTCAGACATTTGTTAAACCTATCAGTCGGCCAGTCGGTCAGTCAGTCAGTTACATAATTAGTAGGTCAGCCATCCAGCCAGAGAGTCAGTCAATCTGTCAGTCAGTCAGTCAGTCAGTCAGTCAGTCAGTCATTCAGTCAGTCAGTCAGTCAATCAGTCAGTCAGTCAGTCAGTCAGTCAGTCAGTCAGTCAGTCAGTCGGTCAGTCAGCCAGTCAGTAAGTCAATCAGTCAGTCAGTCAGTCACTTGATTATTCATTTTCAGTTTATTGGGTGACCACGTGCCGGATGGGTCATGTGACTCGCCGATCTCTATCGTGACAACTTTGTCTTTCGAAGCGGGTCGAGCCACCCAGACGGCATGCACCAACTTGCCATTTGACCCAACGTGTTTATCGGTCAGTCATTTAGTCTATCCGTCAGTCAAACAGTCAGTCAGTCATTGAAAGTCAATATCGCAAAAAACAGCCAGTCAATAAATCACTTGCTTCAGCAATGCTTCTACGCCTCATCCGACTGTTCGTTGAACGATGGCCGAGTGGCGTTAATAAAGAGGACTATTAGCACTCGAAATGTGTTGGTCAGCAGTTCAGTCAGTCAGTCAGTCAGTCAGGCAGTTGGGTCGACCAACCAGGGATTTTTTCTGTACCCTGCAGACCCTGTTGAATGGTTCCGACCCTGTTGAACGCTTCAAGTTATGTGATAAAATCGGCAAAAAACCACTCGGGTTGCCAGGCAAGCGCCTCAACACAAAATTATAGAAGGCATTAAAATTATTGCATAAAAGGCAACTATACAACTACTACTAGCGCACTGCGCTCTATTTGCTACAACATGTGCAAACAAAAACACCGCCGCTTCGCGGTGCTTACATGTTTTCGTTCGCTTAATGAAACCATTCAATTGGTTAACGCTCCTAGGAAAGGGAACCAAAACCTGCTTGAAAAAGTTATTACGCGAGCAAAAATCCTTTTTAGCTTGGTGTTACAACCATTTGTCAGGAGGTATAAAAAGAAAAAAAGGCAGATAATGCTTACGGTTTATGATTCTTTCACAGGCTATTTTGCTGCACCAACCCATCGATCCCATTGGTCAACTGCAAATCATACGAATTGTTGGTGTTGTTGTTGTTGTTGTTGTTGTTGTTGTTGTTGTTGTTGTTGTTGTTGTTGTTGTTGTTGTTGTTGTTGTTGTTGTTGTTGTTGTTGTTGTTGTTTTTGTTGTTGTTGTTTTTGTTGTTTGTTGTTGTTGTTGTTGTTGTTGTTGTTGTTGTTGTTGTTGTTGTTGTTGTTGTTGTTGTTGTTGTTGTTGTTGTTGTTGTTGTTGTTGTTGTTGTTGTTGTTGTTGTTGTTGTTGTTGTTGTTGTTGTTGTTGTTGTTGTTGTTGTTGTTGTTGTTGTTGTTGTTGTTGTTGTTGTTGTTGTTGTTGTTGTTGTTGTTGTTGTTGTTGTTGTTGTTGTTGTTGTTGTTGTTGTTGTTGTTGGTTGTTGTTGTTGGTTGTTGTTGTTGTTGTTGTTGTTATTGTTGTTATTATTGTTTTTGTTACCGTAAATAATAATATAAACGCAGTGCTGAGACTAACGAGAAGCGAACGATCAGACTGAGGCAAGAGCCTGGAAACCCCATGCGAGCCTTTACCGGTTATAAAAAGTTAGGGGGTGAATGACTGACTCAATTACTGTCAGTGAGTAAGTCGATGAGTGAGTTAATGAATGAGTGAGTGAGTGAGTGAGTGAGTGAGAGAGAGAGTGAGTGAGTGAGTGAGTGAGTGAGTGAGTGAGTGAGTGAGTGAGTGAGTTAATAAATGAGTGAGTGAGTGAGTGAGTGAGAGAGAGAGAGAGTGAGTGAGTGAGTGAGTGAGTGAGTGAGTGAGTGAGTGAGTGAGTGAGTGAGTGAATGAATGAGTGAGTGAGTGAGTTAATGAGTGAGTCAGGGAGTGAGTGAGTGAGTGAGTGAGTGAGTTAGTGAGTGAGTGAGTGAGTGAGTGATTGAGTGAGTGAGTGAGTGAGTGAGTGAGTGAGTGAGTGAGTGAGTGAGTGAGTGAGAGTTTATGATTGTCAAGATATTTATTCAGAGAAAGCTCTCGATTGTTTCTGTCCGTATGCGAGCTGGAAATTACGGTCCATGGCAACAGAACCTGCGGCACAAATGATAACGATAAACATCGAGTTAGAATATATTATTGTCGTAAAATGATTGTTCAAACATTTCAACATCCGGTGTGGAGTTGCTTAACGTTCATGATTTGCTAATGGACTAATTTAACCCTTTACGAAAAGCGCAAGAACGTGTTTCACACTGTTTTATATAGAGGTCGCGAATATCTGGTTGCAGATTGAACTTCGCACAAGAGGCGGACAAGGTGAACCTCTGAAAATAAGGGAATCATTCCGAAGACGCGAAATTTGCAGTTTTCAACCCAAATTACCTATGTATATCTCAGGAAATAAAATATGCAAAAAAAGGTCGAAGAAAGGGGAATTTCCTTTCTCCGACCCTTGTCATCCGCTCTTGGACTAAAAGCTGAGATAACTGAATCATTTGAAACTGGCTTTTTTCGGTCGGCTGAACATTAAAACGAACATACAACTTAATTTTGATATTTCGTAAGCTTTTATTTGAGCAATTCCACACTGACAGATTTTAGTTGAACTGTGTTGCAGTTACCAAAGCCGACAACTCAGTTGCATAAATATTTTGGTTATCACCGTAGCATGTTAAAGCCTAACTTATTAGGACAATCTTAAATAAGAATATAATCTCACTTGTATACCTATTACATGACGTTGTATTTAAGAGTCGATGCCAGAGAAAAGCACCCGTCCGGGCAGTTTTCCTCAGATTTTTCGAAATCGTTAATTTCGCTGTTATTAAAGCTATATATGCAGAAAAATGTGGCGATTCTGAAAATATTCTTTGTTTTCAAATTTGATCGACAGAATTCATAGGAAACTCCTTTTTCTGACCACAGGTCAAATGGTTTTGAAAAAAATCGACTTTTTCATGAATTTATCAATTTCTCTATATGTGAGCTTCAGAGGCTCATAATATTTCAGATTTAAGTTTTCCAGGTCATTATCGATTTGTGTTTACAATTTCAGTTTGAAAAACAAATTTTTCATTTGTCAATTTCTTCTCTAAACATGGGACCTTTTACAAGGCGACGAGATTCTCAATCGTTTCTAAGCGCCTAGAAAGTTGTGCGCGTAAATCTAAAAGCTCCTATCGGCATAAATTAGTAGTCTTTTATATGGAGAATATTTTGAAATTAACCATTTCATAGCAATTTCCTATATCTTTCATAATACCTCTAAGAAGATTCAAATATGCGTGCCAAGCTTACGCTGGAACACGCGCTTTCTACGTGATTTTCAGCCGACGGTGTTTTTAACATCGTTATGTCATATAACGTTGCAGTTTTTGTTAAAAAAATATGGCAAGACTTCGTGCTACGCATCAGGATTATAATTTTCCCCATATTCTAACGATTCAGCGAAAAAAATAGTCCGAAACCATCGTATGGGTATCGAACCCGAAACCTGGCGCGTGCAAAACTAAAGTGCTAACCACTATGTCAAACACGCGATGAGTAGTCATGCGCCTTACACGATTATTACGCATTTGGCTGCTTGTTGACGTTCCATGTGTGTTAGTCTTGGAACTCCCATGAAGGTGCTAAACCACAAGTTTCTTCAACTTCTTTGACGAACTGTGAAAGATATGGGAAATTGCTATAAAATGGTTAATTTCAAAAGATTCTCCATATAAAAGACTACTAATTTATGCCGATAGGAGCTTTTAGATTTACGCGCACAAATTTCTAGGCGCTTGGAAACGATTGAGAATCTCGTTGCCTTGTAAAAGGTCCCATGTTTAGAGAAGATATTGACAAACGAAGAATTTGTTTTTCAAACTGAAATTGTATACACAAATCGATAATGACCTGGAAAATATATATCTCAAATATTATGAGCCTCTAAAGCTCACATATAGAGAAATTGATAAATTCATGAAAAAGTCGATTTTTTCCAAAACCATTTGACCTGTGGTCAGAAAAAGGAGTTTCCTATGAATTCTGTCGATCAAATTTGAAAACAAAGAATATTTTCAGAATCGCCACATTTTTCTGCATATATAGCTTTAATAACAGCGAAATTAATGATTTCGAAAAATCTGAGGAAAACGGCCCGGACGGGTGCTTTTCTCTGGCATCGACTCTTAAGTAGGTAGAATGAGTTCCTCAATTATATCTTTTCAGGGTTTGTTGTTTTAAAATGTTGTTTTGCGGGACGGTTACGCACGTATGCAAGAAAAAATTGCAATTTTTCTGATGTTGTCCGAACGCTATGTGAATTGTTTTCATTTCTCGACTGAAGCGCGATAAAACATGCGTGAGTTCAAACTGCGCGCCAGAAAGTTTTTGACTAACAAGAACCCCTGTGAACCTGAAAACATTTTCTCTTTTCAAAACTAGTATTCAAAATTAGGAACCGCATCAACAGCAGCAGCAGCATCAGGAGCCACAAAATCAACAACAAGAACAACAACATCATCATCAACAACAACAACAACAACAACAACAACAACAACAACAACAACAACAACAACAACAACAACAACAACAACAACAACAACAACAACAACAACATCAGCAGCAGCAGCAGCAGCAGCAGCAGCATCACCAAAAAACGCAACAACAAAGGCTAGAAGAACTGAGAAGAAATCGGTTCGATGAAGCCAAAGCAGATCAGGCGAACAAAGCAGCTCAAAATGGACAACAGGTAACAAAGTGTGTGGGGAACGTTTTATTGTGACTGAACGGTTTATTGATTTGCGGATTTCGTGATTTCGTGTATGCCCGTATTCGATGACATTATTTAGCAACTGCAGAAAGATTCAGTTAATGTATGAAAGAGTGCGCGGATGTTGCACGTATGAAATTTTGACCTGGTAAAGACAATGCACATTTCAGAATGTTCAAAGTCAACAAGGTCAAAGTGGACAAGGACAAAGTGCAACAGGTCAAAGCGGACAAGCACAAAATGGACCGGGCCAAAGTGGACAAAGTCAGTATGGACCGGATCAAAGTGGACAAAGTCAGTATGGACCGGGTCAAAGTGGACAGAACCAATATGGATCTGGTCAAAGTGGACAGAGTCAGTATGGACCAGGTCAAAGTGGACAGAGTCAGTATGGACCAGGGCAATATAATCCAAGCGACCCAATTCCGAAGGAAGCGATTTCTGATGTTTACAAGAACATTGATTTGTACCAGCTGCACAGCGAACATGCCATTTTCGAAAAGGTCAGTTCGTAACGGCTTCATATATGTATGTACTGTAAGTTTTTACTAAAAAGAAAACGTTAGGTGTTTTTCATACATATGTGCTTTGCATTGCTCAAAACGTTCGAAAGGTGAAAATAAGCAGTGGATCCACGTTAAGTATAAGTATATATGGTCTATGACAAGAAATATATCAGCCTTAACCTTGTTGTTCTAGAGGCACGAAAAAGTCTTGATAAAATCTTTGATATTTGATCACACTGTTCCAGTTTCTGATTTAATCAGATATAGCAGGTGTAAATGTTAAAGATAATTTTCATGTTGCCCTTGATTGTGCGGTCGGGTGTACGATTGGGGCGTCAATCGGGGCGGTCATTGGATACTGGCTTCATGGTGAGTAAGTGAGTGAGTGACTTAGAGACTGAGTGCGTAATTTATCCAGGCAATGAGTGAATGAATGAGGGAGTGAGTGAGTGCGTGAGTGATTGAGTGAGCTGCAAGAACATGCTCAAAAAAGGGTGCTACACGGAAACGTGGAAGGCTCTGATGCCAGCCATCTCGTACACGCACGACGGCAATACGGACCAATCATTCAACCCGGGGCCGGAAGTTGTCACTGCCTTCATCACCTGCGAGCTGCCCTACACCTACAGAGATGGTTGAGTTTTCCCCACTTTTTTTACTTGAACCTTTTTAACATTCGAACTAGCTTATTTTTTCCTAGTTTCACACTGACCCATTGTTTTTTTCTCGGTGGCTATTGCAAAAAAAGTTCGATGTTTGATGAAGTAAACTTTATGTCGATATTTTCTTTCTTCGAGTATTTCTGTACTTATTTTGGGGCACATCGGTGTTGTTAAGGTTGAATATGGACAAACCTGATGTGCAAGATTTATAAGAAGGAAAACCACGCTCCATGCGCTGGCGTGTGCTTGTGGATGCAGAGTTCTATCAGCATGTTGATTTGATAAGTGTTACCAATTCGGTGTTTTTATTATATTATAACATGTGTTTAACATTTTGTTCAACTAAATGATTTGTTGAATTATCAAAAAATGCGTTTGTAACGGTCCCGCTAACCTTAAAAAACCAATTACATTGCAAAGACATGAAAAACGGGGGTGTCGGGAATTTTGTCACAAAACTCGATTCCTGAATTTGATTTGCTGAGATAGAATTGACAAAATGTCCAGAATTTGTCTGTCACTCGGCGCAAAAGTTTTTGAAATCGACAAAATAGTGTGGTTAGCATTCAAAACAAAAATTAGGACATCTGTACATACATCTACTAGCCCAGTATATGTGATTTTCTTCAAATTTATGTTACAAGAAAGTGCTGAAAATAAAACCTTTGAAATTACATAAACATGTGTTAATTTTTTTCAGGTGCACCAACAACATCAACCTGTAAAACGTTGAACAATTGGGAACCCAGACCACAGGTTTCGACATTTTGCTCTCAACGTTAGTTGGTCTGAACTCGATTCTGGAGTAGTACACCTCTGATAATTGCAATTGCAACTCTAAATCACTGATTTACAGGTTTTCCAATGAAAAAAGCTAATTAAAATTGAATAAAAAATTCGTGTAAATTCAGCCAGTCGGATAGTACAAATTAGAACTTCAAAATAACTTATTTTTTGGTGAACTTGCCGACCTATCCACTTCAAAAGCTTATGATGTAACCATACGTAAATTTTTTTTATGAATCATTTTTTGCGAAAATTAATTATTTATGAAAAATTAGTCTTTTAAAATTACTAAAATTATCCTGAATAATCACTAAAGCCGCAACCGTATGACATGGTACAATTAGGTACCTAATTTACAATGTTATACATCAAATTATATTTGCTCAATGTATCAATCAAATTATATACATAAGTATGTCATATAATTTTAGCTTGCAAAAAACGTATCAGTGGCACCGCACCAACTATGTATGAAGATGAATACGAGCCAGGTTTAAACAAACATTTTGAATTTAATGAAAACTGATTCATTGGCTTACTCACTCATCCAACCCCACACTCAACCTCTGTATTATCTCCCTAGGTACAACCTTATCCGGAAGGGGTTCCACCACCGACCCAAACGAGTGTAACGTCATGGAAAACTACGTAACCGCCGATTATGAGGACTTCGGTTCTACGATGATCACATCCATTTGTACAGATGGAGAATGGGACAAACCCAGGATTGATTGTGTGCCGAGTTAGTATGCGGAATAACGTGAAGCTGAAGAGATATATAGATTTGTGAGTCACATAATGAGTGCTGAGTGAATGTAATGCGTAGAAGAACGAATGCGACTTGATTGAACGGACAAACGACATTTATCGAGCATATAATCAGGCTGTGATACAACATTGCTTATACTGTCTCCCGTACCTGATGACGCTGAAGACCCGACCAATACCCCGGATTATGCTCCCGATGGTAAAAACAGTTTGCGGGTTTGTTTGTTGATCAGTCATACTCGCTATTTTAACCAGTCAATCATTTTGGTAAATACTTTTTCAAACTTACATAATCTTCGATCACGCCAAAACTTTTATGTTCCCACTTGCCAACTTATCTTCTCAGATTAGGTAAAACTCCTTTAAATTTTAGTTCCTTAAATCTTAAATCCTTCTGTGATAAATAGTCAACTGTAAGTGAGTATTAGTTAATGATTGGAGTAAATGAGTAGTAGTTTAGGTTTTAAGAGAGTGATCAATGAGCCTGACCCAAAAAAATTTAAACCAAAAAAGTCCCTTTCAAAATATCCATACCAAAAAAAAATGATTTTTTTCTGGATATACCAGAAAGTCAGTTTGGATTTCTGCTAATCCAAAACAAATCCAAACCGAAAACATCACGTGTTTTCGTTGTACCAAAAGCAATCGTGGTGTATCAGTGTATGTTCGGCTTCGGCGTATTTACTTTGTGTACATTTATTCGCGAATTAATCACTACGGATGAATGGACTTCGACTACCTCAAGGTCGAACGCTTCATAACGCCTAACCGTCCTTATTATGCAATCGTTCTTAACCGGGTAATAACTTCTTAACCGCTTAATATGAAACCATAGTTTTTAGAAAAGTTTTACGGGTGACATTTTTTGTAGTATCTGTAAATATGCAACCAGGACCTGAGATGAAAAATGTCCAAAAATACGGCGATGCCTGGTGGAAGTCCTATATCAAGCCAATGTAGATATGTGATTTACAACGTTGGAAACACTGATGACGCATTTAGCTGCAATCAAGCTTAAGAAATACGTGTTAAGCTAATGCGGGCAGCAGATGACATGAATTTTTCATATACATATTTTTCGTTTGTCATCCGCGACAAATGCATAACTATATGTACGTATTGTCCATACTGTAGATACCTGTTGCGTTTTTATTGACTCACCTGATCACGTTCACGCACAAATTACCATGTTTTTTGTATGACGGATTAAAAGAGGAAGTTTTTTGGTATGCATTTGTTTCGGGTGGATTTTTTTGGTATGGATTTGTTTTGGTATAGGCAAATCAAGTTTTTGTTTGGTTTGGGTTTTTTTGTACACTATCGTGAACAAATACAGATGACTACCTCAACATTGTCATGCGATACTTCGATTAAACCAGTGCTGATGGACCCAGAAAAAGCGTGCTTCGGCTCAACACTAACTTCAACGTGCGATCCACAACACACTTGGTATCCGGCTGGACCGTTCACCTGCAGTTATTGTTTGTGAAAATACTGTCGCAGTTTCATTCACTTCATAACAAAGTTATCAGTTTGAGTTCAATCGACACATACAAACTTAATATTCAAAGCATGTTGCTTGCGGAAATCAGTAACACATGCTGAAGAGTTTCACGCACTTTCAGACTGCGATGCGGATTCGATTGTGCTAGGATCTGAAGGCAAGACGGCTACAATAACGGGTGACGGACATGTGTGCTCGGGTACAAAACCAAGAACGCTAACTATTGGTTGGACAATGCATGGGTCTGAACTGTAAAAGGTTTCATCGGGTTACAGTGGTTGACATAAATTTCAAACCATCTAACTTTTAATCATTAACTTAGCGGCTGTTGTATATATAACTGACCCGGTGAAGCTCATGTCTAACACGTTGGGACAAACACATAAATATTCACCCAATTATACTACATCTATCCTCTATATAAAAAGAATAGAGTTTGTATGTAAGTTTGTATGTCCACACGATGAATCGATATAAATATCAGAAATGAAACTCTGAAAAACTCTTTCAGTCATTTATTTAAAAATGTTAAGCTCAGATTAAAAGTTCAATGAAGAAAAATCATCGCCACCCTCTCAGTCGATTAACACCGATTTCCATAACTATACATAGTGCCTCAACTCACCTTCAATGTACCTCAGTTTTCCGTGAGGTCAAGATAACTCAAGAGTTGAAAATATTCTGTAGGTTTCCAACGGGACGGTTCCTGTAGGTTTCCAACGGAACGGGTAAAAAATTACAATACCTAATAGAAAAAAATAAGTGAGTCAATCAATAGTTTTTCCACGGGTTCTTTTCAGTGTAATGCTAAACTTAAACTAACTCCACCATAATTATTTTTTAGAAAATTAAATCAAGATTTAACGGGTCGGGTGAGTTCAACGTTTATAATAACATATTGGGTCGGATACTCCTATGTATGTATAACATTACCTTATGAGTTTTCAACTGGTCGGGTATACTTTATGAAGAAAAGTAAGATGAGTTGGGATCTTCACGGGTGACAAACTTTTTTCCACGGGTTTTTCTCACTGTAACTATGTTAAAACAAATTTATCTCGGAACAATTTTCAACAGTCAACGGGTCAGGTTCGGGTGGATTAAACCCGTGTAGTTTTAAACGGGTGATAAAATTAGTTGTTAAAAAGACTAAAAGTGGTATATGGTATAAGCTAATTTTGAATATCGACGGATTTGTACGAATAACATCTTTGTAAACTTAACTCTCAGTTGCGTAGCAACGGGTTTACCCTAGTTATTTATACTAATTTTAGCGTGACAGACACACACACACACGGACATGGATTTTAATATATTAGACTAGGGTAAACCCGTTGCAAAGCAACGGATGCTTAATTATCTGCATTTAACTAACAATACAAATTTTCTACAAATCTATTTTTTTGTTTTCAAACTCTTTGCTGCGCAACTGAGAGTATTTATTACCCGTAAGTAACGAATTCCAACAAACTTTTTATTTGATCTGTGATGTAACATGACCTAAAATTATAGTGGTCAACAACCAAATTTGATGTTGTGAATATACCCGTTACTTCTCAACAAATTCAGTCACTAAAGCTATTGTTTTGTGTTATTTGTTAACTCAACCCGTCTCAGTAAACCCCAAAAATATATATTTTGAACTGTTATTACCCGTCCCGTCGAGATGCACTCTCTCACACCCGTTAATTACAAAGCTTACAAAACGTAATCAGTACTGTTAACATAACCCAAACCCGTCCAGTATAATCCAAGTTATGTATGTAAGTTGATAAAAAAATTCTAAAAATTGATTCATTGTTATCACCCGTCCGGTGAAGATCTAACACCCGTTCATTAAAAACCCAAGTCATGTCGCAGTTCAGTTGACGGGACATGTGAGGTGGTGTTGATGACTTTCATTGTTGAGGGTGATTTTTTTTGCAATATGTAAGCTTCTGGTTCCGAATTTTGACCCGCACCGTTAATCATGACCTACATAATTACTGGTTGAGATGGCTTTCTTATTTCCTAAAAGGTCGTTTAAATGAGGGGTACGCGATGATTGGTTTTGATGTTATGTTGTATCGTTGAGGAGTTCAGTATGGGTTGCGACTGAGAGAGTGTTGATGACAAATTAAATTTTAATTCGTCGATAGAGAGTGATGATGAATAAAAATCCTTCGTAAAAATGGCGAATAGAGGTTTTGAACATTTCGTTTCTGATATTTATACTCAGCGTGACTGACACACACACGGACATGGATTTTAATATATTAGTCTTATATATTAAAACTCAATGTCCGTTTGTATGTCCGCAAGCGATTCGCTATAAATATCAGAAGTGAAACGCAAAAAAACTCTTTTATTCATTTGTTTCCAAGAGAGTAATCATCATCACCTTTTCTGATAAAAGTTGAGGATAAATGATCATCGGCACCCTCGAAGGTTGTACCCGATATGCTGATCCGGAAATATCAACCTCAACTGAACTGACCTCAACTGAAGGTCCCGTAAATTTTTGTGCCACGGGAGTGGAGTGGAAATATCATTGACCTTAACTGAATTGGTCCGTAATTGGTGTGCCTCGGGTTTCAATGTTTCTATTTTAATGTGGGAATGAAAAAACTTTTTCAATGATTAAATGGAAGCATCAACACCTTTTGTCTCGAACTGTTGAACGTAATCAGTCTTTTTCAAATAAAGTATTTTTGTTAAAATCAAAAGCCTAAAACGTTATGTTCAGGTGTCCGGGTGAAGTTTTTTCATCTAATGTTCAGTACAAGCTTTCGGGTCGGGTCATGAGATAATAAAAGTGCCATTTTCACGAGACGGGGCTTAAAAATATGATATTTCATGGATCGAAAACACAATTTTTAATAGCCAAATTTATGCGTTCAAATGTTTTCCACGAGTTCTTTTTTACTACTCTTACCCTGCACGTATACTAAAAGGTTTAAAGTTAAATTTAAAAAAGTCGGGTAAGTTAAACGGGTTGATATTGTGAGTTATAGATTACCTCATATCGTGTAATCAGTGAAAAATATCTTAGGAGTTGACAACGGGACATGTGGAAACAATATGTTTTATGAATAAAAGAAGCTGTATTCAGTTGAAAACTTTACGGGTGGCTCTAACTTTTCTACGGGTTTTTGTTGCAGTAATTCTGTCAATAAACTAAACTCTAGACTAAAGTTTGAACAATCAACGGGTCGGGTTAACACAACCGAACAACACTTTTAATGGTATACAAAAGTATATATCATCGGGTTTGGTGCAGGAAATGGTCATTATTTAACTTGATCGTCCGTTGCCCTGCAACGGGTATACTAGGGTAAACCCGTTGCAGGGCAACGGACGATCAAGTTAAATAATAACCATTTCTTGCACTAAACCCGAGGATGAAGTATATTTTTGCATACCATTATAAGTGTTCGGTTGTGTTAACCCGACCCGTTGATTGTTCAAACTTTAGTCTAGAGTTTAGTTTAATGACAGAATACTGTAACAAAAACCCGTCAAAAAGTTAGAGCCACCCGTAACGTTTTCAACTCAATACAACTTCTTTTATATATTTCCCTGATTACACGATATGGAGTAATCTATAACGCACAATTTGAACCCATTGAAACTGACTTTTTAAATTTTAACTTTATACCCACTCAGTATAATTACAGGGTAACATTAGTTAAAAGAACCCGTGGAAAATAGTTGAAATTACAACCCGTGGAGTTTGGCTATTATTATTTTTTTTCGATCCATGAAATATTATATTTAAGCCCCATCTCGTAATAAATGGTACTTTATTTATCTCATGACCCGACCCGATAATTTGGAGTGAACATTAGATGAAAAAACTTCACCCGACCACCTAAACACAAAATTTTTGACTTTTGATTTTAACAAAAGTCTTTTATTTGAAAAAGACTGATTACGTTTTACAGTTTAGCTAGAAATAAATTCTTGGCGAAAGGCGTCATGTTTCGGTTAATCATGGAAAAAGCTTTTGTATTCCCACATTAAAATAGAAACATTGAAACCCGTGGCACAACAATTACGGTAACTTCAGTTAAGGTCAATGATATTTCCAGTTCAGTGAATTTAGGGAACCTCCTTTGAGGGTGTTGATGACAATATCAACTCAACTTTTATGAGAGAGGGTGATGATGATTATACTTTTTTGTTTCTGCATGAAAATGACATAAAGAGTTTATTTGCGTTTCACTTCTGATACTTATAAGGAACCGCTTGCGGACATACATACATACATACATACATACGGACATTGGAGTTTTAATCTATACTAGGGTAAACCCGTTGCAGGGCAACGGATGATCAAGTTAAATAATCACCGTTTGTAGGAAATCATAAGTTTCATGCTCCGAAATCGAAGAATTATCTATGTACGTTTTTATGTAAACCATAAAAACGTTTAATTCAGTTTAATTCACCTGACCTGTGTACTATAAAAAATGTGTTCGCATATTAATTTCTTAACATGATTAAAGTGAGAATAACCCGTGGAAAAAAAGTTTGTCACCGGACAGTTCCCAACTCATACCCGCTTTTGTCATACTTACATCTCATCTTTATAAATTAATAAATTCATTCAAATATCTACTGTATTTCTACCCGTCCCGTGGAAAAAACAAAAAAACTAATTTTTATTTGAACGAAAAAACATAAGCACCCATGGCCACAACAGTTAGCAGCACAATAAAACTACAATTTCAGTTAAGTTCCATGATGTTTCCAGTTCAAAATAATGGGGAAATCCCTGGGTGTCAAAGACAATATTTATGTATGATAGAATTCGTAGCTTCTGAATGTGATTAGTTAAGAGAATGAAACATTTCAAATAAACCGATCATAAATGTTAAACTTCATTTTAATTATCTTGACCTCATGGATAATTGAGGTACATCAAAGGTGAGTTGAGATATCATGTTACGTTTAGTTCAGGAAATCGGTGTTGATCGATTGGTAGGGTGGCGATGATTTTTCTTTCTTTGATCTCAACGTAACTTTTCTAAATGAATGATTAAAAGAGTTTTTGGGCGTTGCGTTTCTGATATTTATATCGAACTGGCTCTGGACATACATACATACGGACATTGCTATTTTTATTATAAGACTAGGGTAAACCCGTTGCTACGCAACTGTGGATTGATTTAAAAAAACTCAACTATCGTATTTAAACTCAGACAAACTTATCGGTTTGTTCATCAGCTTCTCTTTAACCCAGGAAATCATTAGATCCATGATGGTGCGATAATTTATGTATCCCCGTTCAATTGAATATCGACATAACTTTTTTGCTAGTGTAAATCTGACCCGTTGAAATGTGATCCATTTTAGCTGAACGGAGTTGAATTTTTTAACACCCTGTTCAATAAGACAACCCGTTTTTTTAATTTTTAATATACATAATGTAGAGCAGAGCATAACATGGGTAATTTATAACTACTCTGAAAATTTCTTTGATTTATTATTTTTACCCGTTTCGTGGAAAACCAAAAACCAAATTTTATTTAAACCTAAAAACATACAGGAAGCACCCGTGGCCACAACAGTTAGTGGCACAATAAAACTACAATTCCAGTTAAGGTAAATGATGTTTCCACTTCAAAATATGGGAAACATCCTTGGGTGTCGATGACAACTTTTATGTGAGTAGGTGGTGATGATAGAATTCGTAGTTTCTGATTGTGATTAATTATGAGAATAAAACATTTCGATTAAACCGATCATAAATGTTGAACGACATTTTAATTATCTTGACCTCATCGATAATTGAGGTACATACATTGAAGGTGAGTTGAGGCATCATGTTGTGTTTGGTTCTGGAAATCGGTGTCAATTCATTGGGAAGGTGATGATGATTATTCCTCATTGAACTTTTAATCATAGTTCGTTTTTATAAATAAATGATCGAAAGAGTTTTTGAGCGATGCATCGCTGCTATTTAAGCGCTTTGAGTAGACAAACATACATCTTATACTATTTTATATATATAAGATAGGGTAAACCCGTTGCAGGGCAACGGATGATCAAGTTAAATAATGACCGTTTGTAGGAAATCATAAGTTTCATGCTCCGAAATCAATGAATTATCTATGTACGTTTATTGTAAACCATACAAACGTTTTATTCAGTTTAATTCACCTAACCTGTAATTTCTTAAAATAATTAAAGTGAGAATAACCCATGGAAAAAAATTTCACCCGTACAGTTCCCAACTCATACCCGCTTTTCTCATACTTCTATACTCATCTTTATGAAACAATAAATTCGTTCAAATATATACTGTATTTTTACCCGTCCCGTGGAAAACCAAAAAACTAATTTTTATTTGAATCAAAAAACATAAGCACCCGTGGCCACAACAGTTAGCAGCACATTAAAACAAAACTACAATTCCAGTTTTAAGATCAATGATGTTTCAAGTTCAAAATGTAGGGGAAATCCTTGAGTGTCGATAACAACATTTATGTATGATAGAATTCGTAGTTTCTGAGTGTGATTAATTATGAGAATGAAACATTTCAAATAAATCGATCTTAAATGTTAAACTTCATTTTAATTATCTTGACCTCATGGATAATTGAGGTACATTAAAGGTGAGTTGAGGTATCATGTTGTTTAGTTCAGGAAATCAGTGTTGATTGTTTGGTAGGGTGGCGATGATTTTTCTTTATTGAACTTTTGATCTCAGCGTAACTTTTCTAAATAAATGAATAAATGATTAAAAGGGTTTTTGGGCGTTGCGTTTCTGATATTTATATCGAACTCGCTCTGGACATACATACATACGGACATTGCTATTTTTATATATAAGACTAGGGTAAACCCGTTGCAGGGCAACGGACGATCAAGTTAAATAATAACCATTTCCTGCACTAAACCCGAGGATGAAGTATATTTTTGTATACCATTATAAGTGTTCGGTTGTGTTAACCCGACCCGTTGATTGTTCAAACTTTAGTCTAGAGTTTTTTGTTTATTGACAGAATACTGTAACAAAAACCCGTCAAAAAGTTAGAGCCACCCGTAACGTTTTCAACTCAATACAACTTCTTTTATATATTTCCCTGATTACACGACATGGAGTAATCTATAACGCACAATATGAACCCGTTGAACCCGACTTTTTAAATTTTAACTTTATACCCACTCAGTATAGTTACAGGGTATTTGGAGTGAACATAAGATGAAAAAACTTCACCCGACCACCTAAACACAAATTTTTTGGCTTTTGATTTTAACAAAAGTCTTTTATTTGAAAAAGACTGATTACGTTTTACAGTTTAGCTAGAAATAAATTATTGACGAAAGGTGTCATGTTTCGGTTAATCATGGAAAAAACTTTTGTATTCCCACATTAAAATAGAAACATTGAAACCCGTGGCACAACAATTACGGTAACTTCAGTTAAGGTCAATGATATTTCCAGTTCAGTGAATTTAGGGAACCTCCTTTGAGGGTGTTGATGACAATATCAACTCAACTTTTATGAGAGAGGGTGATGATGATTATACTTTTTTTGTTTCTGCATGAAAATGACATAAAAAGTTTATTTGCGTTTCACTTCTGATATTTATATGGAACCGCTTGCGGACATACATACATACATACATACATACGGACATTGGAGTTTTAATATATCTATATAATTAAAATCCATGTCCGTTTGTGTGTATGTATGTGTGTCACGCTCTGCTCTATATAAGATCGAAACGAAACGCTCATAACCTCTTTTTATCATTTGGAACCCATTGGTTTAATCATCGTCACCACCTTCCTGATCAAAAGATTAAAACAAATCATCACATACCCTTCAACATGACAAACACTTACCTCAACCTTTACCTCAATTATCCAAGAGGTCAAGATAATTAAAATGTAGTTTAACATTTATGATCGGTTCATTCGAATTCGAATTCTATCGAAATGTTTCATTCTCATGATTAATCACATTCAGAAACTACGAATTTTATCATCATCACCTACTCACAGATGTATGTGAGAGTACCCAAAGATGTTCCCCATATTTTGAACTGGAAAATCATTCATCTCAACTGGCATTGCAGTTTTAATGTGACGCTAACTGTTGTGGCCACGGGTGCTTACGTTTTTAGGTTTGAATAAAAGTTGGGTTTTCACGGAACGGGTAAACATCTTTGTATATTTAAACGAATATATATAATGGATATATGAACGAAGACTAATTAATAATAAGTGTTTAACTTCACGGGTGGCTCTACGTTTTTCCACGGTTATTCTCACTGTCACTTGAACTAATCTTAGGACAACAGTTTGAACAAGTCAATGTGAAATTAGAGTCAAATGAGTCGATTAAATTAAATGTTATGAAATTTTAAGTCAAGTTCACAAGTTATAAATTACCCATATTGTGTTCAAAATTTTGTATGACACATACATTTGTAAAAAAACGGGTTATGTTATTCAACAACGTTCAGCTAAAATAGATTAGAGTGTTTTATGAAATATAAACTAATGATGAAACAAACTAATTTCAACGGGTCAGTTAAATTACACTGACTTCAAAAAAATTTATGCAAATATTCAATTAAACGGGTACACGTATGTAAATCATCGCATCCTCATACATCTTATGATTTCTCAGGCTAAAGAGAAGCTATTGAACGAATCGATAGGTTTGTCTGAGTTTAAATACAATAGTTGAGTTTTTAAACACGATCCACAGTTGCGTAGCAACGGGTTTACCCTAGTCTATATATAAATTAGACGATGTATGTATGTATGTGTGTCACGCTTTTTTAGTATAAAAGTAACCAAATAACTCTCAAACCCTTTCTTTAATTGATGGGAAACTTGAAAAAATCATCGTCACCCTCATGATGGCAACAAGAAAACAAATCATCACATACCCTTCAACCTGACCAATTCTAACCTCAACCGGTGGTTAGGTCATGATAGTTGAAATTTAATAACACATTTTTATTGGATCACTTAAAAATTTATTAAACAGCGTTGCAATCATCAGTACCCCCTCGAGTGACTGAACCACAAAACTTCCAAGTAAACTAATTGAAAAATGTTGCAAACTCTATGCATTTTGGAATCAACGGATTTAATGTACCGGTGGTAATTTTCATTATCAGTTGTGCTTGAATAGAATAAAAAATGTATGCCTCCAGACTAGCTGAATCAAGCTGGAATTCTCATCAAACCGTTACATTTTGACGGGCTGAAACAAACTAATCTCAAAAAGACTGAATCAAATAACTTTAATTGATCTTCAAAGACACTAATTACGGGTCGGGTATTACGGACAAGACGGGTAATATTATTCTGCATATTTTTCTCATTATCAGCTGTGTTTGAATAATATAATGAAATTATGCCAGCAGAGCAGTCAAATCAAGCTGAACTTTTCATCAAACCGTTTGATTTCAACGGGTTTAAATAAAAAAGTCTTATGAATGTTTTGAATCCATAAACTTTATTTGAACTTCAGAAACTTTTTAATTGGTTAAATTCCATGTCTTTGAATGTAAATAGGTTACTCCCATTTTGTTTGTATTACAGTTATTTAAATAACTGACGGGTTTACACAATGTTTTTATAGGATAGTTGATTTTTGTTAACGTAAGAAACAGTTGCGTAGCAACGGGTTTACCCTAGTAAGATATCTTATTATTTAAAATCCATGTTTGTATGTGTGTCACGCTAGGCTCTATATAAGATCGCAACGAAACGCTCAGAACCTCTTTTCATCATTCGGAACCAATTGGTTTATTCATCGGCACCCTCTTGATCGCAAGAATAAAACAAATCATCACGTACCCTTCAACCAAACATAAACTTACATCAACCGACGCTTCCTCAACTCACCTTTAATGCACCTCAATTATTCATGAGGTCAAGATAATTAAAATGTAGTTTAACAATTATCTATATAATTAAAATCCATGTCCGTTTGTGTGTATGTGTGTGTGTCACGCTGTGCTCTATATAAGATCGAAACGAAACGCTCAGAACCTCTTTTTGTCATTTGGAACCCATTGGTTTATTCATCGTCGCCCTCCTGATCGAAAGATTAAAACAAATCATCACATACCCTTCAACATTACAAAAACTCACCTCAACCGACGCTTTCTCAACTCACCTTTAATGTACCTCAATTATCCATGAGGTCAAGATAATTAAAATGTAGTTTAACATTTATGATCGGTTTATTCGAATTCTATCGAAATGTTCCATTCTCATAATTAATCACATTCAGAAACTACGAATTCTATCATCATCACCTACTCAAATGAGAGCACCCAAAGATGTTCCCCATATTTTGAATTGGAAACATCATTGATCTCAACTGGAATTGTAGTTTTATTGTGCCGTTAACTGTTGTGGCCACGGGTGCTTATGTTTTTAGGTTTAAAGATTTAGGTTTGTTTTTTTGTTTCTATAGGACGGGTAAAAAATATATATTTGAACGAATATATATTCAACGGATATATGAACGAAGACTAATTAAAATAATTAGTGTATAACTTCACGGGTGGCTTTAACTTTTTCTACGGGTATTCTCACTGTAATTTGAACTAATCTTAGGATAGCAGTTTGAACAAGTCAGTGTGAAATTAGAGTCAAAGGGTCGATTAAATTAAATGTAATGAAATTTTAAGTTAAGCTATAAATAACCCATATAATGATGCTTTATATTATGTATGACAGATACATTTGTAAAAACGGGTTGTGTTGTTGAAAAGTGTGTATGATATTAAAAAACGTTCAGCTAAAATAGATTAGTGTAGTTGATGAAATAAACTAATTTTAACGAGTCAGGCAAATTACACTGGCTACAAAAATTATGTAGAAACTCAATTAAACGGGCACACGTATGTAAATTATCGCATCCTCATGCATCTCATGATTTCCTGGGCTAAAGAGAAGCTAATGAACGAATGGATACGTTTTTTTCTGAGTTTAAACACAATAGTCGAGTTATTTAAATGTAATCCACAGGTGCGTAGCAACGGGTTTACCCTAGTCTATATATATAAAATAGTAGAAGATGTATCTATCTTTGTATGTCTACTCAAAGCGCTTAAATAGCAGCGATGCATCGCTCAAAAACTCTTTCGATCATTTATTTATAAAAATCGAACTATGATTAAAAGTTTAATGAGGAATAATCATCATCACCTTCCCAATGAATTGACACCGATTTCTAGAACCAAACACAACATGATGCCTCAACTCACCTTCAATGTATGTACCTCAATTATCGATGAGGTCAAGATAATTAAAATGTCGTTCAACATTTTTGATCGGTTTAATCGAAATGTTTCATTCTCATATTTAATCACAATCAGAAACTACGAATTCTATCATCACCACCTACTCACATAAAAGTGGTCATCGACACCCAAAGATGTTTCCCATATTTTGAAGTGGAAACATATTTTACATTAACAGGAATTGTAGTTTAATTGTGCCACTTACTGTTGTGGCCACGGGTGCTTCCTGTATGTTTTTAGGTTTAAATAAAATTTGGTTTTTTGGTTTTCCACGAGTCGGGTAAAAATAATAAATCTAATGAAATTTTCAGAATAGTTATAAATTACCCATGTTATGCTCTGCACTTTATGTATGACAGGTAAATTAAAAAAACGGGTTTTCTCATTGAACAGGGTGTATAAAATTTAGTTCCGTTCAGCTAAAATGGATCACATTTCAACGGGTCAGGTTTACACTAGCAAAAAAGTTATGACGATATTCAATTAAACGGAGATACATAAATTATTGCACCATCATGGATCTAATGATTTCCTGGACTAACGAGAAGCTGATGAACAAACCGATAGGTTTGTCTGAGTTTAAATACGGTAGTTGAGTTTTTTAAATCAATCCACAGTTGCGTAGCAACGGGTTTACCCTAGTCTATATATAAATTAGACAATGTATGTCGGTTTGTGTGTGTGTCACGCTTCAGTATAAATACCAGGAAAGAACATTAAAACACCTTTTATTACTCGATGTCAGAATCAAAATAAATCATCACGTCCCCTTCAGTTGTTTTTCAAATCCGACCTTTAACTCAACCGGCATTGACGTGTTGGAATTTCATAATTACTCTCACTTGGTTTACTCAACTTTTATTACGAAGTCATCAACACCCGTTCAACTGATTTTCAAACCTGAAATCTCCACATTCCTGAAGGTCATAATAATGGCCTTTCATGAGCAATTTTATTGATTCACGCAATGATTCGTTTTTAACAAACGGTGATATCATCAAACCCTCCCATTCACTGAACTGGAAAACTTGAAGACCTTAAAACTGATATGCCGCTTAATATTGTGGTAGTTCGAAATGAAAACTTAAGATTAAAAAAGATCGGGTAAAGTTTGAATATTTCAGCTGGTCATCCTTCATTATCCGAAGATCATAATTGTTTTATACGGGATGGGTAAAACATGATTCTTCATTATAAAAATAGCGGGTTATTTGATCTTTTCCGCGGGTCCTTTTTAGTGTGTTCCTGGAGTTGAATTAATCTCAAACCAACCAATATTCGGACAATAAACTTCGAACTTAATGTGTCGGATAAGTTGATGTATTAAAATAACGGGTAACGAGTTTTCAACAGAAGGCAATATATTGTTTTTTTTCTAAAAATATTGTTAGAAGTTTCAACTTGACTTGAACTATGAATCAATGATAACTTGAGTTGCATAACAACGGGTTCGTGGTACATATAACGAAGCTCATTTTGTATGTTGACGGGTTTACTTCGATAATATCTTCTGCAAACTCAACACTCAGTTGCGTAGCAACGGGTTTACCCTAGTAAATTAGACGATGTATGTATGTATGTGTGTCACGCTTTTTTAGTATAAAAGTAACCAAATAACTCTCAAACCCTTTCTTTAATTGATGGGAAACTTGGAAAAATCATCGTCACCCTCATGATGGCAAAAGAAAACAAATCATCACATACCCTTCAACCTGACCAATTCTAACCTCAACCGGTGGTTAGTTCATGATAATTGAAATTCGATAACACTTTTTATTGGATCACTCAAAAATTTATTAAACAGGGTTACAATCATCAGTAACCCCTCGAGTGACTGAACCACAAAACTTCCAAGTAAACTCATAAAAAAATATTGCATTCTATGCATTTTGGAATCAATGGATTTAATGTACCGGTGGTAATTTTCATTATCAGTTGTGCTTGAATAGAATAAAAAAGTTATGCCTGCAGACTAGCTGAATCAAGCTGAAATTCTCATAAACCGTTTCATGTTAACGGGCTGAAACAAACTAAACTCAAAAAGACTGAATCAAATAACTTTAATTGATCTTCGAAAACACTAATTACGGGTCGGGTCGGTGAAGTTAATTCAGCTTATCTTCACTGCTGATTATGAAGTCGGGTCATGAAATATAAAATATGCTATGGTTTTTAACGGGACCTAAAATCATTATATTTTATTGACAAAAAGTTCCACCGGTTTTTATTACTGTTATTTTGTATATGACATTATCCTAAGACAAGTCAAATTATTCAAGCTTATCATATCACACAGTATTATGTCGAGTCAGGAATAAAAAAATTTTGTTCAAATCAATTCATTGATTACGGGTCGGGTCAAGTTATTTTAAAGTTACTACTACTCTTCATGGATTAGAGGTCGGGTAATGACATGAAAATATGTTATGGTTTTCAACGGGACGGGTGAAATGATAATAGTTTATGGACAAAAAATAGGCGCTTTTAAGTTTTTCAATTTTCACGGGTTGCTCTGATTTTTTTACACGGATTTTGTAATGTAATGTAATTGATGTAACGTACTTTTGATTACTGTAATTTTGTATTTGAACTAACATCCAAACAAAAATGTAAGTCAGATTTTAATAAATCGGGCAAGTTTTACTTATTTAAACAACGGGTTATGATATTTATTTTACAATAGTTAGCTTTGTAAATTTAACAAACAGTTGCGTAGCAACGGGTTTACCCTAGTATATAAGATTAGAAGATATCACGAAAGAACACTGAAAACCTTTTATTACTTCATGGAAACAAAAAAATAAATCATCGCCTTCCCTTCATTCTGACCAGAATTTATGTAGCTCAACCGAGGCTAAGGTCATGATATTTCGGTAAGGTTATGATAATTGCGATCCATATTTTTTTTTGTTTCATTCACTAATTATTTCTTTTCAACAAAGGTTGCAATCATCAGCACCTTCCTCGAATGGCTGAACTTACGGACAACAACAAATTTTTCGAGGAAACTTTATGAACAACGTTTTAGTCCATGCTCTTTGTATTTGAAGAATGGAAGGTTCAATGAAGAAAAATCATCACCACCCTCCCGATCGATAAACACTATTTCCTGAACTGAACATAACATGTTGCTAATATTTCGATTATGTATGTACATATGTACCTCAATCATCCGTGAGGTGAAAACAATCAAAATCTAATTTAACTGTTTCTGTTCTTAAAAAATTTGAAAAAAATCGTTTTGGGTTTGAAACGGGACGGGTGACCAATAATTTATTTTATGAACGAAAAACACTGGGTGATAAGGGATTTTTTTCTCAGAGTTCATACTGTTATTTGAATTCATCTTGGGAAAACAGTTTTTAGACAAAAACACAAGTCTAATGGGTCGGGTAAATTTTATGTATTGAAAATTCAGTTAAGTTATAAATTACCGTACATCAATCAAAATCGTAATCAATCAAACGACGAGTTGTGTTTTGGAGAAGGGTGTGTAAAACTCCACGCCGTTAAGCTAAAATAGATTATTAAAGTAATGGATGAAAAAAAACTATTTTCCACGGTCAAGTAATTTCAACTGAATAAATAAATTATATTGATACTCAATGAAACAGGGGTTAGTTATTTTACATCGCGTCAGCGTACATATCATAATTTCCTGTAAATGAGCTAAAGAGACGCTAATGAACGAGTCAATGGGTTTTGTATGAGTTTGAATACAATAGTTGAGTTTGGTACAATCAAAAAACAGTTGCGTAGCAACGGGTTTACCTTAGAATTTACAATTATGTGACATACATTCTGTGATGTACATTCTTGTAAAATGATTGGTGAGCTTTTTTATACTTTATCGAAAAGTACTTAATACAAATATATTAGCTAATAATTTTCAGAGAAAAACACACTTCGTTATAAAAAAAAACAATAGATTTCAAGCGACAACAGGTTATCTTACACGAATAAAAAAAAATTATTTAGTGATTTGATCGTGAGGAAGAATGAAATAAAAATTCTGTTGTAAATAAAAGCTATAAGGTGCGTTCGTTATTGCTCTGGAAACCGCTGTTTTCTTTTGATTTTAAAATTTATTGCGCCAAGTTGTAGACAATTATTGGCTACTTTGTTTATTAACTTATTTTCAAAAATCGAAGTTAAGAATCGGTATTTAAGATGAATTTCTTTACACCCCATTTTGTTTTTTTTCATATCAGTTAGTTGACGTTTGAAGGTGCATCATTTTTTATTTGGTTGAACCGATACAAATAATGTAACTGGTTATATTATTTTAACATGGAAAACATGAGGCACCGGGTTGCCTACGCAAGCGCATGCCTGCCGTTGCGGTGTTGAACTGCAGTGTGGTGTGCTGCCGCACAGCTGATGGTACTGGTAAGCTGCAATTGGTTATCTTATGTTCCCACTGATCTGGTTTTCCTGTTTTCCTGGTTAAAATAATAGTTATTAAGTTTTCTTCTTCTGCTTTCTTTGGGTCGACACTTAAACAAATAGTTGAACTTGCGTTCGCAGTGGTCATGCTGTACATTGAAACGTCTAACTGATATAAGAAAGCCAAAAACAGGTATGTATAGTGCTGACAAACTTCTATTAGAAAATTTTGTTTGTAACATTTTGTCCTGTACAAATACAAATTATGGATCCACACAAAAACTGCTTCGAAAATGGTACTGTTTTCCAAGTGAATTATATTTTAGTTATTTCAAAACTCACATTGGGTTCATGAATCATATCTTTACAGTATGAATAAATTTGTATGTATGATTTTGTCGTATTTATCGTTTTTCAGGCTAAAAATAGCTTTCATAGCAAAAAACTTTAAAAGTAGTAAAAACGCAGTAAAAGCAAAGTTGCCCTTCATTAAATCTATGTTTTATAGTCTCAATATGAGCTTAGAAGCACTTGAAGTTTATTTCATCTCCAGAACAATCATTTTCGAGGTGGTTTTTGTGTGGATCCAAAATTCGCATTTGTGCATGACAAAATGTTACAAACAACATTTTCTAATAGAAGTTTGACAGCACTATATGTTAGGAAATCCGCCATAAATACCGAATCGTAACTCCGTATTTTTTATTAATAAAATAGCCAAGAATTGTCTACAATTTGGCGCAAACATTTTGAAAATCGAATGAGAATTTTGTTTTTAGGGCAATTACAAAAGTTTATTTTTAAGTGGGTCACCTTGTACAATTACTTTATTTGGTCAATGTTTCCTCCATCGAATCTTGTTTTCTATATGTTCAAGGTTGTCTTGCCACGTCCTAAACAGGGAATCGTATGGGTAAATTTTACATAACCCAGTGATTTAAAATCCAATCACTTAGCCACTAATAATAACTTTTATCGAAAACGAGCTTATAAGATTTGCAGAGTGCGATTTTGCTGCTGGATTTGGTCTGGACTTTGATAACGCGTTTTATAATTCCCGAGACCAAACTGTGCTTCATCGGCAGCGGCAGCTCTTCGAGTGCACCGGACACGCAACTTGGACGCCCGCTTTACCGATATCAGCATCGTGCACCAAAAGTTAGGATGAGAAAGATATGATCAAACATATTTGAAAAAATTTATATATTATTAAAAAGAGGGTCATTGTAGAAAAATGCCTGATACTCAATGAGATATGTTAAGCTCCAACATCATATCCAAAAAAATCTTTCAATACAGCTTGCGACTCGAAGGAGCTCATCTTGCCCGCTCTGGTTGATACCGTTGATCCTACGCTAGCACTAGCAGCGACCCCTCATAACGTGTTGAGCGTTCAGGTTGGAAGGAAACATTTGTGGACAACTTGGAACCTCTCTTTTATAGGACACAAGCGCGACCGTGACATGCGCCGACCCAAAGCCTGTTATCATGGATAATACTGGTGCGTGCCTCGCTTCTCCCATCACCGAAATTTGCAATTCAGATCAATCATGGACGCCTGGAAAAACGTACACTTGTGGATATTGTACGTTATTTTTTAATTTTCACTGCATGTGCAGTTAGCATACGCACTCTTATAACCAATTACGTAGCACAAACTTTGAAACATTTACGCTGAACTAATTTTCATAATCTCCGCAGTTATTATCTTGAAATTTCAGCCTGTGATGCTTATGATATAACGCTCGGATCTGAAGGTGAAACGGCCCAAATTACGTTTGATGATCATGTGTGCTTGGGCACCAAGCCAAGAAAATTGACAATAGGTTATTCCTACGTTCCCATGTTCGACTTTATGAACCTGTGATTAAATTATCAAAAAAAACGAAGATATCGGTGACAATTTCGGTATCATTTTCTTTAAGTCAATTGCTATTTGACAATTTAGCACATCATATTTTTAACCACAAATGCGAATACACTTATCGGATAAGTGAGCAATATTTTTCCTTAAAGTGTGCGATTTTGCTGCTGGATTCGGCTTGGATTTGGATGACGCTTTCTTCACCTCCCGAAACGGCGCATTGTTGAAGACCGAACCCCAAGTCTTCGAGTGCACTGGACACGACACCTGGACACCAGTTGCGCCGACGACCGCATCTTGCACCAATAGTAAGTCATGCAGATGTTGAGATACAACATGTTCTGTTATTTATGAAAAAAAACATGAAGTTCATTTTCCAGCTTCAAAGTTAGTCGCTATAGGGGATGAGTAACAAATTAGGGAAAACTAAGTATGTTCCGAAAATCAAAATATGTATATCATAAACAGCGCGTGTGTGACGATAACTGCTCAATATTTTTAAAGCACGTGGTGTACCACAACGAAAAGCATGTGTTTTGAGGCTGAGGCAGTACAAAAACACATACACGTTTGTTGTGAACGAGCTCATTGATGATCATTAACGTTTGCATTCAAGATAAATGGGCGTGAAATCACATGCTTTATGTTGTGAGACCACATGTGCTTGAAAACAATACGTATTTCAAACCAATGAGTGCGGAGCACATGCGTAGGTAACCATTTATGTTAGAAATGTTTTTTTAGTATTCGGGGTCACGACTATCTTGCTCAAGTAAGTTTCCCCATACCTAACGTTTTAAGCTGGAATGTGAACTTGCATGTTTTGAAATTCAGGGCAAAGGAACATGCTATAATACCAATTGAACTGGTCGCTGTTTATGTCGCTATGTCGCATTGTCAATGAGACGTTGATTTGTTTCAGCATGCAACTCCTTCAGACTTATCTTGCCCGTACAGTTCAGAGTTAACCCTACCTTAACCTTGGAAGCCACACCGGATGACTTTTACAGTGTCCAGGTGAGGATCAACAGTTTATGAGGAAGCGTTATAGCTTAATAAACTGATTAGTGTTTGATTCATGATATTTGATGCTGGGCAAATCACAAGCCTTGCACTCGTACAGCTCAAAATAATTGAGGATATTGATATTAATAATATACATTTTGGTAAAAAATATTAAAGAGACAACTTTAAACTTTACTTTCATAAAATTGAATTCATAAAATCAATTGTTTATAATTGCAGGACACAATCGCGACAGTGTCATGTGACGATCCAGCTTTCCCAGTGGTCGTGGATGAAACTGGCGCATGCATGGTCTCTCCTGTCACCGAAAAATGTAATCCAGATAAAACCTGGTCACCTGGCAAAATGTACACATGCGGATATTGTGAGTTCACGCTATTAAAAAGAATAGTTTGAGAAATCGACAGCCGTCAATTGAACGTTTGAAGTTATGCGATAAACGAACATGTAAGAAATTGTATTTTCTCTAACGTGATTCTTCAATTCGTCGGTGTGTTTGTCATACACTTAAGTAGGTAGCCATATTATAATGTAAACTATGGTGTTTTCAATATCGCATAGTGAGGCACAAAGGCTATGCAAACAAAATTCAAAATTTTCAAAATAATACTCGTGTTGTTTACATGCAGCTTGCGATGAGCCTACAATAACGATGGGATCGAATCTGGGCTTGACGATACCCGTAATCACGTTCAGTCCATTAGCGTGCTCTTGGACAACACCAACAAAAATCATCATCGGTTATATGGACATGCTGTGTGTATGTGTGTGTGTATAGGTGTGTTTGTGTGTGTGTGTGTGTGTGTGCGTGTGTGTGTGTGTATGTGTGTGTGTGTGTGTGTGTGTGTGTGTGTGTGTGTGTGTGTGTGTGTGTGTGTGTGTGTGTGTGTTTGTGTGTGTGTGTGTCTCTGTGTGTGTGCGTTTTTGTGTGTGTGTGTGTGTGTGTGTGTGTGTGTGTGTGTGTGTGTGTGTGTGTGTGTGTGTGTGTGTGTGTGTGTGTGTGTGTGTGTGTGTGCGTGTGTATGTGTGTGTGTGTGTGTGTGTGTGTGTGTGTGTGTGTGTGTGTGTGTGTGTGTGTGTGTGTGTGTGTGTGTGTGTGTGTGTGTGTGTGTGTGTGTGTGTGTGTGTGTGTGTGTGTGTGTGTGTGTGTGTGTGTGTGTGTGTGTGTGTGTGTGTGTGTGTGTGTGTGTGTGTGTGTGTGTGTGTGAATTTTGAATGAGTATTAACTAGTTGCAGATTGTTACGAAGAAGCATTGGATCTGAATGATGCTTACTATAACAACAAAAACACTGACCATCTGCTATTCGGCCCTCGGGTGTTCGAGTGCACCGGTCACAATACGTGGACACCCGAGATACCGACTAAGGCTTCCTGTGCTACCAGTTAGAACGAAGTTCTCCCCTATTTAAGTTGTCCACTAATGATGAGGAGGAAAAAATAATTATACAAATTACGACACTCTAAAGATTTATTAGATAAAATAACTTTTTTTATATTGGTGGAAGTAATGATTATACTGTTTCTGATTCCAATATTCACTAGGACGAGAAAGGAAGGGTAAAATGGATTTTGGTCCTCATTTGGCGTTTTCAAAAACTTTGAATTTGTTGAATTTGAACCACCCGTTCCTCTTCTTTGAAGATAACTCTTTCCCTGTAGAAGGTGTGCTCGTCCGCCAGTGCACCACTTTGTAGAACTCACTTTGCATTCGAAAATTCGCTGGTCCGCTGCAAGTTCACCACTGACATTATTTATGTACATACGTAGGAAAGGTGTATTCAGATTAACTCACTCCTCTTGGTTCACTCACCACTCTCTCATATATTATTCTCACCCCTAATGGCCAACAAATTACAAGCAAACTTGTAAATTTGTCAGTGAAGCTGAATTTCAACTTTTCAGGATGCTCACTAGATTACGTGGAATATGGGTTTACGCACAATTGTGGTTTGGGTTTAATGAATGTTGGACAAAATTGCACAACTTCAGGTAATTATTGTTGTTGTTGTCGTTATTGTTGTTGTTGTTGTTGTTGTTGTTGTTGTTGTTGTTGTTGTTGTTGTTGTTGTTGTTGTTGTTGTTGTTGTTGTTGTTGTTGTTGTTGTTGTTGTTGTTGTTGTTGTTGTTGTTGTTGTTGTTGTTGTTGTTGTTGTTGTTGTTGTTGTTGTTGTTGTTGTTGTTGTTGTTGTTGTTGTTGTTGTTGTTGTTGTTGTTGTTGTTGTTGTTGTTGTTGTTGTTGTTGTTGTTGTTGTTGTTGTTGTTGTTGTTGTTGTTGTTGTTGTTGTTGTTGTTGTTGTTGTTGTTGTTGTTGTTGTTGTTGTTGTTGTTGTTGTTGTTGTTGTTGTTGTTGTTGTTGTTGTTGTTGTTGTTGTTGTTGTTGTTGTTGTTGTTGTTGTTGTTGTTGTTGTTGTTGTTGTTGTTGTTGTTGTTGTTGTTGTTGTTGTTGTTGTTGTTGTTGTTGTTGTTGTTGTTGTTGTTGTTGTTGTTGTTGTTGTTGTTGTTGTTGTTGTTGTTGTTGTTGTTGTTGTTGTTGTTGTTGTTGTTGTTGTTGTTGTTGTTGTTGTTGTTGTTGTTGTTGTTGTTGTTGTTGTTGTTGTTGTTGTTGTTGTTGTTGTTGTTGTTGTTATTGTTGTTGTTGTTGTTGTTTTTGTTGTTGCTATTGTTGTTGTTGTTGTTGTTGTTGTTGTTGTTGTTGTTGTTGTTGTTGTTGTTGTTGATGTTTAAAAGGTTGATGTTGTTGGTTGTGAATATTGGTTTGTTTTTCAGGACCGGAACGGTGTGTGTTCCGATGTGAGGGCGACTCATCCTGGACTTGGTTAACGTGTGACCCAGTGGATTCTTCGGGTCAAACTGGTTATTTTTTGTATTTATGGTATTTTATGAAACAGAGTCATACATGACGCGTTAAATTTTTTATGCTTTCAAATATGCATGACCCGTATATCGATTACCAATCATGCATGATCCGCATATCGAGTACCAATCATGCATGACCCCTACATATATCGAACCTCAATCATACATGACCCGCACATCGAGTACCAATCTTGCATGACCCGTATATCGAGTACCAATCATGCATGACCCGTATATCGAGTACCAATCATGCATACATGACCCGTATATCGAGTACCAATCATGCATACATGACCCGTATATCGAGTACCAATCATGCATACATGACCCGTATATCGAGTACCAATCATGCATGACCCGTATATCGAGTACCAATCATACAAGACCCATATTTCGAGTACCACTCACGCATGACCCGTATATTGAGTACCGATCATACATGACCCGCATATCGAGTACCAATCATGCATGACCCGTATATTGAGTACCGATCATACATGACCCGCATATCGAGTACCAATCATGCATGACCCGTATATCGAGTACCACTCATGCATAACCCGTATATTGAGTACCAATCATGCATGACCCTTATATCGAGTACCAATCATACATATGTACATGACCCGTATATCGAGTACCAATCATGCATGTCCCTTATATCGAGTACCAATCATACATACATGACCCGTATATCGGGTACCAATCATGCATGACCCGTATATTGAGTATCAATCATGTTTCCTGCTTTTTCACGATCAGCATATTTAAAATATGAGAATAAAATGACCTTGTGGTAAATACTTTCATTACCACTTGTTTTGTTTTAATGATATTGGTACATGTCTGAAAACAAGCAACTAAAAATGCCCTGAAGGCATGGGGAGTAACGAATATGGTTCGATCCTGGCAAGTCCAATCGTGAAAAAGTATGAGACAAGGAATTTTTATTCTTATATTTTAGATAGTCTGATCATGAAAAAGCAGGAAACAAGATTTGCGATGAATCACGAAAAAGCTTCTACTTCATTAAATCAAGAATCAAACCAAATTACACGAAACATACTTGAGACTTTTCATGAGTGGCGTGGTAATCATTAGAAATAAAATTTGTTTGAAAAAAAAGCTGGAATTCATTAAAAAAATTTCAGAAAAATCCCATGCTTTTCTATATAAAATTTAGATGAGAAATGGTCGTGGCAGACTGGTTACAGAAACAGAAGAAAATATCTATGCTCTGAACTAGCTAGACGAAATACAGATGATCTCGTTTTCACCCAAAAGTCCCAAATATGTTTCGTGTAATTTGGTTTGATTCTTGATTTAATGAAGTAGAAGCTTTTTCGTGATTCATCGCAAATCTTGTTTCCTGCTTTTTCATGATCAGACTATCTAAAATATAAGAATAAAAATTCCTTGTCTCATACTTTTTCACGATTGGACTTGCCAGGATCGAACCATATTCGTTACTCCCCATGCCTTCAGGGCATTTTTAGTTGCTTGTCTTTTACTTTTTCATGTGTGAACAAATCACATATAAATTTTGTGGAAATGTCTCAGATCTTCGATAAATGTGCATTTTCGAACATTGAGTTACAGAAAAAATCTTGAGAACAGGGATCGTTTGCGAGCCCCTTCAATTTTTTCTTATAGAAAAAGTCATTACATAATTGAAAGAATGATGTAAAAAACCCTGAATTTGTGATAATAAGAATTAAAAGCTGCCTTACGTTATCTAAAATAGATCGTTGAGGTTCTAGAGCAGTATATAAAATCAAAAATGAAACAATTTAAAATTTTCGTTGTTATTGACTTTTAGGGGTATTGAACTCAGAACCACCCGTTTAACATGCAGACGCACTATCCACTTGACTACCTTGACCAGAAGTAATATTTAAATTTGTTTCCATCATCAAACATAATTCCCAATCATAAATGTATCATCTAGTGTGAAAGTAACTTCAAAACATGACTGTTATTTGGTTAGTTGTACTTACAGCTGACGCATGAGACCCTTGAAAAAATTTCTTCACTTTAAGACTGCTTAAAATTACGGTTTTGACGTGTTTTAATAATAATGGTACATGTCTATAAATGACAAAAAAAATTACTTCGAAAAATTTTTGGTCAGTTTCTCTTTATTTTTGCTGTTTTTGACAGATTATAAGAAGTTATTTTGTGGTCCTGATCAAGTTTTAAAATCATAATTTATTTGAAATTTATTCCCTCTAAACATTCAGTTAAAATCAAGTGTGTCATGTCTCTGTATAAAAAATTATTTGGAATCCAATGTGGCAGCAACAGCGTAAATGAGTGAAGTTTAATTTTTACCGTTTTTGGCGGCCCGTAATTTTTTTTGAAGATAGCTGAGCAAATCATATTTTCTGTATTGAATATAACTTCAGTCTTTCCAAACATCCTGTCAATATGAAGGACTTCAATATTTTAGACTTGACTATAATCTGAGTTTCAAATAAGCAAAAATCGTCAACAAGGTCGAAATTTTTTGTAATCTGTTTTTCGGGTTTTACAGAAAGTACAATGGGTTTACCAAAAAATTACTCCAATTGAGGTAACAATGAAAATAGATTCCGCGTCGAATGAGCACATTTTGAGGATCATTCGGACTCTAACCATACCTGTAATTTAGCTTTCCTGAAAAATGTCAAAAAAATTTTTCTCTATGTACCCCCTTGCCACTTTTGCGTGTTTCATGATAATAAAAAGTTAGATAGCGGAGCATACTAACATATGTGTCGTATACATTCAGTGAAAATTTCAGTTTGATCGAATTACTCTATCGCTCATACAACGATTCTTTCTCCATTTTGCCTGCGATTTTTGACATTTTTTCAATAAAACCCCCTAAAAATGGTGCAAATACTATTCCGATCTGCGGGACAGTTTGATAATCGTTTTCTATGCTGCAAATTGACCTAGGTACCAAATTTCAGCTTTATCGGTCCGGCCCAACTTGCTGACAGCGTTTTTGCGGAGAAAAAAAAACGGAAAATCGCATTTTCATCATTTTCGGACCTGAAAAATGAAAATTGATCCCTACCGGGTTAAAAATAGCCAAACAGACGTAGAATCGCACGAGAAAACCGATAAAACAGACTAGAAGTTGATACGATAAGGCTAGATCGAGATACCCGCAAAAAAGCTTATCTTAATCGAACCATATTAAGGGAACGGCCTAGCGGCCGTCCCTTGATGACAAATATTTTTTCAATTTTTTTCCATTTTTTCGTTTTGACGGATCATAACAATATATTTAAAGGTCCTGATTAAGTTTGAAAAAATCGTTTATCTGAAGTATAGTCCTTCTTTACCTTCTGTTAAAATCGAGTTTTTCATGTTGACCTACATATGTACCAATTCTCAGCTTCACCTGTCTCACCTAGTTTCCATACACCAAAATAGGTGGAGAAAAAAACGGTAAATCGCATTTTCATCGTTTTTGTACCTAAAAAATGAACTACTAAGTTAAACAGAGCTAAGTAGATGTAAAATCAAATGAGAAAACCAATAGGACAGACTAGAAGTCGATACGAAGAGGCTAGATCGAGATACCCGCAAAAAGCTTATCTTAATTGAATCATATTGAGGGCGTCCCTTGATATCGAATACCAATCATGTATGACCCATATATCGAGTACCAATCATACATGACCCATATATTAAGTACCAATCATGCATGACCCGTATTACGAGTACCAATCATGCATGACCCGTATATTGAGTACCAATCCTGCAGGGGCCAATTTCTAAGATAAACGAATGGTAAAGGTAGAGGTAAATGGAAAAAAATACACATCAAAGTACCAGAAGTATTAGTAAGTACCAGTACATCATAAGTATTGTTTACCCTGGTACTTTTACTGGTAGAATTTACCTTTACCATTTACCAGTACCTGAAAATGATTTATCATTTTCCAAAAAAGTGGCTTTGGTAATTTGATTTAGCACTGAAACATCAAGTAAAAAAGTTTTCCCAAAAAAATGAAGAAAACAACTTGAAGAAATAAATTACATAAAACAATTTGCAAAACTGGTTGAAATGAGCAACAAAATAAATTAACCGCTTCCGCCGATTTTTTCAAACCGTTTTTCTAATGCAAAAATCGGAACAGGTCTAATCTCGACTTCTTTTGGCACGATCATCAGCATAAAATTAGACGAATAAACTATTGACAAAAACTGCAGAATGTCTAGATCACACTCAAACATTTTTTTTTGATTTTTTTTCAATTTAGTATTTTTCCACCTCGGCCCGAAAAGGTGCTCGTTTTCCTGCGTTCCCAGGTCAATAATGTTTCAACGAACAAATTTCCCAGACTCAAAGTCACCATCGTAGAACCTTAGTTTTTCAATGTGAAAAGTACTTTTGAGACTCAAAAGTATTCTTTTAATAACCACTTTCATGTATTTGCTACTTGTACTGTAATGCAGGTCAAATTTTAAAAATACCAGTCGATTTCCCTTACCTTGGGGTAAGGTAAATTTTACAGGTAAAATCCAAATTACCGGTACATCTAAAAAAACTCATTCGGTAATTGGCAAATGGTAAATGGAGGAAAAATGGTAAAATCAGATTACCGGAAAAGTAAATCTAAGAAACTGACTTTATGTACCAATATCAGTACCATTTACCTTTACCAATCGGTAATGCTAAGAAATTGGCCCTAGGAGCTGTGAGAATGGGGTGAAAAGCATTCGATTGGGACTTTTTTGGCTTGCAAAATCATGTGCTACTAAAATTTAATCTTTCAGTTCTTAACTGTTACATGCGATCGTTCATAACTGACTTCAACTTATTTGTCGAATTCGATTCCGTTTTTTTACGAAAATTATCGTTATGTGGATTTTTTTATTGCGCGCGCAATTTAAAATTTGTGCAAGCTGTTAAAAACTTGTTGGATCGGCGACCTCGGTTCACATTATTTCAAGGACTTTTTTGGAAATTAAATTTCAGACTAGAGTTCTCCATCGAATTTTAAGAGTGAAAACAAATAAAAATGGGCCAAAAACTAGGTCAACAAAAAATAAAAAAAATTGTGTTATTGGGTTTAATTAAATGTCCCCGAGTCACTGAGAACGCCCAAAAAGTTTTTTGTCAATCTGATTCGTAATTTCCGTAATAGGCGCAAAAAAGTGCAAAAATACCAAAAAACTAGGTCAACTTTGAGCCGAAATTCCGGCTGCAATGTTAACGACCTGATATCGACGTTAGTACAGCTAGAATCTACGCTTCAAAAGCTATCTGTATTGTCATTTAATCGTTGCACTATCCAGGTTTTCTAACAGGTGATGTCGCCAAACATTTCTAAAAAACGAAAATCGTTCAACTTTTTTGCGTGCGTTTCAGACGAGCTTTCGGCTGAAACATTCATAAATTGGTTCACGACCGGCCATCGTCGATAGTACATATATCTGAAATCTACGGTTAAAACTACTACTGAAATTTGTATTTGAAATCAATGCAACAATGTGGTTTTCAAAGAAAGAGGCACCAACCTTTGCTCTATACAAATATTTTTTTTTTCGATGAACAGTTGATCTGACTAGTTTAGAGCTGAAATTTTTGCTTGGGATGAACGACCTGATGAAACCGTTAGCATAGCTGGAATCTACGGCTTAAATAGTCTTAGATTAATCTGGAAAGTCGATGTACTATTTGTTTTTTTCCTGCAAGAATGGCCGTCAAACATCGCCTCGAATGCATGTCGAAAAGTCCACCACCAGAGCAACGTTGAGATGCACTGCACAACTCGCGCGTTCGGCGTTCCTATACAGGCTGTTATCTCATACCAACTTACTAATACCAACTTAGTGTAGTGGTTAGTGCGTTAGACTATCGTGTGGGACGTTCAGGTTCGAATCTCGGTACAGTTTTTTCGTTCATTTTGAATGTAAAATCTTCAGCGAGGAAAAGCGCATTAACAAAGCATTCTCCTTTTAATTTAAAAAATATGTTTATTGTATCATCTTCTCTACATTCTAAACTCTATGAAGAAATGAAAAATTTCAAGTTAAAGTCATTTTTTAGAATTGTGAAGTAAAATCGAAGGTTTAGATCTGCTGTAAATATGCGCCCCGTAAAAAACCAGTGTAGACACGAAGTAAACTCATTCATTTTTGGAAATTTGAATGGAATTATTTATTTTGAACTATTTTATCGCATCATGTTTCTCAATGGCAACAAAAAAGCCTTGTAAACCCGATTGGCTGTCTTTTTCCTTATTTTATTTGGGTTATCATAAACATGGTTTTTCAACAGCGACCCTTTAACCTGTACTAATGTGTTGCAAATGCATTTTGTATTTCGTCAATTTTGCATCGGAAGAGTTATGAGCTAAACACAGGCGTGTAAGTTGTTATCGCTGAAATCAGTAGAGCTGGAATCTACGCCTTAATCACTACAAAAAAGTCAAATTTATGCACTTAAGGATTTGTCGAAAAAGGAAAGCTTTTTGTGAAACTCGACATATAACTCTCAACTGATTAGAAGGCTGAACTTGAGTTTACGAAATGCTTTCTCGGTGTAAAAAGAATGGCAGTGTCCACAGATCTCATTGCATCTATTTTATACATGTATATTACTAGGGTCCAAGAACGGCGGAATTTCAGAATTCATATTTTTATCATTTGAGAATAATATAAAGCCCGTATGTTGTTTCTGCAAGCAAAAATACTGCCCAAAGCTTTTGATAATCTTATATATTAAAACTCAATGTCCATTTGTCCATTTGTATGTCCGCAAGCAATTCGATATAAATATCAGAAGTGAAACGCAGAAAAACTCTTTATGTCATTTTCATGCAGAATCAAAAAATTTATAATCATCATCACCTTCTCTCATAAAAGTTGAGCTGATATTGTCATCAACACCCTTAAAGGAGATTCCCTAAATTCACTGAACTGAAAATATCATTGACCTTAACTGATATTACCATAATTGTTTCTTATATATTAAAACTCAATGTCCATTTGTCCATTTGTATGTCCGCAAGCAATTCGATATAAATATCAGAAGTGAAACGCAGAAAAACTCTTTATGTCATTTTCATGCAGAATCAAAAAATTTATAATCATCATCACCTTCTCTCATAAAAGTTGAGCTGATATTGTCATCAACACCCTTAAAGGAGATTCCCTAAATTCACTGAACTGAAAATATCATTGACCTTAACTGATATCTATATATAAATTAGACGATGTATGTATGTATGTGTGTCACGCTTTTTTAGTATAAAAGTAACCAAATAACTCTCAAAACCTTTCTTTAATTGATGGGAAACTTGGAAAAATCATCGTCACCCTCATGATGGCAACATAAAACAAATCATCACATACCCTTCAACCTGACCAATTCTAACCTCAACCGGTGGTTAGGTCATGATAATTGAAATTTAATAACACATTTTTATTGGATCACTCAAAAATTTATTAAACAGGGTTTCAATCATCAGTACCCCCCTCGAGTGACTGAACCACAAAACTTCCAAGTAAACTCATGTAAAAATATTGCAAATTCTATGCATTTTGGAATCAATGGATTTAATGTACCGGTGGTAATTTTCATTATCAGTTGTGCTTGAATAGAATAAAAAAAATATGCCTGCAGACTAGCTGAATCAAGCTGGAATTCTCATCAAAGCGTTTCATTTTAACGAGGAATCAAATAACTTTAATCGATCTTCAAAAACACTAATTACGGGTCGGGTCGGTGAAGTTAAGTCAGCTTATCTTCGCTGCTGATTATGAAGTCGGGTCATGAAATATAAAATATGCTATGGTTTTCAACGGGATCTAAAATCATTATATTTTATTGAAAAAAAATTCCAACGATTTTTATTACTGTAATTTTGTATATGACATTATCTTAAGAGGATCTGTGTTCAAATCAATCCATTGATTACGGGTCGGGTCAAGTTATTTAAAAGTAACTACTAATCTTCATGGATTAGAGGTCGGGTCGGGTAATAACATGCAAATATGTTATGGTTTTCAACGGGACGGGTGAATGGATAATAGTTTATGGACAAAAAATAGGCGCTATTAAGTTGTTCAATTTTCACGGGTTGCTCTGATTTTTTACACGGATTTTGTATTGTAATGTAATTGATGTAACATACTTTTGACTACTGTAATTTTGTATTTGAACTAACATCCAAACAAAGATTTAAGTCAGATTTAAATGAATCGGGCAAGTTTAACTTAATTAAACAACGGGTTATTATATTTATTTTAAAATAGTTAGCTTTGTAAATTTAACAAACAGTTGCGTAGCAACGGGTTTACCCTAGTTACCATAATTGTTGTGCCACGGGTTTCAATGTTTCTATTTCAATGTGGGAATAAAAAGCTTTTTTTCCATGATTAACGGCACGGAATCATCAACACCTATCCTTTCGTTATCTGTCTTTTTCAAATAACATATTTTTGTTAAATTCAAAAGCCTAAAATTTTGTGTTCAGGTGGTCGGGTAAAGTTTTTTCATCTAATGTTCACTACAAATTATCGGGTCGTTTCATGAAACAATAAAAGACCAGTTTTTACGAGGCGGGCTTAAATATGATATTTCATGGATCAAAAACAAATTAATAAACTCCACGGGTTGTACTTTCGACTATTTTCCACGGGTTTTTTACTACTGTTACCCTGTAATTTTACAGAGTGAGTATAAAGTTAGATTTAAAAAAAGTCGGGTAAGTTTAACGGTTGATATTGTGAGTTTTAGATTACCCCATATCGTGTAATCAGTGAAATATATATTAGGACTTGGCAACCCGACATATGGAAACAATATGTTTTACGAATAAAAGAAGCTGTATTAAGTTGAAAACTTTACGGGTTGCTCTAACTTTTTGACGGGTTTTTTAACAGTAATTCTGTTAATATACTAAACTCTAGACTAAAGTTCGAACAATCAACGGGTCGGGTTAACACAACCGACCAACAAACCTAATGGTATACAAAAATATATTTCATCGGGTTTAGTGCAGGAAACGGTCATTATTTAACTTGACCGTCCGTTGCCCTGCAACGGGTTTACCCTAGTCTATCTATATAATTAAAATCCATGTCCGTTTGTGTGTATGTGTGTCACGCTCTGCTCTATATAAGATACAAACGAAACGCTCAGAACCTCTTTTTATCATTTGGAACCCATTGGTTTATTCATCGTCGCCCTCCTGATCGAAAGAGTAAAACAAATCATCACATACCCTTCAACATTACCAAAACTTACCTCAACCGACGCTTTCCCAACTCACCTTTAATGTACCTCAATTATCCTTGAGGTCAAGATAATTAAAATGTAGTTTAACATTTATGATCGGTTTATTCGAATTGTATCGAAATGTTCCATTCTCATAATTAATCACATTCAGAAACTACGAATTCTATCATCATCACCTACTCACATAAGAGCACCTAAAGATGTTCCCCATATTTTGAACTGGAAACATCATTGATCTCAACTGGAATTGTAGTTTTATTGTGCCGTTAACTGTTGTGGCCACGGGTGCCAATGTTTTTAGGTTTAAAGAAAATTTATTCTTTTCCACAGGACGGGTAAAAATATATATTTGAACGATTATATATAACGGGTATATGAACGAAGACTAATTTAAAATAATTAGTGTATAACTTCACGGGTGGTTTTAACTTTTTCCACGGGTATTCTCACTGTAATTTGAACTAATCTTGGGATAGCAGTTTGAACAAGTCAGTGTGAAATTAGAATCAAAGAGTCGATTAAATTAAATGTAATGAAATTTTAAGTTAAGCTATAAATAACCCATATAATGATGCTTTATATTATGTATGACAGATACATTTGTGAAAACGGGTTGTGTTGTTGAAAAATGTGTATGATATTAAACAACGTTCAGCTAAAATAGAATAGAGTAGTTGATGAAATAAACTAATTTCAACGGGTCAGGCAAACTACACTGGCTACAAAAATTATGTATCTATTCAATTAAACGGGTACACGTATGTAAATTATTGCATCCTCATGCATTTCATGATTTCCTGGGCTAAAGAGAAGCTAATGAACGAATCGATAGGTTTGTCTGAGTTTAAATACAATAGTTGAGTTATTTAAACATAATCCACAGTTGCGTAGCAACGAGTTTACCCTATCTATCTATATATTAATTAGACGATGTATGTATGTTTGTCACGCTCAGTATAAATATCGCGAAAGAACAACAAAAAACTCTTTTATCACTTGATAGCAAGAACAAACAAATCATCACATACCCGTCAACCTGACAAAGATTCATCTCAACCGGCAGTGATGTCATGATATTTGCAAACCAATTATGTTTCATTGGTTCACTCATGAATTTGATCGGTTTATTCGAAATGTTTCATTCTCATAATTAATCACCTTCAAAAACTACGGATTCTATCATCATCACCTACTCACATAAAAGTTGTCATCGACACCCAAGGATGTTCCCCATATTTTGAACTGGATACATCAACGACCTTAATTGGAAATGTTGTTTCAATGTGCCGTTAATTGTTGTGGCCACAGGGGTTTATTAATATGCGTGTAAAAATAGTTTTTAGGTTTAAGTAAAAAAATGTTTTTAGGTTTTCCACGGGACGGGTAAATATATATATTTAAACAAATATACAAAACGGTTATGAATGAAAACTACGTGATAAAAAGTGTTTAACTTTACGGGTGGCTCTAACTTTTTCCACGGTTATTCTAACTGTAACGTGAACTAATTTTAAGACAACAGTCTGAAACAGTCAGTGTGAAGTTACAGTCATTGGGTCGAACAAATGTAATTTAATGAAATTTTCAGAAAATTTATAAATTACACAAAATGTATGACAGATACATTTGTAAAAAGCGGGTTGTGTTGTTGAACAGGGTGTATAAAATTTAACAACGATCAGCTAAAATAGATTAGAGTATTTGATGAAAAAAAACTAATTTCAACGGGTCAGGTAAATTACACGGACATGTAGCTAAAAAAAACTATGTAGAGATTCCATTAAACGGGGGTACATGACTTATCGCATCCTCATGCATCTCAAGATTTCCTGGGCTAAAGAGAAGCTAATAATGTACGAAAAGATAGGTTTGTTTGTCTGAGTTTGAATACGATAGTTGAGTTTTGTAAACTTTATCCACAGTTGCGTAGCAACGGGTTTACCCTAGTCTATATATAAATTACACAATGTATGTATGTATGTGTGTGTGTCACGCTTTAGTATAAATACCAGGAAAGAACATTAAAACACATTTTCTTACTCGATGTAAGAATCAAAATAAATCATCACGTCCCCTTCAGTTGTTTTTCAAATCTGACCTCTTCTAACTCAACAGGCATTAACGTGCTGGAATTTCATAATTACTCTCAATGTGTTTACTCAACTTTTATAACGAAGTCATCAACACACGTTCAACTGATTTTCAAAACTGAAATCTCAACACTCCTGAAGGTCATAATAATGGCCTTCCATGAGCAATTTTATTATTGTGGTAGTTCGAAATAAAAAAAAACTTTAAAGGTCGGGTAAAGTTTGAATGTTTCAGCTGGTCTTCCTTCATTATCCGAAGATCCTAATTGTTTTATACGGGATGGGTAAAACATGATTCTTCATTATAGAAAACTAGGGTAAACCCGTTGCAGGGCAACGGACGATCAAGTTCAATAATGATAATTTCTTGCACTAATCCCGATGAAGTATATTTTTGTATATCATCAAGATTGTTGTTCGGTTGTGATAACCCGACCCATTGATTGTTCAAACTTTAGTTTAGAGTTTACTTTATTGACAGAATTACTGTAACAAAAAACCCATTTCCCGTTGACAACTCTTAAGATATTTTTCACTGATTACACGATAAGGGGTAATCTAAAACTCACAATATCAATCAACCCGTTAAACTTACCCGACTTTTTTTAAATCTAACTTAATACCCACTCAGTATGATTATAGGGTAACAGTAGTTGAAAGAACCCGTGGAAAATAGTCGAAAGTACAACCCGTGGAGTTTATTAATTTGTTTTTGATCATGAAATCCTATATATAAAAAGAATAGAGTTTGTTTGTCGGTTTGTATGTCGGTTTGTATGTTTGTCGACACGATGAATCGATATAAATATCAGAAATGAAACTCTGAAAAACTCTTTTCGCCATTATTTTTCAGAAGTCGAATTTTTATGGTCATCACCTTCTCATATTAAAGTTGAGGAGAAAGCTGTCATCCACACCCTCCCAATGGAGTGTTCAGATTCACTGAACTTTGTAAAAATCGAGGGAACTCAACTAAAATTGCAACTAATTATTTTTTGCCACGAGTGAAAACGGCATTTATGTAAACGTTGGAATAAGAGAGCCGTACAAATACGTTGCTAAACATGGGAATGGTCAATGCCTTTTATCAATAAAACAACCATTAAACTTGATGGCATTTGACTGAAATATCTAAGTAACAATCATAAATTACCGTATTTCAGAATTTGTCATAGAGTTTTTAAATGAAAATTAAGCGGTGATTAAGTACAAACTCAACGGATTGTTTTTAGGTCTTTACTTAAAATTTAATCGTGTAAATTTTAGTCAAAACTGTTCAAGAACATGATAAATTTAGCTTCAAAAAATTTATGGATGATCGGGTTTTGTTTTTGAATATTACAGTAAAAAATATGAGCAGCGTAACCTTATTCTCTTAAATACAACAGGTTTACCCAATAAAAAAATCCATGTAAAACCATAAAATTCCATGTAAATCGTGGGTCGGGTCGGGATTCAAAGATTTCTTTTGTTTTTACAACAGAACGGTATAATTCGTTATCGGTAGTTCGGACGGATCAGTATTTTACATGAATTACAATGAAAAATGATCGGTAGTAAATTTCAAACTCTATAGGTTGTTCCTAGCTGTTTTCACAGATTCCAATGTAATCCTGTAAATTAATCATTCGTAGTTTTCCTTACCACGGGTCGTATGCTGTAATTATTTCAGGCGTTTTCAAAACAAGATTCTTTATGAAGAAAAATGCATTTTACGGGTATTCAAACTTATTTCCACGAGATATCAATTCGACCGTTTTCATACAATACGATTGTTTCGAAATTTTATTTGTCAACTATAATGTTGACATAAAAATTTACTTCGCAAGCTAATTAATCAACGGGTTCACCCTGTAACTTAACTTTCAGTTGCGTAGCAACGGGTTTACCCTAGTATATATAAAATAGTAGAAGATGTATGTTTGTCTACTCAAAGCGCTTAAATAGCAGCGGTGCATCGCTCAAAAACTCTTTCGATCATTTATTTATAAAAATTGAACTATGATTAAAAGTTCAATGAGGAATAATCATCATCACCTTCCCAATGAATTGACACCGATTTTCAGAACCAAACACAACATGATGCCTCAACTCACCTCCAATGTATGTACCTCAATTATCGATGAGGTCAAGATAATTAAAATGTCGTTTAACATTTATGATCGGTTTAATCGAAATGTTTCATTCTCATAATTAATCACAATCAGAAACTACGAATTCTATCATCACCCCCTACTCACATAAAAGTTGTCATCGACCGACACCCAAGGATGTTTCCCATATTTTGAAGTGGAAACATCATTTACCTTAACTGGAGTTGTAGTTTAATTGTGCCACTAACTGTTGTGGCCACGGGTGCTTCCTGTATGTTTTTAGGTTTAAACAAAATTTGTTTTTTTGGTTTTCCACGAGACGGGTAAAAATAATAAATCTAATGAAATTTTCAGAATAGTTATAAATTACCCATGTTATGCTCTGCTCTAATTTATGTATGACAGATAATTTAAAAAAACGGGTTGTCTTATTGAACAGGGTGTATTAAATTTAGTTCCGTTCAGCTAAAATGGATCACATTTCAACGGGTCAGGTTTACACTAGCAAAAAAATTATGTCGATATTCAAATAAACGGGTATACATAAATTATCGCACCATTAAGGATCTTATGATTTCCTGGGCTAAAGAGAAGCTGATGAATAAACCGATAGGTTTGTCTGAGTTTAAATACGGTAGTTGAGTTTTTTAAATTAATCCACAGTTGCGTAGCAACGGGTTTACCCTAGTCTATATATAATTAAAATCCATGTCCGTTTGTGTGTATGTATGTGTGTGTGTCACGCTGTGCTCTATATAAGATCGAAACGAAACGCTCAGAACCTCTTTTTATCATTTGGAACCCATTGGTTTATTCATCGTCGCCCTCCTGATCGAAAGATTAAAACAAATCATCACATACCCTTCAACATTACAAAAACTTGCCTCAACCGACGCTTTCTCATCTCACCTTTAATGTACCTCAATTATCCATGAGGTCAAGATAATTAAAATGTAGTTTAACATTTATGATCGGTTTATTCGAATTCTATCGAAATGTTCCATTTTCATAATTAATCACATTCAGAAACTACGAATTCTATCATCATCACCTACTCACATAAGAGCACCCAAAGATGTTCCCTATATTTTGAACTGGAAACATCATTGATCTCAACTGGAATTGTAGTTTTATTGTGCCGTTAACTGTTGTGGCCACAGGTGCTTTAGGGATGTTTTTAGGTTTAAAGAAACATTGTTTTTTTTTGTTTTCCACAGGACGGGTAAAAAATATATATTTGAACAAATATATATGACGGATATATGAACGAAGACTAATTAAAATAATTAGTGTATAACTTCGCGGGTGGCTCTTTTCCAGGGGTATTCTCACTGTAACTTGAACTAATCTTAGGATAGCAGTTTGAACAAGTCAGTGTGAAATTAGAGTCAGAGGGTCGATTAAATAAGTTAAGCTATAAATAACCCATATAATGATGCTTTATATTATGTATGACAAATTCAAAATAAATCATCACGCCCCCTTCAGTTGTTTTTCAAATCTGACCTCTAACTCAACCGGCATTGACGTGTTGGAAATTCATATTTACTCTCAATTGGTTTACTCAACTCTTATTACGAAGTCATCAACACCCGTTCAACTGATTTTCAAACCTGAAACCTCAACATTCATGGAGGTCATAATAATGGCAATTATCATGAGCAATTTTATTGATTCACTCAATGATTCGTTTTAAACAAACGGTGCAATCATCAATACCCTCCCTTTCACTGAATGGAAAACTGAAATACCTTAACTATAATGCCGCTTAACATTGTGGTAGTTCAAAATAAAAGCTTTTTAATTAAAAAAGATCGGGTAAAGTTTGAATATTTCAGATGGTCTTCCTTCACTACGAATTATCCGAAGATCATAATTGTTTTATACGGATGGGTAAAACATGATTCATCATTATAGAAAATAGCGGATTATTTGATTTTTTTTTCACGGGTCCTTTTTAGTGTGTTCCTGGAGTTGAATTAATCTCAAAACAACAAATATTTTGACAATGAACTCCGAACTTAATGTGTCGGGTAAGTTTAATGTATTGAAATCTCGGTCGGGTAGCGAGTTTTCAACGGGAGGCTATATAATGTTTTTCTAGAAATATTGTTAGAAGTTTTAACTTGAACTATGAATCAATGATAACTTGAGTTGCATAGCACCGGGTTCGTGGTACATATAACGAAGCTAATTTTGTATGTTGACGGGTTTACTTCAATAATATTTTTTGTAAACTTGACACTCAGTTGCGTAGCAACGGGTTTACCCTAGTATATATAAAATAGTAGAAGATGTATGTTTGTCTACTCAAAGCGCTTAAATAGCAGCGGTGCATCGCTCAAAAACTCTTTCGATCATTTATTTATAAAAATTGAACTATGATTAAAAGTTCAATGAGGAATAATCATCATCACCTTCCCAATGAATTGACACCGATTTTCAGAACCAAACACAACATGATGCCTCAACTCACCTCCAATGTATGTACCTCAATTATCGATGAGGTCAAGATAATTAAAATGTCGTTTAACATTTATGATCGGTTTAATCGAAATGTTTCATTCTCATAATTAATCACAATCAGAAACTACGAATTCTATCATCACCCCCTACTCACATAAAAGTTGTCATCGACCGACACCCAAGGATGTTTCCCATATTTTGAAGTGGAAACATCATTTACCTTAACTGGAGTTGTAGTTTAATTGTGCCACTAACTGTTGTGGCCACGGGTGCTTCCTGTATGTTTTTAGGTTTAAACAAAATTTGTTTTTTTGGTTTTCCACGAGACGGGTAAAAATAATAAATCTAATGAAATTTTCAGAATAGTTATAAATTACCCATGTTATGCTCTGCTCTAATTTATGTATGACAGATAATTTAAAAAAACGGGTTGTCTTATTGAACAGGGTGTATTAAATTTAGTTCCGTTCAGCTAAAATGGATCACATTTCAACGGGTCAGGTTTACACTAGCAAAAAAATTATGTCGATATTCAAATAAACGGGTATACATAAATTATCGCACCATTAAGGATCTTATGATTTCCTGGGCTAAAGAGAAGCTGATGAATAAACCGATAGGTTTGTCTGAGTTTAAATACGGTAGTTGAGTTTTTTAAATTAATCCACAGTTGCGTAGCAACGGGTTTACCCTAGTCTATATAATTAAAATCCATGTCCGTTTGTGTGTATGTATGTGTGTGTGTCACGCTGTGCTCTATATAAGATCGAAACGAAACGCTCAGAACCTCTTTTTATCATTTGGAACCCATTGGTTTATTCATCGTCGCCCTCCTGATCGAAAGATTAAAACAAATCATCACATACCCTTCAACATTACAAAAACTTGCCTCAACCGACGCTTTCTCATCTCACCTTTAATGTACCTCAATTATCCATGAGGTCAAGATAATTAAAATGTAGTTTAACATTTATGATCGGTTTATTCGAATTCTATCGAAATGTTCCATTTTCATAATTAATCACATTCAGAAACTACGAATTCTATCATCATCACCTACTCACATAAGAGCACCCAAAGATGTTCCCTATATTTTGAACTGGAAACATCATTGATCTCAACTGGAATTGTAGTTTTATTGTGCCGTTAACTGTTGTGGCCACAGGTGCTTTAGGGATGTTTTTAGGTTTAAAGAAACATTGTTTTTTTTTGTTTTCCACAGGACGGGTAAAAAATATATATTTGAACAAATATATATGACGGATATATGAACGAAGACTAATTAAAATAATTAGTGTATAACTTCGCGGGTGGCTCTTTTCCAGGGGTATTCTCACTGTAACTTGAACTAATCTTAGGATAGCAGTTTGAACAAGTCAGTGTGAAATTAGAGTCAGAGGGTCGATTAAATAAGTTAAGCTATAAATAACCCATATAATGATGCTTTATATTATGTATGACAAATTCAAAATAAATCATCACGCCCCCTTCAGTTGTTTTTCAAATCTGACCTCTAACTCAACCGGCATTGACGTGTTGGAAATTCATATTTACTCTCAATTGGTTTACTCAACTCTTATTACGAAGTCATCAACACCCGTTCAACTGATTTTCAAACCTGAAACCTCAACATTCATGGAGGTCATAATAATGGCAATTATCATGAGCAATTTTATTGATTCACTCAATGATTCGTTTTAAACAAACGGTGCAATCATCAATACCCTCCCTTTCACTGAATGGAAAACTGAAATACCTTAACTATAATGCCGCTTAACATTGTGGTAGTTCAAAATAAAAGCTTTTTAATTAAAAAAGATCGGGTAAAGTTTGAATATTTCAGATGGTCTTCCTTCACTACGAATTATCCGAAGATCATAATTGTTTTATACGGATGGGTAAAACATGATTCATCATTATAGAAAATAGCGGATTATTTGATTTTTTTTTCACGGGTCCTTTTTAGTGTGTTCCTGGAGTTGAATTAATCTCAAAACAACAAATATTTTGACAATGAACTCCGAACTTAATGTGTCGGGTAAGTTTAATGTATTGAAATCTCGGTCGGGTAGCGAGTTTTCAACGGGAGGCTATATAATGTTTTTCTAGAAATATTGTTAGAAGTTTTAACTTGAACTATGAATCAATGATAACTTGAGTTGCATAGCACCGGGTTCGTGGTACATATAACGAAGCTAATTTTGTATGTTGACGGGTTTACTTCAATAATATTTTTTGTAAACTTGACACTCAGTTGCGTAGCAACGGGTTTACCCTAGTCTTATATATATAAAATAGTATAAGATGTATCTTTGTCTACTCAAAGCGCTTAAATAGCAGCGATGCATCGCCAAAAACTCTTTCGATCATTTATTTATAAAAATCGAACTATTAAAAGTTCAATGAGGAGTAATCATCATCACCTTCCCAATGAATTGACACCGATTTCCAGAACCAAACACAACATTATGCCTCAACTCACCTTCAATGTATGTACCTCAATTATCGATGAGGTCAAGATAATTAAAATGTCGTTCAACATTTATGATCGGTTTAATCGAAATGTTTCATTCTCATAATTAATCACAATCAGAAACTACGAACTCTATCATCACCACCTACTCACATAAAAGTTGTCATCGACACCCAAGGATGTTTCCCATCTTTTGAAGTGGAAACATCATTTACCTTAACTGGAATTGTAGTTTAATTGTGCCACTAACTGTTGTGGCCACGGGTGCTTCCTGTATGTTTTTAGGTTTAAATAAAATCTGGCTTTTTGGTTTTCCACGAGACGGGTGAAAAAATAAATCTAATGAAATTTTCAGAATAGTTATAAATTACCCATGTTATGCTCTGCTCTACATTATATATGACAGATAAATTTAAAAAAACGGGTTGTCTTATTGAACAGGGTGTTAAAAAATTTAGTTCCGTTCAGCTAAAATGGGTCACATTTCAACGGGTCAGGTTTACACTAGCAAAAAAGTTATGTCGATATTCAATTAAACGGGGATACATTAATTATCGCACCATCATGGATCTAATGATTTCCTGGGCTAAAGAGAAGCTGAAGAACAAACCGATAGGTTTGTCTGAGTTTAAATACGGTAGTTGAGTTTTTTTTTAATCAATCCACCGTTGCGTAGCAACGGGTTTACCCTAGTCTATATATAAATTACACAATGTATGTATGTCTGTGTGTGTGTGTGTGTGTCACGCTTCAGTATAAATATCAGGAAAGAACATTAAAACACCTTTTATTACTCGATGTCAGAATCAAGACAAATCATCACGTACCCTTCAGTTGTTTTTCGAATCTGACCTTCAACTCAACCGGCGGTGACGGGTTGGTTCATAAACACTTTCAATTGGTTTTTACTCAACTCTTATTACGAAGTCGTCAACACCCGGTTAACTGATTTTCAAACCTGAAACCTCAACATGCGTAGAAACATAATAATGGTCTTTCATGATAATTTTTTTGATTCACTCAATATTTAGTTTTTAACAATTGGTGCAATCATCAATACCCTCCTATTCACTGAACTGGAAACTTCAAAGACCTTAATTAGAATGCCGCTTAATGTTGTGGTAGGTCGAAATAAACACTTTTTTGATTCAAAGGTGTCAAGTTAATTCAGCTGGTCTTCACTACGAATTATCCGAAGATCCTAAGGATTTTATACAAAATGGGTAAAACAGAATTCTTCAGGATAGAAAATAGCAGATTATTAGTTTTTTTCTACGGGTTCTTTTTAGTGTGATACCATATTGAACTAATATCAAAACAATAAATTTTTGGACAATAAGTTCCGATTTTACTGTGTCGGGTAAGTTTTACGTATTGACATCTCGGGTCGGGTAATGCGGTAGAAATTTCCTACGGGTTTCCAACGGGAGGCTATTAATTGATTGATCTTCTAGAAATAATGTTGGGAATTCTACTTTAAAACTATGAATCAATGATGACTTGAGTTACGGGTTCGTGGTACATACATAGTGGTTCGAAGCTAATTTTGTATATTGACGGGTTTCCTTCGATAATATTTTTTTGTAAATTTAACACTCAGTTGCGTAGCAACGGGTTTACCCTAGTCCTATAAATAAAAAGAATAGAGTTTGTGGGTTTGTTTGTATGTCCACGCGACGAATCGATATAAATATCAGAAATAAAACTCTGAAAAACTCCTTTCGTCATTAATATTCAGAAATCAAATTTTTATGGTCATCACCTTCTCATATCAAAGTTGAGGAGAAAGTTGTCATCCACACCCTCCCAGGATAATGTTCAGATTCCCTGAACTTCTAAAATATCGAGAGAACTCAACTATAATTGCAACTAATATTTTTGCCACGAATGAAAATGGCATTTAAGTAAATGTTGGAATAAGAGAGTCGTACATTTACTTTGTTAAACATGGGAATGATCAACGTCTTTTTATCGAAAAACAACCATCGAACTTAATGGCATTTAACCGAAAAATTTATTTGAAAATTAGAAGAGTTTTGAATGAAAATTGAGCGGTGATGTATTTAATCGTGTAAATTTTGTCTAAAACAACTATTCAAGAACATGATAAATTTAGCTTTAAAAATTCATGTCCTTACATCGGGACGGTAAAACATGATATCTTATGAAGAAAAATGAGCTATTCACGGTTGACTCTAACTTTTTTTGCAACGGGCTCATACTGTATTACTGCTTTTCTGCAACTGAACTTATGAAGTTATTTCAGCTTATCTTATTCAAATAATCATGTCCAGTCGTGCGCTGTAATTATTTTAGGCGTTTTCAAAATGACGGGTAAAAAACAGATATTTTATGAAGAGAAAAACGCTGCAAATTTCATAGGCGCTAATAAGTTGTACAAAAAGACGAAAATCAATTGGTAATAAAACTCAAACTTTACGGGTGGCTATCAAAATTTCCCCTGGGTTTTATCACTCTTAATATCTAATTTGAACGAACATCAAAACGAAAAAGTTAACAATTAACTCTGATTTGAATAAATCAAATAAGTTAAACATTTAAACAACGGGTTACGATAATTATTATTAAATAGTTAACTTTGTAAATTTAACAAACAGTTGCTTAGCAACGGGTTAACGAATATCAAAACGAAAAAGTTAACAATTAACTCAGATTTTAATAAATCAAGTAAGTTAAACATTTAAACAACGGGTTACGGTAATTATTGTAAAATAGTTAGCTTTGTAAACTTAACAAACAGTTGCGTAGCAACGGGTTTACCCTAGTCTTATATACTAAAACACTAGGGTGGGTGGGTAGGTATAAATATCAAAAGTGAAACGCTGAAAAACTCTTTTATTAATTTCTTTCCACGAGTGTAATCATCATCACCTTCTTTCATAAAAGTTGAGGAGAGATGGTCATCGACACCCTTGAAGGTTGTTCCCAATATGCTGATCTGGTAATACCAACCTCAACTGAACTGACCTCAACTGAAGGTACCGTAAAATTTGTGCCACGGGTGCCAATCTCTCTAATTTGTTCATCTACACCGGAATCATCGTTAAAAACGTTTATGGATGGCTCAGACTTTTTTCCACGGGTTTTTATTACTGTATTTTTGTATTTGAACTTATCTTACGACAAGTCAGATTAAACAAGCCTAACTTAACAACAGATTTTCATAATCCTATAAATAAAAAGAATAGAGTTTGTATGTATGTATGTATGTATGTAAGTTTGTATGTCCACACGATGAATCGATATAAATATCAGAAAAGAAACTCTGAAAAACTCTTTTCGTCATTTTTTTCAGAAGTCAAATTTTTATGGTCATCACCTTCTCATATTAAAGTTGAGGAGAAAGCTGTCATCCACACCCTCCCAATGGAGTGTTCAGATTCACTGAACTTTGTACAAATCGAGGGAACTCAACTAAAATTGCAACTATTTATTTTTTGCCACGAGTGAAAACGGCATTTATGTAAACGTTGGAATAAGAGAGCCGTACAAATACTTTGCTAAACATGGGAATGGTCAATGCCTTTTATCAATAAAACAACCATTAAACTTGATGGCATTTGACTGAAATATCTAAGTAACAATCATAAATTACCGTATTTCAGAATTTGCATAGAGTTTTGAATGAAAATTAAGCAGTGATTAAGTACAAACTCAACGGGTTGTTTTTAGGTATTTTCTTAAAAATTAATCGTGTAAATTTTAGCCAAAACAGCGTAACCTTATTTTCCTGTGTGGCAACAGGTTTACCCAATAAAAAAATCCATGTAAAACCATAAAATTCCATGTAAATCGTGGGTCGGGTCGGGATTCAAAGATTTCTTTTGTTTTTACAACAGAACGGTAGAATTCGTTATCGGTAGTTCGGACGGGTCAGTTTTTTACATGAATTACAATGAAAAATGATCGGTGAATTTCAAACTCCATAGGTTGTTCCAAGCTGTTTTCACAGATTCCAATGTAATCCTGTAAATTAATCATTCGTAGTTTTCCTTACCACGGGTCGTATGCTGTAATTATTTCAGGCGTTTTCAAAACAAGATTCTTTATGAAGAAAAATTAATTTTACGGGTATTCAAACTTATTTCCGCGGGATATCAATTCGACCGTTTTCATACAATACGATTGTTCCGAAATGTTATTTGTCAACTATAATGTTGACATAAAAATTTACTTCGCAAGCTAATTAATCAACGGGTTCACCCTGTAACTTAACTTTCAGTTGCGTAGCAACGGGTTTACCCTAGTGAAACATAAGACAATCAGTGTTAACACGCACATCAATCATCATCACCCCGTGCTATGCTGTGTTAAACAATGGTATCAACCGAGTCGAGTTGAGGCTAGTGATGTTTCATTATCAGACATTTTGGACCATAATTTTGCTTGCAGTAACAAGATATGGGCTTTAACTTCGGTTTATTATTTGCTTAAATCTTTGGCTTAGGAAACTTTTGTAGTTTAACAGTTTGAAATCGTCGTTAATATAGGTCAAATTTAGGCCTCAAAACTATTGAAATCGTGATTCAAAATCATAACAACCCGAAATCGGTGTTTAAACTTGATGGCATTTGACTGAAATATCTAAGTAACAATCATAAATTACCGTATTTCAGAATTTGCATAGAGTTTTGAATGAAAATTAAGCAGTGATTAAGTACAAACTCAACGGGTTGTTTTTAGGTATTTTCTTAAAAATTAATCGTGTAAATTTTAGCCAAAACAGCGTAACCTTTTTTTCCTGTGTGGCAACAGGTTTACCCAATAAAAAAATCCATGTAAAACCATAAAATTCCATGTAAATCGTGGGTCGGGTCGGGATTCAAAGATTTCTTTTGTTTTTACAACAGAACGGTAGAATTCGTTATCGGTAGTTCGGACGGGTCAGTTTTTTACATGAATTACAATGAAAAATGATCGGTGATACATTTCAAACTCCATAGGTTGTTCCAAGCTGTTTTCACAGATTCCAATGTAATCCTGTAAATTAATCATTCGTAGTTTTCCTTACCACGGGTCGTATGCTGTAATTATTTCAGGCGTTTTCAAAACAAGATTCTTTATGAAGAAAAATTAATTTTACGGGTATTCAAACTTATTTCCGCGGGATATCAATTCGACCGTTTTCATACAATACGATTGTTCCGAAATGTTATTTGTCAACTATAATGTTGACATAAAAATTTACTTCGCAAGCTAATTAATCAACGGGTTCACCCTGTAACTTAACTTTCAGTTGCGTAGCAACGGGTTTACCCTAGTGAAACATAAGACAATCAGTGTTAACACGCACATCAATCATCATCACCCCGTGCTATGCTGTGTTAAACAATGGTATCAACCGAGTCGAGTTGAGGCTAGTGATGTTTCATTATCAGACATTTTGGACCATAATTTTGCTTGCAGTAACAAGATATGGGCTTTAACTTCGGTTTATTATTTGCTTAAATCTTTGGCTTAGGAAACTTTTGTAGTTTAACAGTTTGAAATCGTCGTTAATATAGGTCAAATTTAGGCCTCAAAACTATTGAAATCGTGATTCAAAATCATAACAACCCGAAATCGGTGTTAAAATATTTTTGAAATATGCACTCATTTCTGGAATCGTCTTTCAAACCAACAAATTATTTGCTTTTTTGAAATAAAATCGACTGTCAAAAGTACTCGAAATCAATTTAATTAGAATAATATATAGAACGACAGCCAATCGGGGTTTATAAATTTCAAATAAATGATAGTTTTTGACAAAGAAGCATTATAATAATTGATTAATATACTTTCAAATCTAATCAAGTTTTCAAGAATGAAAATTTACATTTTTATAAACGTTACTAACGTTTACATATGTTTGAAAAATTGAAAAAACAGCTTCTTTAGAAGTGCAAACGGGAATGCTTTGCTAATGCGCTTTTCCTCGCTGGACAGTTTACAGTCAAAATGAGCGACAAAAGTTGTAGCGAGATTCGAACCCTAACCTCCCGCAAGAGAGGCTAACGCACTAACCACTACACTAAGTTGGTGTTAGTAAGTTGGTATGAGATAACAGCCTGTATAGGAACGCCGAACGCGCGAGTTGTGCAGTGCATCTCAACGTTGCTCTGGTGGTGGACTTTTCGACATGCATTCGAGGCGATGTTTGACGGCCATTCTTGCAGGAAAAAAACAAATAGTACATCGACTTTCCAGATTAATCTAAGACTATTTAAGTCGTAGATTCCAGCTATGCTAACGGTTTCATCAGGTCGTTCATCCCAAGCAAAAATTTCAGCTCTAAACTAGTCAGATCAACTGTTCATCGAAAAAATTTATTTGTATAGAGCAAAGGTTGGCGCCTCTCTCTTTGAAAACCACATTGTTGCATTGATTTTGAATACGATTTTCAGGATTAATTTTGACCGTAGATTTCAGATATACTAACGAAAATGGCCGGTCGTGAGCCAATTTATGATTATTTCAGCCGAAAGCTCGTCTGAAACGCACGCAAAAAATTTGAACGATTTTAGTTTTTTTAGAAATGTTTGGCGGCATCTCCTGTTAGAAAACCTGGATAGTGCAACGATTAAATGACAATATAGATAGCTTTTGAAGCGTAGATTCCAGCTGTACTAACGTCGATATCAGGTCGTTAACATTGCAGCCGGAATTTCGGCTCAAAGTTGACTTAGTTTTTTGATATTTTTGCACTTTTTTGCGCTTATTTCGGAAATTAAGAATCAGATTGACAAAAAACTTTTTGGGCGTTCTCAGGGATTTGGGGACATTCGATTACCCCATTATCCTAAATTTTATATTTTTTTGTTGACCGAATTTTTGTACGGTTTTGGCCGAACGGTAAATGCACCCACTCTTAAGCCTACATGAATACTGTTCGTGTTTCATTATGCAATACGTCGTAAAACTTTCGAACATTTTCGAATGAGAAACATCTTACTGTTGAAGTCGGCTGCTCTTCGAGGCAATAGGCTTGCAATTACTTCAAAATGCATAATTCTTACCTATAAAATCTGAAATTGCGCCGATATCGTGTTCGATTATCAGTTCAAATACATATATTCTGATAACAGTTCATGGGAAGGCTCAACTGGGAAATTATACACTTTCAGTCTGTCCGAATTCCACGACTACGAAGGTGAACACTTTGAAAACTGGACCGTTCGCCGCTGAATTTCTGAATCCTACACAACCTTATGCTAACGATGCTTGCTACATCATGCTGGTTAAATGCATACAGTTGACAATATGTATGTACATATATGAACAGTTGTTGTTATTGTTGTTGTTGTTGTTGTTGTTGTTGTTGTTGTTGTTGTTGTTGTTGTTGTTGTTGTTGTTGTTGTTGTTGTTGTTGTTGTTGTTGTTGTTGTTGTTGTTGTTGTTGCTGTTGTTGTTGTTGTTGTTGTTGTTGTTGTTGTAGTTGTTGTTGTTGTTGTTGTTGTTGTTGTTGTTGTTGTTGTTGTTGTTGTTGTTGTTGTTGGTTATGTTGTTGTTGTTGTTGTTTTTATTGCAAAACGTGACTCGTGTTGCAGATCTATAAGGGCGAAAGTACGACAGGAGTCAGATTTACCTATGCATCATTCGAAGATAACACTTTTGGGTTAGACACTCTGTGGGTCATCAGCGAAACTGGGTACTTAATGGAAGCCCAGGGCGGGCAGGCGGGAATCGACAGCGTGAGTTGTTGTTGTTGTTGTTGTTGTTGTTGTTGTTGTTGTTGTTGTTGTTGTTGTTGTTGTTGTTGTTGTTGTTGTTGTTGTTGTTGTTGTTGTTGTTGTTGTTGTTGTTGTTGTTGTTGTTGTTGTTGTTGTTGTTGTTGTTGTTGTTGTTGTTTTAGTTGTCGACATTCTTAACCAAGTGGTTGCAGGTGGCCAGTGGTTATCTCACCCCGACGACATATGCGGGCAACAAATTCACGCTGATCGCGTTCAAGGCGGATGATCTTTACAGCTTTACAGGCATTCAACTTGAGTATGCCTGAAAAATAAAAATAAAATTCTAGCACAAGCAGACGAGATGGGTGAGAAACTTGGAATTCGCCCCTCTTTGGGTTTCTAAAAAAACAATTTGTTCCATAGGTGAAGACAAAATGGCTTGAAAACTTCCAATTAACCCTCTTTGACGGGATTCCTCTTCTTTCGGAATATTATCTTGTCCGCTTGCATGACACTATTTTTATTCCATGAAATACTAAAAATTATGCGCACTTTTCATAAAATGTCAGAAATTCTAGTGAAAAACACGACTTTCTAAATTTTGAATTTGTTTCAAATAGTGGTTTTTCAGAAAATGTACACTTTGTAACAGAAAATATATACACTTTTTAGCAGAAAACAAACATAAATTTGTAGAAAACCAAACCGGTTTTTTGCTGTTGGGACCTTGTTATAATTAAACTTCAATGATTCACATATATTTTTGTGCTCGTTGTTTTTTAAAAAGCTTATTCAGTGTATCTTGTTACAAAAAAATTTTCCGAAAACCTTTTGCTGCATATTTGATGGGTTGGACTTGTTTACTTTTATGTTGTTTACATGTAATGTAAAAAGCTGAAAACTTTGGTCCATTTTGAACGCGCACCAAATTTGAATGCGCGCCAAAAGGATTACGGTAAAACTTTCAGTGTAACGAGAAACTCTGACGAGACATAATTATTCTAAATTTGTATTCATTCAAAATCGTATTTGTTCTGATTGCGGTTATACTCATGTTTTATTGATTCAAGTTTGTTTGTTACGATTGAACCCATATTTTTTCTAACCATATTTTCGCATTCTGCTGGAGGTTAAATGAAATTTTTGTGCGGTTGAGTACAAATTTCAAGTGCTTCTATAAAGACGGATCGCATACTGACTTTATATTTTACTTTAGTATACTAACCCTCAAATGACAGAAGTTGTGCCAAAACTCTTTCATCTTTATGCATATAACTTCCCAACTTTTCAAGTTCTATAACTCACGTGATGATCGGTTTTAAATCAAAAACGTTCGTTTTTATTATTATTGAAAACCCGAAAACTCAAAGTAAAAACATTATATTGGATAGAAAGAAAACATGTATTTTCCATCGCACTCAGTTTTCGCACCGACCAGGTGCCAAAAGTTCAGCTGCGGCAGATGTCATAGGGATTGGTGCATGACTTTTATTGATATTACTGTTTTCAATGCATTATATCGTTTTTGTTTTGGATTTCTTTTTTCTTATGTGTAAAATTAGACTAACTCACCTTTGAGCGATTTTTTTCGATTTATAATCAATTATCACGTGAGTTATAGAACTTCAAAGTTTTCGTGCATAATTTGCAAGATATTTGGCACTCAAGGTCAACATTTTCTGTGATATCGGGGTTTGGATGACATTGGACATGGGAAACATGTTCTAGCTCATATTGGGTATCTTTTGTGTAAAAAAAATTCACAAAAAGGTTAATTTACCTTCGCTGGAAGAAAGATAGAATGAAGTTAAATTTCACTTCACGATCGCTCTAAAATCCACTTTCTTGAAACACTCCACAATCGTTTTGAGTTTTTTTATACATAACAACATGGGTCCTATCGTTACATAAAAATAAAGGGTCCAATCGAACATGGGTTCAATCGTGACGCAGTCTTATTTTTGTACTGGTTGTGAGTTTTTTATTATCATTTTTGTCCATTCACATTTCTTTTTGTGCTAATTTTTTGTCATATAAAACTTTTTTTTTCAAATTTGGATTTGTTTGGGTTGATGGTTAAATTCTTATTTTGTCAAATAAAGTTTATGTGTGTGCATATTATTGGGTTTTATTCATAGTTTTTAATGTGCTCGTTGCTTGTTACGATAAAATTTTAATAATTCAAAATTATATTCGTTCTGGTTGCGGGTTGAATTCATATCTTGGTGTTTCCTAATTTTATTTGGATTGTTTACGTGTAACTACGAATTTAGCCGATTCCCTGAAAACAATAAATCAAATCTGTTTGGATCGACTATTCAAATGAAATGTTGAAATTCACCTGGTTTTCTCGTATTGTTGTTTCTGAGAAATTTGAATTTAGCATGAATTCGATAGTAGCCCATTTTCGGGAGACTAAGTTCTGATTTTGCTGAAGAAAACCAATCTACAGAAAAAGGCTATGTTTTTAAATTGTAATAAGCATTAGATGTTTACACATATTTGCACAGAGTAAAATGCAATATTTCAAGACTGTCTTTCATTGTGCCAGCGGACTTATCCTACTTGATGACATCTGCATAAAATTAATACACGTTGTTTCATAATTAACATAAGTAAAAAAATATCTGGCTGGTAACTGTCTTTCAGAGACTTGTAATCCATCAACTTTTTTACCAGTTCATAAATATTGGCAAAGTTTTTTTTCTAAATAAATAAGGCAAATCAAGCGAGCAAATATAAAACCATTCCGAATTGTTCGTTGTTGAAAAATCACTGAAATAATGTGAAACCCGTACCAATGCAACTTGAATAAGTATCGAAGAGTTGGATTTTCGCAGGTTATAGCCTATCCAGGGTTTATTTTTAGCCAAAAACATTTTAGCGCGCAGTTTTAATTCAAAACTGATTTTTTTCGCGCGCTTTCAAATTGTGTGAAGATGACAACTATTTTAACATCACATTAAGACAACATACGAAAACTGTGCTAAATTCATTGCTTGCCTGCGTAACCAACCCGAAAATTTAATTTTTAATAACACTATATGTGAGTGCCAGTGCCACTTGATACGCAACGTGCCGAAACGTTGTTCCCTGTACTGTAAACCATGTGACTGCAAACTTTGTGTCTAGCTGATCTGATACTTATTGAGCGTGCTGAGTAAAGAGTGGAGAAGAATCTGAGTATTAATTTTAAGGGTGTCCTTTATCTTATTTAGAATATGGGTTAACGCACAGTTGTGGTAGCGGCTTGTTGGCGTTTGCACCAAAAAAGATACATCACTTCAGGTGATAATGGTTGTTTGTTTATTTATTTTTATTGTGATTGTTGTTGTTGTTGTTGTTGGTTTTGTTTTTGTTGTTGTTGTTGTTGTCGTTGTTGTTGCCAAAGGGAAGGAAAACTCTCCAAAAAGGGGGATATAACAATAACTATAGTAAATTCTAACAGCTAAGAGAACCAATTCAACTAAAAAAAAAACGCCGAAAGAGGGGGCATTATACGTTTGCCACCTATTCTCGTCTGCTAGTGCTTAGACCTTTTCTTTTGTTAGATTATCCTGTTAGACTATATTTAAAATATCATCAATCACAAGGCACCATAAACAGAAAATCACAAGTAATAACCACATTACAAGGAAAAAAAACAAATAAACCGACTTGTTCACTTACCAGATTAGTTTGCAGATTCTATAGAATGGCGAAACAGGTTTTTGGAAATAAACTTAAAAAAACGTGGACGTACAATACATAACATAAAAAATACTTGACCTTGTTATTTGATATAAGAAAAAACGGTTCGATTCGATTACTGATGTCCCATACCGATTTGAAACAACCTATCTTGCCATTTCAAGTTATTTTTGGTTGCATTGTTTTTTCTAAAATTGATTCGCATATTTTATTTATAAAATTGGAACAATTAAATCAGTTACAGAAAAAAACTACTATTAAGGTTCGACCGAAACAACTGATTTTATCTACTCAATAGTTTACAGATTTCATAGAATGGTAAAATAGGCATTTTTGATATAAACTTGGAAATTAAAGAACGTAAACGTACAGTTCAAAAGTTTTACAAATTTGTCCTCGTAATTGGTTATAAGAAAAAAATACGGTTCTCGACCGCTTGACTCGCACTGAAAAACATTTTTCCCGATCATGAAATTGAGAATCTGGTTCTGTTAACTTCCTAAACGTGGTCCTGCTAATTCACTGCATGAGAATCCGGTATTGGTTATGTCAAAAATGGATTCTCAGTTTCATTCGTGCTCGCAATTATAAATCATTTCTTATAAGTAATTATGAGGCATTTGCACATTGGCCTGTAATGTTTTAATCTATTTTCGTGCAGCTCACGAATATATTATCGACATCGCGTCGGCCATTCTCGTCGAACAGCTGGCAATTCCAACTTTGTTGCGATAAATATTTGCAGCGATCATCACGCGAGCATTTATCTGCAAAAAATGTGTTTTTTTTTTCGGTATTTTTCGGTTTGATTTATTCTAACTTGTTCAAGGGATCTGAGTTGAAAAAACGATTTCTTACCAACAAACACGATATCACGCATGTCAGAAACTGTTTTCGGTAAAACGTATAATAATAAACTAATAAATAAATGAATATACTTCGGAATCCAACATATAAAAACAATGAAAGTTGTGACGCACACCTGTCCCGCTCGTGCGTGCACGTCCACAGTCTGGGGGGGGAGACTGTGGACGGATAGGACTGTGCACGTACGGTATTGTAGACGGACGGACTGTGGGCGTGCAGAAGTCGGACTGTGCACGTGCGGTACTGTGGACAGACGGACTGTGCACGTGCAGGAATAGTACCGTGCGCGTGCAGTTGTAAGACGTACGGAGCGTGCGCGTACGGGTTCGGTGAGTGTTTGAACGTCATCAGACTGTGCACGTGCAAGAATAAGACCGTGCGCGTACGGTTGTAGACGTACGGATTGTACGCGTGCGGGTTCGGTGAGTGTTTGTACGACATCAGACTGTGCACGTGCGGGTTCGGTGAGTGTTTGTACGTCATCAGACTGTGCACGTACGGGTTCGGTGAGTGTTTGTACGTCATCAGACTGTGCACGTACAAGAATAAGACCGTGCGCGTACGGTTGTAGACGTACGGATTGTGCGCGTGCGGGTTCGGTGAGTGTTTGTACGACATCAGAATGTGCATGTGCTGGTTCGGTGAGTGTTTGTACGTCATCAGACTGTGCACGTACGGTTTCGGTGAGAGTTTGTACGTCATCAGACTGTGCACGTACAAGAATAAGACCGTGCGCGTGCGGGTTCGATGAGTTTTTGTACGACATCAGACTGTGCACGTGCGGGTTCGGTGAGTGTTTGTACGTCATCAGACTGTGCACGTACGGGTTCGGTGAGTGTTTGTACGTCATCAGACTGTGCACGTGCAAGAATAAGAACGTGCGCGTACGGTTGTAGGACGTACGGATTGTGCGCGTGCGGGTCGGGTTCGATGAGTGTTTGTTCGTATTCAGACTTTGCACGTGCGGGTTCGGTGAGTGTTTGTAAGTCATCAGACTGTGATCGTGTGGGTTCGGTAAGTGTTTGCAGGTTGTTAGACTGTGCACGTGTGGGTTCGGTAAGTGTTTGTAAGTCATCAGACTGTGCACGTGTGGGTTCGTTGAGTGTTTGTACGTCATCAGACTGTGCACGTGTGGGTTCGGTAAGTGTTTGTACGTCATCAGACTGTGCACGTGTGGGTTCGGTGAGTGTTTGCAGGTTATCAGACTGTGCACGTGTGGGTTCGGTTAAGTGTTTTAACGTCATCGGACAGTGCACCTGTGGGTTCGGGGAGGGTTTGTACGTCATCAGACTGTGCACGTATGGGTTCGCTAAGTGTTTGAACGTCATCGGACTGTGCACGTGTGGGTTCGGTGAGTGTTTTACGTTATCAGACTGTGCACTGTGCTTCAGCAGTGAAAACAAAAGTCCAAAACGTAAATCGATAGACTACAGTTGAAATTTGTTTTGCTTAACGTGCACAGTCTGATAACCAACAAACACTTACCGAACCCACACGCGCACAATCCGATGACGTTCAAACACTAACCGAACCCGCACGTGCACAGTCTGATAACCTGCAAACATTCGCCGAACCCGCACGTGCACAATCCGTACGCTCTACAGCCGTACGCGCACGGTCTTATTCCAACACGTGCACAGTCTGATAACGTACAAACACCCAACGAACCCGCACGTGCACAATCCGTACGCTCTACAGCCGTACGCGCACGGTCTTATTCCTGCACGTGCACAGTATGATGATGTACAAACACTTACCCAAACCGCACTTGCACAGTCTGATGTCGTACAATCTCTTACAGAACCCGCACGTGCACAATCCGTGCGCCTTACAGCCGTACGCGCACGGTCTTTTTTCCTGCACGTGCACAGTCTGATGACGTACAAACACTTACCCAAACCGCACGTACATAGTCTGATGACATACAAACACTTACCGAACCCGCACGTGCACAGTCCGATGTCTGCACGCCCACAGTCCGTCCGTCCACAATACCATACGTGCACAGTCCGACCTCTGCACGCCCACAAGCATGCACGTCCACAGTCTCCCCCCCCAGACTGTGGACGTGCACGCACGAGCGGGACAGGTTGTGGTTGTGAGAAAATGGAAATTTTGTAAAAAATAGGTTACTGACCGTGGTGCTAACGTTTGCATCCATCGATATCCCGGTCGTCACTGTGCCAGTAGTAATCGTGATATCGAATACCTTTCTCACATTCGTAATGATTACCGGAAACTAAACCGAATGTTTGTTAAGTAG
>OZ038442.1:1954371-1968259 GCA_964036265.1 Daptonema setosum
ACTGAGTGTTGTGATCGGTCTGAGATGCCGAATGACGCTAAAATTGTAATTTATAGATCAAACATGAAGAAAAATGTAGGAAAAAACGTTATTTTCTCAAAAAATGGGGTGCTTTCGTAAAACCGGCTCGAAGTTAATTTTGATTTGAGCAAACAAAATTTTCAAAAATTGCCTTTCTAATGACGTTAATACAGCACTTTTTACGTATATACTGTATGTACAAGTTGATAATACAGCTCCACCATGTACATCTACAAATCGACAGAATCATATCCTTTATCGGGGCGGGGTATGCCACTCAAAATAGTGTTTTCTGTGGAAACCCAGCATTTCATAAAAGGACTAAAACACGTAACCGGAACATTACATGGATTGTGTAAATGCGTGTTGCATTGCAACTTGCAAACCGTAACGATAACAGCAGGATCTTTATTTGAAGACAAATGTATAGGAAAAAAGTAAGTGAAACAATGAAATGTTGAGGTAATGCGAGTGTTAAATTAAAGACAAACAAAGGGCTACCTGGGATTCAAGTGCAAAGTTGTTGTGTTAACTACTCCAACTTTGAATCGTTAGCTGCATCAAATGTAAAAGAAGGTGATCCATAACAGTGGGCTGTTCAACTCAACTCAACCAAACAGCTGTGTGCTGTAACATGCAATCATCATGTTCAGTGGGTGTTAACCGGGTTGGACACGTTAACGTGTCATTTTTTCAATTGAATCTCAAGAAGATCTTTATGTTAAAAGCTGTGTCCTCTCTCCTCATATCCATGTGACACACTAGTGTTTTACAAAATGGAGTGAAGTGGTAGAAAACCAAAAAGAACAACGCTCCGTCATTGCTGTTCGTTTTATAGTGATGCAAAGTTACAACAATCCAGTACAACATACAGTATGAAACACGGTGCAATACACAATGACTCACTGATGGGTGTTCGTGGATTACACCGTAAATGTCTTGAATACGGTAACCTGGACTACCACTACAAATAATGGTCTGTTATTGTCTTATCCGCCCCGTCAGCTGGGTCAATCAGCATGAGCAACGTTATTTAAAAACCAATTAACGATTCCGGAAAATGCCGGACCCATCCCTGCAAAGATCAAATTTAATGAATAAAAAATATCTACTGGATACTGGTGCATCTGGCAACATGATTGGACCGAAGTACCTGAAACTGTAAATATAAATATGCGTGATCTTTGATTCATGACATCATTATTCATCATTGTGAGCAGAGCGATACAACTATAAACGAGGCAACAAGAGTACACGTTGGATAGTCATCACGTACCCCGAAAGCATAGCACGCCACACACTCACAGAACTCACTATATAAAAGAGCTTCTGGAGATTCAAGTAAAAAAATGACACGTTAACGTGTTCAACCCAGTGTAACACCCACTGAACATGATGATTGCATGTTATAGCATACACCTGTTGGGTTGAGTTGAGTCGGACAGCCGACTATTCTGCATCACATTCTCTTACATTTGATGCAGCTAACGATTCACAAGTTGGAGTAGTTAGCACTACAACTTTTCACTTGAATCTCCAGAAGCTCTTTAGTCAAAACCGTGATTGGAGCATAAGGGAAAACCATTCGGAAACACGGAGTGCATCTGTATAATCTGTGATTTATTATGTAAATTATTATGTGAAGCGTTTTCCTTATTTGATCGTTGGACCTCATTCCTTAATTAACGCAAACGCGTCGGTCGGCAACGTTAAATTTGAGACGTGATCTGGCTTCAGAGAAGATATGACTCAAGCCAACGCTTTTCAAAGTCAAAAATCTTAACAAAAACGTCATTTGACTTGTTTTTGAATCAACATAGTTGTTAACTATACATACATGTACATACAGTATACCGTATACATAATCGTAGACAAATACACCCTACTGTTTTGTTTGCACGAACTTACTATTGCACAAGCATACTGGTTTTATTGCACATGAAATTTTTAGAACAAAAGAGAGGAGTTCACTCTTCTAACTACATGTACGTGTGGCATCTCGGAATATGTGGAGCCGTCCCTTCTTATTCCAAGGTGCCAAAAAGGAAATTCACTTTTAACTACTGAATTTTACCTTTTTAAATGAAGTTTTTTCAGCTTATTCGAATTCTAATTAACTCACTCGATAACTCACTCACTCCCTCGCTCACTCACCCCTTTGCTCACTCACTCAATTACTCACAAACTCGCTCACCACTCTTTTACTCTGACTGTATGACAGACTCACTCACTCTTCCCTCACTCAATCACCCATTCACTCAATCAACAGGTCAATCACTCACACACTCACTCCCTCTTTCACTGCTTCACTCACTCACTCAGTCAACTAGGCACTACCTCACTCACTAACTCAACCCCTCACTCAATCAGTCACTCAGTAATTCCGTTCTCACTCTCTCAATAACTCGACTAACTTAATCCCTTAACAAGAATTATTAGAATCCAAGATAGAAAAGTCAAAAGAGGGAGCACCCAACAGAAATGGCTGGCAATTCTTGGCTGCATTGCAATAACTGCTAGAATGGTCTCGTCTCGCTACAGAATATGAATAGAGCAAACTCGAAACACCGTTTCGCCCACGTTGACCTATTGCTTTTTTAGAAAAATATTGGTGCCTAGAAACCCGCCTACCTAATTATGTATAGCCCTACAGTACATGATGTCCATGACCTGAGTAGCCAGTGTGTCAATTCGGCTTGCGTTGCTTTGTTGAGTTCTTAATTGGTATCATAAAAGTTCAATAAGAAACAGATTGTCAGTGAGAATTGTCTCCCAGGAGTTCATGTATTCGTCTATGCAACACTAATAATACACCAATAAATGGCGGGTTATTATTTTTTTTTCAGTGTGATTCCGCACGTGAAACAATTTTTAATTACTTCGACAAAGAACACCGAATTTAATTTGCCGGGTAAGTTTAACGTGTTGACATACCGTGTCGGGCAATGCGTGAGAAATATCTACCGGTTTTCACCGGAAGGCTTTTAATTGATCTGCTAGAAGTTATGTTAGAAGTTCCAATTTGGAGCCATGGAACAATGATGATTTTAGTTGCATTCAATACACGGAAACGTCAAGCTCGATTCACGTCAGCATTCCATTCAAACGATAGTTGACCATCTTGAATTCGGTCAAACTGCAAAAGACTTTTCATTGAGGTCTTTAAATTGTTGCAATGCACCTTAACGTTAAAGCTTAATGCCCTCTAATTACAGCTAGCTTTGATCACTCCGTTTCATCATGTTCGCATTTTAATGGTGGTGAACTTTGACTACTTCTCACTCGATAATCTGACGACGAGTCAAACCTCCAAAGGGAGGGGAATTTCATCAAGGGGGGGGAGATTGGCAGTTTTATGGCCATTTTATCAACACCTTAGGGAACAAACAGCACTTATAAAAATCGCCAAAAAGGGGGGAATTCTACTTTTCAACCCCAGTCTCGTCCGCTAATGATCTGTGCCCTGCTAATACGGTAAATCATCAGATTATTATGTTCTGCCTGACTCGAGTCTCGACCCACCTACTTTTTGCTACTTTTAATTGTCCGAAGGGATAATCTTGACAGTGGTAGGTCAAAAGTGATGGTCTCATTTTGCCCAAATCAACAGTTAAGGTTGAGTTTATTGAAAGACATGAATTGCCAATTGGTCACGTAACACGTTTGCAAAATCCGGTTATCCGGCCACATCGCATCCACATGCTGTTATCAGGGTTATCGGGTCTAATTAAAAGCAGACAGACTAATAATGCACCAAGTGGACCTCATTTCCATGTCTGTGTCATCGGGAATAAATACAACAACAACAACAACAACAACAACAACAACAACAACAACAACAACAACAACAACAACAACAACAACAACAACAACAACAACAACAACAACAACAACAACAACAACAACAACAACAACAACAACAACAACAACAACAACAACAACAACAACAACAACAACAACAACAACAACAACAACAACAACAACAACAACAACAACAACAACAACAACAACAACAACAACAACAACAACAACAACAACAACAACAACAACATCAACAACAACAACATCAACAACAACAACAAAAACAACAACAACAACAACAACAACAACAACAACAACAACAACAACAACAACAACAACAACAACAACAACAACAACAACAACAACAACAACAACAATTACAAAAACAACGACAACAACAACAACAACAACAACAACAACTCATTCAATCAGTCATCAGTCTGTCAGCCAGTCAGTCATTCAGTCAGTCAGACATTGTCTTCTTGCTTCTTCCAGTTTTGTTATTCAATCATTCAGTCATTCAGTCAGTCAGTCAGTCAGTCTCTGCCCAACAAACCGGTAACGACAGCCAATGAAAACAGGGTTGCTTTGTTTCATTGTTGATGTTTCAATAACGTGATTACTCAATAAAACGAATGTGTCCCGTATGTAACAAGGTTGGCGCATGAGCCGAAGCAGAGGAACTTGTTGACTAAATGCCTAGAAACCATTAACTTTTTTGGCTCAATGCTTATCGGTAGGTTCCAAATGAGCAAGTAACAGAAATATTTTATACAAACACTTATTGACTTCGTAGAAATTACATTTTTGATTCGCTAGATGGTTTATCATGAAATCATTTTTACCTTATATGAGATGATCGTTGAGTAACAAGTCCGTTAGTTAGTACATCAGTCAGTCAGTCCGTCAGTAAGTCAGTCAGCCTCAGTCAGTCAGCCAGCCATTCAGTCAGTCAGTCAGTCCGTCAGTTAGTTAGTCGGTTAGTCAGTCAGTCAGTCAGTCCGTCAGTATGTCGCTCAGCCAGTCAGTCAGTCAGTCAGTCAGTAGTCAGTCAGTCTCAGTCAGTCAGCCGGCCATTCAGTCAGTCAGTCAGTCAGCCAGCCATTCAGTCAGTCAACCAGTCCGTCAGTTAGTTAGTCGGTTAGTCAGTCAATCAGTCCGTCAGTAAGTCACTCAGCCAGTCAGTCAGTCAGTCAGTCAGTAGTCAGTCAGTCTCAGTCAGTCAGCCAGCCATTCAGTCAGTCAGTCAGTCAGTCAGTCAGTCAGTCAGTCAGTCAGTCAGTCAGTCAGTCAGTCAGTCAGTCAGTCAGTCAGTCAGTCAGTCAGTCAGTCAGTCAGTCAGTCAGTCAGTCAGTCAGTCAGTCAGTCAGTCAGTCAGTCAGTCAGTCAGCCATTTCTAAACAAGCAACCAAAAATGTTCATTTGTATTCAGTGGCCTAAACGCTGATTGTTTTGTGTGTTCGTTTCGGCCATGTTTTACTATATAAATCTCAGGCTAATCATTTACATACATTCGTTTTCATTTTCACCGAAACAAAAATGCTATATAAATGAATATACATAATTGTAAGAAGTGTTAATGCACGGTAATCTGAAGTTAGCAAACGTATCATTGAGCTCACGGAGCTCAGTTGGAATTTTTTTTCAAAAATATTCATATTCATCGTTGACATAAAGTATATTTACACTACAACAACAAAAAGGTGGAAAGTGAGTGAGTGAGTGAGTGAGTGAGTGAGTGAGTGAGTGAGTGAGTGAGTGAGTGAGTGAGTGAGTGAGTGAGTGAGTGAGTGAGTGAGTGAGTGAGTGAGTGAGTTAGTGAGTGAGTGAGTGAGTGAGTGAGTGAGTGAGTGAGTGAGTGAGTGAGTGAGTGAGTGAGTGAGTGAGTGAGTGCACTGTTAGCTTTGCACAATTCAATCAAATCCTCGAAACGCACAATCAGCGATCACTCGTTAATGAATATACGAAAAGTTATATAAAAATAAATTTATAATGACATTCAAATTGGCATAATATATCAAGACACTATAGCTGTACGTTCCTAAAATCATCACTATATATTTTATGTACATACATATATTTATTTATTTACTAGGAATTCTTCATTACCGAAGTCATCAAGGCACACTAATACCATTTGAGAATCGACGTTTTCGCATTGGTCAGGGAACGTTGAATAAAATGACGGGACAATGGCAGACACCCAAGGGCCTCAAGTCAAGTTTCGAACCACGGCCACCAGTTTTCGAGGCTGGCTCCCGACGTACTAGACTAATCGTACTCCATTTACCACCCAGAAACGTAATGGTGCCATCGACGCCTTCGGTGGCGTACAACTGGTCTGGTCATTGTTGTTGTTGTTGTTGTTGTTGTTGCGGTTGTTGTTGTTGTTGCTGTTGTTGGGGTTATTGTTGAAGGGGTTGTTGATGTTGGGGTCTTGTTGGTTGTGGTCAACGGTACACTCTCTGTAGTTTTAGTTTTAGCCTCTTTCACAAACGTCAGCTGATTGGGTGAGTCGAGGATTTGTTGGAATTGTGCAAAGCTGAAAGTGAAGTTGAGATAAGGGATTACCTCGATAACTCACTAACCCACACATTTACTCACTCACTCAATGACTCACACATACACTTACTGACTCACTGACTCACTGACTCACACATTTACTCACTCACTCAATGACTCACACATACACTTACTGACTCACTGACTCACTGACTCACTGACTCACTCACTGACTCACTGACTCACTCACTCACTCACTCACTCACTCACTCACTCACTCACTCACTCACTCACTCACTCACTCACTCACTCACTCACTCACTCACTCACTCACTCACTCACTCACTCACTCACTCACTCACTCACTCACTCACTCACTCACTCACTCACTCACTCACTCACTCACTCACTCACTCACTCACTCACTCACTCACTCACTCACTCACTCACTCACTCACTCACTCACTCACTCACTCACTCACTCACTCACTCACTCACTCACTCACTCACTCACTCACTCACTCACTCACTCACTCACTCACTCACTCACTCACTCACTCACTCACTCACTCACTCACTCACTCACTCACTCACTCACTCACTCACTCACTCACTCACTCACTCACTCACTCACTCACTCACTCACTCACTCACTCACTCACTCACTCACTCACTCACTCACTCACTCACTCACTCACTCACTCACTCACTCACTCACTCACTCATTCACTCACTTGATTGGGAACAGGAGAATTTTATCGTTGGAAAGATCATTCAAAGGCATCGACCATCCAGTTTGACAGACTATGAAGAAGAGAATGATGATCGCGGAAATCATCTTGAAGTGTATTCTGTAGATATTCCGTGAAATTGGTATGATATACGTTTGCTGAAATGAATGAAAAATCAGAAAAATTTTAATATTGAGGATCAGAATAATAATATTATAAAAACTGCATAATAAATCAGTACAATTTTCAGCGAAAGACATAAAGATTACGGCATTTTGTTTTCGACTGCACTGACGGACGAGCTAATACTCCAAAAGGAGAGGAATCTTGTCAAAGAGCGGGGAATTGGCAGTTTTCAAGCTATTATACTTTCACCTTAGGGAACAAATTCTACTTTTTGAAAACGCCTAAGAGGGGGGAATTCCACTTCTCTCACCACTTCTTATCCGCTAGTGTTCGGCGGTGATCATGCTTTGACCAGGATGGCACACCGACACACATTAGTCGGAATATTCTTCGAATCCAGGTTATATAGACGATGAGTGCTCATTACTCGACTCTCAACAATAACCGGTCCTGACTAGAAAGAGTTTACTGTACCTTATAAAGTTCGATTCGGCATGAACAATCTTGAATAACGAGGAACTTTAATGAAGTTACGGTGAACTTGACCCACACAATCAGTTCTTTTCAGTCAGCCCTCTAACAAGCACAATTTTTGAATAAGCGTTTGTTGATAAGAGAAACCATCGTGAGAATTTTAAGAAGGCATCGTTAAGTTAGGTCGGTTGGTTGGTTCCATAAAATGGAGGGTAAACGATGAAACATGGCAATGCTAGGTTGATTAACAATGGGTTACCTCAAGTGTGACTCAAGATGCCACTGCACAGGACCCGATTCGCTTTTGGTTCCGCCCCAAACACTGTTTATCTCACCTCACATTCTCACTCAACCAATAAGATCCGTTTCCTCAATCTACTCAATTCTGGATATTTTTTTTAGTTTTTGAAAAATTCTCGTGAAATTCGGTAATTAACTGGGCCACTTAAAATCATCGAAACTCATGTCACCGACTTTTAACTCACCGAAACTCATGTCACCGAATTCAACTCACCGAAACTCATGTCACCGAACTTTAACTCACCGAAACTCATGTCACCGGATTTTTACTCACCGACACTCATATCACCGATCTTTAGCTCACCGAAACTCATATCACCGAATTTAATTCACCGAATCTCATATCACCGAACTTTAACTCACCGAAACTCATATCACCGAACTTTAACTCACCGAAACCCATGTCACCGTATTTTTACTCACCGAAACTCATGTCACCGGATTTTTACTCACCGAAACTCATATCACCGAACTTTAGCTCACCGAAACTCATATCACCGAACTTTAACTCACCGAATCTCATATCACCGAACTTTAACTCACCGAAACTCATGTCACCGAATTTTTACTCACCGAACTCAAGTGGCGCGCGTTTACATTTTTAAGGATAAAATTTCTGAAGACATTTGGACAAAGTAAATTCAAAGTAACCAAACGAACACGGGAGGTGTAGAACAAGTTGTGTGAAAAATGTGCAGTGTAGAAAGAGAATTTCAAGAATGAGAATTCCAACTGAAAAGAAAGCAAACAAATTACGTAAAGATGTTTCTGCAGTATCATGAACTGTGGAAAGAAGTAATGAGTATTGAGGGTGCGGTAAGTGAGGCAATCATTCGTATGAATATACGCGCGTTTACATTCTTAAGGAATAAATTTCTGAACCCATTTGGACAAAATAAAGTAACCAAAGTCTGAACACGGGAGGTGTAGAACAAATTGTGTGAGAATAGTAGAGTATATAGAGAGCATTTCAAAAATGAGAATTCCAATTGACAAGTGATGCAATCATTCGTTTGAAATATTCTACAATTTACCTAAATAAACCCCACTTTTCATCAATGCACAATATACAGTACTGTACATGTCATATAGCCAATCTAGGATATCTTGTTGAAAGGTTTTGGCGCGCAAATTGAATTCAAATCTGTTCTAATTTTTGATGATTGAATTAATTGTGTGTGCGTAACGGGTGAATATAAATATTTTTCGACAACAAGAAACCTTGACCGACCTATGTTGAGTAGCATGTTTAGTTGGAACCAATGAATGATGGTTAAGTGGTTGTGCATCCCTATAGAGTTTAGTTAGTTTAGTTTATTTAGTTTAGACGGATGTGCTCAATTGAACACAATAATGTCGTCAATGAAAGCAATTTTAAAATCATATTTATCATAGATGTTCATCATAGCACACGTTACAGTAATTGTTTTTCAAATAGATATATATAGATCCTATATATATAGGATAGGTCATCAATATGTGTTGCCAGATTTTAGATGTATTGTCCATTTTACGACAAATCATCAACCAACCATAGCCAACTGACCGAGAAACATGCTCCACAGTCCACACTGAACAATATAATGGTCATAATTACCATAAGATTTTGCAAGATCTGAAGCAAGCGAAGCATCAATGGTTAATTTGTCATTATCTATCTGTTCAGACATGTTTTACTCAGAAACGAAATAATGGCCGATTCTGGCTTTGGAACAAGCAACGAACCATAATGGTTAGTTGTTTATTAATGAATGGTTGACTGGGTAGCATTCTAGTGGGAGTCTGTGAACAGTCGACTATTGATTGAAGTGGACGTTGAAGTGCTAATTGTGGAATAAGAAGCAGTGAAGCGAATAACTAAAGAACTGTAGCATGATTCAAGGCAGGATATTTTATCAGATGTGTTGCCAGAACTTGAAAGTTTCAGTATGTACGACTACGACACGTGATCAAGCATGGCCAACTAACCTTGAAACATGTTTCACTCAGAAATGAAATAATGGCCGATTCTGGCTTTGGAACAAGCAACGAATCATAAAGGTTAGTTGTTTATTAATGATCGGTTGACTGGGTGGCCTCCTATTGATTGGTAATCAATACAAAGCTTGTGTGAACAGTCGACTATTGAAGTGGACTTTGAATTGCTAATTGTGGAATAAGAAGCAGTGAAGCGAATAACCGCGGAAGCAACATTCCAGCCACAATTTAATGAGACCACCTAACTGTTTGATAAATACCTCAACCAGAAGCGGTTAGTTGGTTGTGGCAGCAAAGTCAGACCTGGGCATTCAATAGTGAGTCAGCTCTGGATTCACTCGTGCGTTCCATTTACAGCACGTATGATAGAGGCTCTGGAAGTTTATAGGGCAGGCTGAAAATCTTAAAAGCGTACAAATTTTACAGACATGATGAGTAGAGATAGCCTCAGTAACAAACAGTTTTTAACTGCCGTCGACTTCCTCTCTACAATTTCTGTAGCTTTCTGATATATGAAATCAGGAAAATATTGAATTACCTGAAGGCTGAAATTCACTAAGAATTTACCCATATTGTCAAAGTTTACGAGTTGAAATTACTCAACCGGCAATTATTACGGGCTCTCAAGATGCCTTAATTTCTGAGGTTGTGTGATTTTATTGACCCTGTACATTCAGTGTACAGGTTTAAATGTGGACACTTTACAGGTTTTTGTGTAACTTGGCTTTCCATTTTCAACAAAACGATTAAAACTCCCATTAAAATCGTTTACAGTTATTATCTACAAATTCAATAAAAAAAATTTATTGGCCTCAAACTCGATGAACGAAACCACGAATTCAACAGAAAGATGAGAACTTGAAATCAGTACTGACGAAGAGTAATTCCCATTTAGAGGAATAGGACGGGCGGGGTGGGCGGTTCCTACTCAGGTGTTTACATAATACTGTACGCATGTACAGGGTGTCCCACTTAAAAGTTCCGGTGAGAATGGGCTCTCATTTTTGATAGGATTGACTTAATTAGAATTTTTCGCGCCAGTTTGTAGACAGTAAAAATTTAGAAAAAAATGCATCACAGCAAACTTAAGGGCCAAAATTCAAAACCTCCTCATTTTCTCATGTATTTTTCATGTATTTCACTGATTTCCCTGCTACTGTTGTATCCTAAGACAACACTATTGCCAACAGAAGTTGATATTTATAGGTAAAAACTATTTTTTGACTGAACAAAATCCCAAGACAAATAAAATGTATCATAATGCAGGCTTCTCAACATGACCAGTCGTCTCTGCATCGAGTCGGACTTTGCGTTACTTCATACCACACGCATAGGACGCGCAGTCCAAAATTAAAAAAACATGCACGCATTTAGCTAAATAGCAATTTAAAATCACAAATGTGCCCAAAAAAGCTCACATTTGACCGTCCATACTTAAAAATCGATCAAATCCCATTGGTTGTCGACATTGTTGTTGAGTGCCTCAGGTGTGAATGAAGCGCCCTCAAACCCAATGTTTCACGTTGTGCATTAACTTGGCTGTTGTCACCCTGCCTGTCAGAATAGCCTGTGTTTACTTGTGTGGCAGGATAAAACGCTTATGTTAATTTGTTGAGAAGGTAAATCAACTTTTTTAGTTCGACTTTTTTAGTTCGACTTTTTTAGTTCGACTTTTTTAGTGAGTGAGTGAGTGAGTGAGTGAGTGAGTGAGTGAGTGAGTGAGTGAGTGAGTGAGTGAGTGAGTGAGTGAGTGAGTGAGTGAGTGAGTGAGTGAGTGAGTGAGTGAGTGAGTGAGTGAGTGAGTGAGTGAGTGAGTGAGTGAGTGAGTGAGTGAGTGAGTGAGTGAGTGAGTGAGTGAGTGACTGAGTGAGTGAGTGAGTGAGTGAGCGAATGACTGTGCAACGTCTGTCCCCCTCACCCCCCTGGCGGACGAACCATATCAGCAAAGAAGGTCAATCTTTTCAAAGAGGAGGGTAAATTTGTAGAAAAAAAGTGAAAAGTGTCGAGACGTCGCACACGCGAAAAGACGCGAGCTGTGCGGGTTTGATGTGTTACATTCCTTCCAACACAGCCGACAGCAACCGTTCGACTCATGTATGTACATGTACCAATGTGGTGTCCTCGGAGACCTCAGTGGGCCAATAAAACACTAAAAACCTAGAGCGTGGCCAGCATACGAATGAGGTACCTTCATTCTTGATGATGTTGTTTTCCTGAGACTTCATCACTGAAGGCACTATCATAGTCGCCTGTCTAGTCTAGTGCGTAGGGCGCCGGCCTAGAAAACCGGCGGTCCTAAGTTCGAAACCTGACTTGAGACACAGACCCTGACGCGTTGCTCTGGGGTTTCTGCCATTGCCCGTCAGTTTATTCAACTCTCTGGCCACTACGAAAACACCATTCTGATATGGTATTAGTGTGCCTTATGGCTTCAGTTAATGAAGAAGTCCAAGAAGCCAACAGGACACACCAATACCATTCGGAATTGTGTTTTCATGGTAGCCAGAGAGGTTTAATAAACTGACGGGCAATAACAGAAACCACAGAGCAACGCGTCAGGATCGAATCGCCGTACGCACTAGATTAGACAGGCGACAATGTGTGTATAGTCGAATTTTTTGGTTACGCCTTTTTTCGGATTTTTTTTTTCTGTAAAACCTTTCCCTCATCCAGAAATTGGCGGTCGAAAGCAGCAGTTTGGGTTGATGAAAAGGTTTTATACACAAAAAAAATCCTAAAAAGAGTCATAATCATCTTTTTAAGAACTTTTCTGTGTGTAAAACCTTTTCAACCCCAAATTGCTGCTTTCGACCGCCAGTTTCTGGGTGAGGGAAAGGTTTTACACGAAAAAAAAAAATCCGAAAAAGGGCGTAGCCAAAAAATTCGAACATACATGTGTGCGTTCTGAGGTGGATAAACCTTTTTTTCATTCAATCATTCATTCATTGTTGGGTGGTCTCACCGGATCAGACTTCGCCGGGTCCCAATCACGAATGGTGCTAGCCATAGGCATATCATAGAATCAAGTTCCAAGTCATTCATCAGATGTTCAAGGCATATTCTTTAACGACCGTCAGCCAGTTGGTCACACTGTTTGACTGCTATAAGGCTTTCTGGTTTGTTTGTTCACATTCCGCCATCGGTGTTTGACTGTTATAAATCGTATTCTGATTCAAATTCAGTTAATTGTGTTTCAAATTTAGTTATTTGTATTTATAGAATTAAAATAAATAATAATAATAGTAATAATAATAGAACGTTAATTCACAAGTTAACATTAACTACGATATTATCTCAGTAAATGTTTGTTCAACATTTATTCGCTTATCAACTCTAAATGTTGTTTTCGCGTCAATGGCGGACGAGCCTACCTCCAAGAGAAGGGAATTTCTCCGGAGAGAGGAAAATCGGTAAAAATATACCATTTTACCTACACCTCGGGGAACAAACTCCACATTTTGAAACCGCCAAAGAACGGGGAATTCCGCTTTTTCCTCCCCTTCTCGTCCGCTAGTGGGTTTACAAAAGTCAGTCGGGTTTTGGAGATCCTAAAATAGACTAGGGATATTATAAACCGTTTGGAAAACATAATAATGTCATTTACATGCATAATTACTCGATGGTGTACCAGAAAAAATCCAAACCAAAAAAATCCCTGATTTGCCTATACCAAAAAAAATCCATACCAAAAAAAATCCACCCAAAACAAATCCATACCAAAAAAAAATCCACCCAAAACAAATCCATACCAAAAAAAATCCATTGTAATTTGTGCGTGAACGTGTAATATGACCATGATCAGGTATGAGTCAATTTAGAACATAACACGTATTTACAGTATGTACATTACGTACATATAATTTTATACTTGTAGCGGATGACAAATAAAATAACTGGCTATTTCTCGCTATAATGAAACTGATAAAGTAAATATGATCGATATTGTCCTAATGTCT
>OZ038442.1:1968459-1975959 GCA_964036265.1 Daptonema setosum
AACATGTGTGAGTTCTAACTGCGCGCCAGAAAGTTTTTGACTAACAACCTGGACCCCTGTGAACCTGAAAATATTTTCTCTTAAAAAAAAACTAGTAATCAAAATTAGGAACCGCATCAACAGCAGCAGCAGCTTCAGGAGCCACAAAATCAACAACAAGAACAACAACATCAACAACAACAACAACAACAACAACAACAACAACAACAACAACAACAACAACAACAACAACAACAACAACAACAACAACAACAACAACAACAACAACAACAACATCAGCAGCAGCAGCAGCAGCAGCAGCATCACCAAAAAACGCAACAACAAAGGCTAGAAGAACTAAGAAGAAATCGGTTCGATGAAGCCAAAGCAGATCAGGCGAACAAAGCAGCTCAAAATGGACAACAGGTAACAAAGTGTGTGGGGAACGTTTTATTGTGACTGAACGGTTTTTTGATTTGCGGATTTCGTGATTTCGTGTATGCCCGTATCCGATGACATTATTTAGCAACTGCAGAAAGATTCAGTTAATGTTTGAAAGAGTGCGCGAATGTTGCACGTATGAAATTTTGAGCAGGTAAAGACACTGCAGATTTCAGAATGTTCAAAGTCAACAAGGTCAAAGTGGACAAGGACAAAGTGCAACAGGTCAAAGCGGACAAGCACAAAATGGACCGGGCCAAAGTGGACAAAGTCTGTATGGATTGGATCAAAGTGGACAAAGTCAGTATGGACCGGGTCAAAGTGGACAGAGCCAATATGGACCTGGTCAAAGCGGACAGAGTCAGTATGGACCAGGTCAAAGTGGACAGAGTCAGTATGGACCAGGGCAATATAATCCAAGCGACCCAATTCCGAAGGAAGCGATATCTGATGTTTACAAGAACATTGATTTGTACCAGTTGCACAGCGAACATGCCATTTTCGAGAAGGTCAGTTCGAAACGGCTTCATATATGTATGTACTGTAAGTTTTTAATAAAAAGAAAACGTTAGGTGTTTTTCATACATATGTGCTTTGCATTGCTCAAAACGTTCGAAAGGTGAAAATAAGCAGTGGATCCACGTTAAGTATAAGTATATATGGTCTATGACAAGAAATATGTCAGCCTTAAACTTGTTGTTCTCCAGGCACGAAAAAGTCTTGATAAAATCTTTGATATTTGATCACACTGTTCCAGTTTCTGATTTAATCAGATATAGCAGGTGTAAATGTTAGAGATAATTTTCATGTTGCCCTTGATTGTGCGGTCGGGTGTACGATTGGGGCGTCAATCGGGGCGGTCATTGGATACTGGCTTCATGGTGAGTTAGTGAGTGAGTGACTTAGAGAGTGAGTGAGTAATTTATCCAGGCAATGAGTGAGTGAGTGAGCTACAAGAACATGTTCAAAAAGGGTGCTACACGGAAACGTGGAAGGCTCTGATGCCGGCCATCTCGTACACGCACGACGGCAATACGGAGCAATCCTTCAACCCGGGGCCGGAAGTTGTCACTGCCTTCATCACCTGCGAGCTGCCCTACACCTACAGAGATGGTTGAGTTTTCTCTCTTTTTTACTTGAACCTTTCTAACATTCGAACTAGCTTATTTTTCGCCCAGAAGGAAAACCACGCTCCATGCGCTAGCGTGTGCTTGTGGATGCAGAGTTCTAGCAGCATGTTGATTTGATAAGTGTTACCAATTCGGTGTTTATATTATATTATAACATGTGTTTAACATTTTGTTCAACTAAATGATTTGTTGAATTATCAAAAATGCGTTTGTAACGGTCCTGCTAACCTTAAAAAACCAATTACATTGCAAAGACATGAAAAACAGGGGAGTCGGGAATTTTTTCACAAAACTCGAATCCTGAATTTGATTTGCTGAGATAGAATTGACAAAATGTTCAGAATTTGTCTGTCACTCGGCGCAAAAGTTTTTGGAATCGACAAAATAGTGTGGTTAGCATTCAAAACAAAAATGAGGACATCTGTACATACATCTACTAGCCCATAATATGTGATTTTCTTCAAATTTGTGTTACAAGAAAGTGCTGAAAATAAAACCTTTGAAATTACATAAACATGTGTTAATTTTTTTCAGGTGCACCAACAACATCAACCTGTAAAACGTTGAACAATTGGGAACCCAGACCACAGGTTTCAACATTTTGCTCTCAACGTTAGTTGGTCTGAACTCGATTCTGGAGTAGTACACCTCTGATAATTGCAATTGCAACTCTAAATCACTGATTTACAGGTTTTCCAATGAAAAAAACTAATTAAAATTGAATAAAAAATTCGTGTAAATTCAGCCAGTCGGATAGTACAAATTAGAACTTCAAAATAACTTATTTTTTGGTGAACTTGCCGACCTATCCACTTCAAAAGCTTATGATGTAACCATACGTAAATTTTTGTTATGAATCATTTTTTGCGAAAATTAATTATTTATGAAAAATTATTCTTTTAAAATTACTAAAATTATCCTGAATAATCACTAAAGCCGCAACCGTATGACATGGTACAATTAGGTACCTAATTTACAATGTTATACATCAAATTATATTTGCTCAATGTATCAATCAAATTATATACATAAGTATGTCATATAATTTTAGCTTGCAAAAAACGTATCAGTGGCACCGCACCAACTATGTATGAAGATGAATACGAGCCAGGTTTAAACAAACATTTTGAATTTAATGAAAACTGATTCATTGGCTTACTCACTCATCCAACCCCACACTCAACCTCTGTATTATCTCCCTAGGTACAACCTTATCCGGAAGGGGTTCCACCACCGACCCAAACGAGTGTAACGTCATGGAAAACTACGTAACCGCCGATTATGAGGACTTCGGTTCTACGATGATCACATCCATTTGTACAGATGGAGAATGGGACAAACCCAGGATTGATTGTGTGCCGAGTTAGTATGCGGAATAACGTGAAGCTGAAGAGATATAAAGATTTGTGAGTCACATAATGAGTGCTGAGTGAATGTAATGCGTAGAAGAACGAATGCGACTTGATTGAACGGACAAACGACATTTATCGAGCATATAATCAGGCTGTGATACAACATTGCTTATACTGTCTCCCGTACCTGATGACGCTGAAGACCCGACCAATACCCCGGATTATGCTCCCGATGGTAAAAACAGTTTGCGGGTTTGTTTGTTGATCAGTCATACTCGCTATTTTAACCAGTCAATCATTTTGGTAAATACTTTTTCAAACTTACATAATCTTCGATCACGCCAAAACTTTTATGTTCCCACTTGCCAACTTATCTTCTCAGATTAGGTAAAACTCCTTTAAATTTTAGTTCCTTAAATCTTAAATCCTTCTGTGATAAATAGTCAACTGTAAGTGAGTATTAGTTAATGATTGGAGTAAATGAGTAGTAGTTAAGGTTTTAAGAGAGTGATCAATGAGCCTGACCCAAAAAAATTTAAACCAAAAAAGTCCCTTTCAAAATATCCATACCAAAAAAATGATTTTTTTCTGTATATACCAGAAAGTCAGTTTGGATTTCTGCTAATCCAAAACAAATCCAAACCGAAAACATCACGTGTATTCGTTGTACCAAAAGCAATCGTGGTGTATCAGTGTATGTTCGGCTTCGGCGTATTTACTTTGTGTACATTTATTCGCGAATTAATCACTACGGATGAATGGACTTCGACTACCTCAAGGTCGAACGCTTCATAACGCCTAACCGTCCTTATTATGCAATCGTTCTTAACCGGGTAATAACTTCTTAACCGCTTAATATGAAACCATAGTTTTTAGAAAAGTTTTACGGGTGACATTTTTTGTAGTATCTGTAAATATGCAACCAGGACCTGAGATGAAAAATGTCCAAAAATGTCCTATATCAAGCCAATGTAGATATGTGATTTACAACGTTGGAAACACTGATGACGCATTTAGCTGCAATCAAGCTTAAGAAATACGTGTTAAGCTAATGCGGGCAGCAGATGACATGAATTTTTCATATACATATTTTTCGTTTGTCATCCGCGACAAATGCATAACTATATGTACGTATTGTCCATACTGTAGATACCTGTTGCGTTTTTATTGACTCACCTGATCACGTTCACGCACAAATTACCATGTTTTTTGTATGACGGATTAAAAGAGGAAGTTTTTTGGTATGCATTTGTTTCGGGTGGATTTTTTTTGGTATGGATTTGTTTTGGTATAGGCAAATCAAGTTTTTGTTTGGTTTGAGTTTTTTTGTACACTATCGTGAACAAATACAGATGACTACCTCAACATTGTCATGCGATACTTCGATTAAACCAGTGCTGATGGACCCAGAAAAAGCGTGCTTCGGCTCAACACTAACTTCAACGTGCGATCCACAACACACTTGGTATCCGGCTGGACCGTTCACGTGCAGTTATTGTTTGTGAAAATACTGTCGCAGTTTCATTCACTTCATAACAAAGTTATCAGTTTGAGTTCAATCGACACATACAAACTTAATATTCAAAGCATGTTGCTTGCGGAAAACAGTAACACATGCTGAAGAGTTTCACGCACTTTCAGACTGCGATGCGGATTCGATTGTGCTAGGATCTGAAGGCAAGACGGCTACAATAACGGGTGACGGACATGTGTGCTCGGGTACAAAACCAAGAACGCTAACTATTGGTTGGACAATGCATGGGTCTGAACTGTAAAAGGTTTCATCGGGTTACAGTGGTTGACATAAATTTCAAACCATCTAACTTTTAATCATTAACTTACCGGCTGTTGTATATATAACTGACCCGGTGAAGCTCATGTCTAACACGTTGGGACAAAGACATAAATATTCACCCAATTATACTACATATTTACAATTATGTGTCATACATTCTTGTAAAATGTTTGGTCAGCTTTTTTATACTTTATCGAAAAAAATATATTAGCTAATAATTTTCAGAGAAAAACACACTTCTTTATTAAGAAAAACACTAGATTTCAAGCGACAACAGGTTATCTTACACGATTTATAAAAAAAATTATTCAGTGATTTGATCGTGAGAAAGAATGAAAGAAAAATTCTATTGTAAATAAAAGCTATAAGGTGCGTTCGTAATTGCCCTGGAAACCGCTGTTTTCTTTTGATTTTTAAATTTATTGCGCCAAGTTGTAGACAATTATTGGCTACTTTGTTTATTAACTTACTTTCAAAAATCGAAGTTAAGAACCGGTATTTAAGACGAATTTCTTTACATCCCTTTTTGATTTTTTTTCATATCAGTTAGTTGACGTTTGAAGGTGCATCATTTTTTATTTGGTTGAACCGATACAAATATTGTAACTGATTATAATATTTTAACATGGAAAACATGAGGCACCGGGTTGCCTACGCAAGCCCATGCCTGCCGTTGCGGTGTTGAACTGCAGTGTTGTGTGCTGCCGCACAGCTGATGGTACTGGTAAGCTGCAATTGGTTATGTTATGTCCCCACTGATCTGGTTTTCCTGTTTTCCTGGTTAAAATAATAGTTATAAAGTTACTTTCTTTGGGTCGACACTTAAAAAATAGTTGAACTTGCGTTCGCAGTGGTCATGCTGTACATTGAAACGTCTAACTGATATAAGAAAGCCAAAAACAGGTATGTATGTTATGAAATCCGCCAAAAATACCGAATCGTAACTCCGATTTTTTATTAATAAAATAGCCAAGAATTGTCTACAACTTGCGCAAACATTTTGAAAATCGAATGAGAATTTTGTTTTTAGGGCAATTACAAAAGTTTATTTTTAAGTGTGTCACCTTGTACAATTACATTATTTGGTCAATGTTTCCTCCATCGAATCTTGTTTTCTATATGTTCAAGGTTGTCTTGCCACGTCCTAAACAGGGAATCGTATGGGTAAATTTTACATAACCCAGAAACCTAAAGAAGTTGGGCAGGTTGATATAAAATCCAATCACTTAGCCACTAATAATAACTTTTATCGAAAACGAGCTTCTAAGATTTGCAGAGTGCGATTTTGCTGCTGGATTTGGTCTGGACTTTGATAACGCGTTTTATAATTCCCGAGCCCAAACTGTGCTTCATCGGCAGCGGCAGCTCTTCGAGTGCACCGGACACGCAACTTGGACGCCCGCTTTACCGATATCAGCATCGTGCACCAATAGTTAGGATGAGAAAGATATGATCAAACATAACTGAACAAATTTATATATTATTAATAAGAGGATCATTGCAGAAAAATGCCTGATACTCAATGTCAACTCAAAATCTTTCAATTCAGCTTGCGACTCGAAGGAGCTCATCTTGCCCGCTCTCGTTGATACCGTTGATCCTACGCTAGCACTAGCAGCGACCCCTGATAACGTGTTGAGCATTCAGGTTGGAAGGAAACATTTGTGGACAACTTGGAACCTCTCTTTTATAGGACACAAGCGCGACCGTGACATGCGCCTACCCAAAGCCTGTTATCATGGATAATACTGGTGCGTGCCTCGCTTCTCCCATCACCGAAATTTGCAATTCAGATCAATCATGGACGCCTGGAAAAACGTACACTTGTGGATATTGTACGTTATTTTTTTTAGTTTTCACTGCATGTGCAGTTAGCATACGCACTCTTATAACCAATTACGTAGCACAAACTTTAAAACATTTACGCTCAACTAATTTTCATAATCTCCGCAGTTATTATCTTGAAATTTCAGCCTGTGATGCTTATGATATAACGCTCGGATCTGAAGGTGAAACGGCCCAAATTACGTTTGATGATCATGTGTGCTTGGGCACCAAGCCAAGAAAATTGACAATAGGTTATTCCTACGTTCCCATGTTTGACTTTATGAACCTGTGATTAAATTATCAAAAAAAGAAGATATCGGTGAAAATTTCGGTATCATTTTCTTTAAGTCAATTGCTATTTGACAATTTAGCACATCACATTTTTAACCACAAATGCGAATACACTTATCGGATAAGTGAGCAATATTTTTCCTTAAAGTGTGCGATTTTGCTGCTGGATTCGGCTTGGATTTGGATGACGCTTTCTTCACCTCCCGAAACGGCGCATTGTTGAAGACCGAACCCCAAGTATTCGAGTGCACTGGACACGACACCTGGACACCAGTTGCGCCGACGACCGCATCTTGCACCAATAGTAAGTCATGCAGATGTTAAGATACATCATGTTCTGTTATTTATGATTTAAAAAAAACATGACGTTTATTTTCCAGCTTCAAAGTTAGTCGCTCTAGGATTGAGTAACTAATAAGGGAAAACTAAGTATGTTCCGAAATCAAATTATGTGTATCATAAACAGCGCGTGTGTGACGATAACTGCTCAATATTTTTAAAGCACATGGTGTACCACAACGAAAAGCATGTGTTTTGACGCTGAGGCAGTACAAAACACATACACGTTTGTTGTGAGCTCATTGACGATCATTAACGTTTGCATTTGAAATAAATGTGCGTGAAAACACATGCTTTATGTTGTGAAACCACATGTGCTTGAAAACAATACTTGTTTCAAACCAAT
>OZ038442.1:1980959-2038459 GCA_964036265.1 Daptonema setosum
TTGTTGTTGTTGTTGTTGTTGTTGTTGGTGTTTAAAAGGTTGATGTTGTTGGTTGTGAATATTGGTTTGATTTTCAGGACCGGAACGGTGTGTGTTCCGATGTGAGGGCGACTTTTCCTGGACTTGGTTAACGTGTGACCCTGTGGATTCTTCGGGTCAAACTGGTTATTTTTTGTATTTATGGTATTTTATGAAACATAGAATCATACATGACGCGTACAATTTTTTATTCATTTAATTATGCATGACCCGTATATCGAAGACCAATAATGCATGATCCGCATATCGAGTACCAATCATGCATGACCCAAATATCGAGTACTGATCATACATGACCCATAATCGAGTACCATTCATACGTGACCCATATATGGAGTTCCAATCATGCATGACCCGTATATCGAGCACCAATCCTGAAAGACAAATGTATCGATTACCAATCATGCATGATCCGCATATCGAGTACCAATCATGCATGACCCCTACATATATCGAACACCAATCTTGTATGATCCACATATCGAGTACCAGTCACGCATGACCCGTATATCGAGTACCAATCATACATGACCCGCATATAGAGTACCAATCATACAGGACCTGTATATTGAGTACCACTCATGCATGACCCGTATATCGAGTACCAATCATACATGACCCGTATATCGAGTACCACTCATGCATGACCCTTATATTGAGTACCAATCATACAGGACCTGTATATTGAGTACCAATCATGCATGACCCTTATATCGAGTACCAATCATACATGACCCGTTTATCGAGTACCACTCATGCATGACCCGTATATCGAGTACCAATCATGCATGACCCGTATATCGAGTACCAATCATACAAACATGACCCGTATATCGAGTGCCAATCAAACATGACCCGTATATCGAGTACCAATCATGCATGACCCGTATATCCAGTACCAATCATACATGACCCGTATATCGAGTACCACTCATGCATGACCCGTATATCGAGTACAAATCATGCGTGACCCTTATTTCGAGTACCAATCATACATACATGACCCGTATATCGAGTACCAATCATACATGACCCATATATCGAATACCAATCATACAAGACCCATATATCGAGAACCATTCACGCATGACCCGTAAATTGAGTACCGATCATACATGACTCGCATATGGACCACTTTAAATACGGCAAATACTTTCATTACCACTTGTTTTGTTTTAATGATATTGGTACATGTCTGAAAATGACAAATATTTTTTTTAATTTTTTTTTCATTTTTTGTTTTGACGGATCATAACAATATATTTAAAGGTCCTGATTAAGTTTGAAAACTATCGTTTATCTGAAGTTTAGTCCCTCTTTACCTTCTGTTAAAATCGAGTTTGTCATGTTGACCTATGTACCAATTTTCAGCTTCACCTGTCTCACCCAGTTTCCATACACCAAAATAGGTGGAGAAAAAAACGGTAAATCGCATTTTCATCGTTTTTGTACCTGAAAAATGAACATTTGTCCCTACTAAGTTAAACCTCCCTACCAAGTTAAAGTGTCGCTACAGAGCTAAGTAGATGTAAAATCAAATGAGAAAACCAATAGGACAGACTAGAAGTTGATACGAAGAGGCTAGATCGAGATACCCGCAAAAAGCTTATCTTAATTGAATCATATTAAGGGCGTCCCTTTATATCGAATACCAATCATGCATGACCCATATATCGAGTACCAATCATACATGACCCATATATTGAGTACCAATCATGCATGACCCGTATCACGAGTACCAATCATGCATGACCCATATATTGAGTACCAATCATGCATGACCCGTATATTGAGTACCAATCATGCATGACCCGTATATTGAGTACCAACCATGCATGACCCGTATATTGAGTACCAATCATGCATGACCCGTATATTGAGTACCAATCATGCATGACCCGTATATTGAGTACCAATCATGCATGACCCGTATCACGAGTACCAATCATGCATGACCCGTATATTGAGTACCAATCATGCATGACCCGTATATTGAGTACCAATCATGCATGACCCGTATATTGAGTACCAATCATGCATGACCCGTATATTGAGTACCAATCATGCATGACCCGTATATTGAGTACCAATCATGCATGACCCATATATTGGGTACCAATCATGCATGACCCATATATCGAATACCAATCATACATGACCCATATATTGGGTACCAATCATGCATGACCCATATATCGAATACCAATCATGCATGACCCGTATATTGAGTACCAATCATGCATGACCCGTATATTGAGTACCAATCATGCATGACCCGTATATTGAGTACCAATCATGCATGACCCGTATATTGAGTACCAATCATGCATGACCCGTATTTTGAGTACCAATCATGCATGACCCGTATATTGAGTACCAATCATGCATGACCCGTATATTGAGTACCAATCATGCATGACCCGTATATTGAGTACCAATCATGCATGACCCGTATATTGAGTACCAATCATGCATGACCCATATATTGGGTACCAATCATGCATTACCCATATATCGAATACCAATCATGCATGACCCGTATAACGAGTACCAAACATGCATGACCCGTATATTGAGTACCATTCCTGCAGGGGCCAATTTCTAAGATATACGAATGGTAAAGGTACACATCAAAGTACCAGAATACATAAGTATTGTTTACCCTGGTACTTTTTCTGGTAGAATTTACCTTAACCATTTACCAGTACCTGAAAATGATTTATCATTTTCCAAAAAAAGTGGCTTTGGTAATTTGATTTAGCACTGAAACATTAAGTAAAAAAAGTTTTCACGAAAAAAATTAAGAAAACAACTTGAAGAAATAAATTACATAAAACAATTTGCAAAACTGGTTTAAATGAGTAACAAAATAAATTATTCGCTTCCGCCGATGTTTTCAAGCCGTTTTTCTAATGCAAAAATCGGAACAGGTCTAATCTCGACTTCTTTTGGCACGATAATCAGCATAAAAGTAGACAAATAAACTATTGACAAAAACTACAGAATGTCTAGATCACACTCAGACATTTTTTTTGATTTTTTTTCAATTTAGTATTTTTCCACTTCGGCCCGAAAAGGTGCACGTTTTCCTGCGTTCCCAGGTCAATAATGTTTCAACGAACAAATTTCCCAGACTCAAAGTCACCATCGTAGAACCTTAGTTTTTCGATGTGAAAAGTACTTTTGAGACTCAAAAGTATCCTTTTAATAGCCACTTTCATGTATTTGCTACTTGTACTGTAATGCAGGTCAAATTTTCAAAATACCAGTCGATTTCCCTTACCTTGGGGTAAGGTAAATTTTACAGGTAAAGTCCAAATTACCGGTACATCTAAAAAAACTCATTCGGTAATTGGCAAATGGTAAATGGAGGAAAAACGGTAAAATCAGATTACCGGAAAAGTAAATCTAAGAAACTGACTTTACCAGTATCAGTACCATTTACCTTTACCAATCGGTAATGCTAAGAAATTGGCCCCAGGAGCTGTGAGAATGGGGTGAAAAGCATTCGATTGGGACTGTTTTTGCTTACAAAATCATGTGCAACTAAAATTTAATCTTTCAGTTCTTAACTGTTACATGCGATCGTTCATAACTGACTTCAACTTATTTTTCGAATTCGATTCCGTTTTTTACGAAAATTATCGTTCTGTGGATTTTTTTATTGCGCGCGCAATTTAAATTTTGTGCAAGCTGTCAAAAAGTTGTTGGATCGGCGACCTCGGTTCACATTATTTCAAGGACTTTTTTGAAAATTAAATTTCAGACTAGAGTTCTGCATCGAATTTTAAGCCTACATGAATACTGTTCGTGTTTCATTATGCAATACGTCGTAAAACTTTCGAACATTTTCGAATGAGAAACATCTTACTGGTGAAGTCCGCTGCTCTTCAAGGCAATAGGCTTGAAATTAATTCAAAATGCATAATTCTTACCTATAAAATCTGAAATTGCGCCGATATCGTGTTCGATTATCAGTTCAAATACATATATTCTGATAACAGTTCATGGGAAGGCTCAACTGGGAAATTATACACTTTCAGTCTGTCCGAATACCACGACTACGAACGTGAACACATTGAAAACTGGACCGTTCGCCGCTGAATTTCTGAATCCTACACAACCTTATGCTTACAAGTCTTGCTACATCATGCTGGTTAAATGCATTCAGTTGGCAATATGTATATATTGTAACAGTTGTTGTATGTATATAAACAGTTGTTGTTATTGTTTTTGTTTTTGTTGTTGTTGTTGTTTTTGTTGTTGTTGTTGTTGTTGTTGTTTTTGTTGTTGTTGTTGTTGTTGTTGTTGTTGTTGTTGTTGTTGTTGTTGTTGTTGTTGTTGTTGTTGTTGTTGTTGTTGTTGTTGTTGTTGTTGTTGTGGTTGTTGTTGTTGTTGTTGTTGTTGTTGTTGTTGTTGTTGTTGTTGTTGTTGTTGTTGTTGTTGTTGTTGTTGTTGTTGTTGTTGTTGTTGTTGTTGTTGTTGTTGTTGTTGTTGTTGTTGTTGTTGTTGTTGTTGTTGTTGTTGTTGTTGCTGTTGTTGTTGTTGTTGTTGTTGTTGTTGTTGTTGTTGTTGTTATTTTTGTTTTTGTTTTTGTTTTTATTGTTGTTGTTGTTGTTGTTGTTGTTGTTGTTGTTGTTGTTGTTGTTGTTGTGGTTGTTGTTGTTGTTGTTGTTGTTGTTGTTGTTGTTGTTGTTGTTGTTGTTGTTGTTTTTGTTTTTGTTTTTGTTTTTATTCTTGTTTTTGTTGTTGTTGTTGTTGTTGTTGTTGTTGTTGCTGTTGTTGTTGTTGTTGTTGTTGTTGTTGTTGTTGTTGTTGTTGTTGTTGTTGTTGTTGTTGTTGTTGTTGTTGTTGTTGTTGTTGTTGTTGTTGTTGTTGTTGTTTTTGTTGTTGTTGTTGTTGTTGTTGTTGTTGTTGTTGTTGTTGTTGTTGTTGTTGTTGTTGTTGTTGTTGTTGTTGTTGTTGTTGTTGTTGTTGTTGTTGTTGTTGTTGTTGTTGTTGTTGTTGTTGTTGCTGTTGTTGTTGTTGTTGTTGTTGTTGTTGTTGTTGTTGTTGTTGTCGTTCACCGCTGAATTTCTGAATCCTGCACAACCTTATTATAACTCCGCTTGCTACATCATGCTGGTTAAATGCATACAGTTGGCAATATGTATGTGTCTAAACAGTTGTTGTTGTTGTCGTTGTTGTTGTTGTTGTTTTTGTTGTTATTGTTGTTGTTGTTGTTGTTGTTGTTGTTGTTGTTGTTGTTGTTGTTGTTGTTGTTGTTGTTGTTGTTGTTGTTGTTGTTGTTGTTGTTGTTGTTGTTGTTGTTGTTGTTGTTGTTGTTGTTGTTGTTGTTGTTGTTGTTGTCGTTGTTGCTGTTGTTGTTGTTGTTGTTGTTATTGTTATTGTTGTTGTTGTTGTTGTTGTTGTTGTTGTTGTTGTTGTTGTTGTAGTTGTTGCTGTTGTTGTTGTTGTTGTTGTTGTTGTTGTTGTTGTTGTTGTTGTTGTTGTTGTTGTTGTTGTTGTTGTTGTTGTTGTTGTTGTTGTTGTTGTTGTTGTTGTTGTTGTTGTTGTTGTTGATGTTGTTATTGTTGTTGTTGTTGTTGTTGTTGTTGTTGTTGTTGTTGTTGTTGTTGTTGTTGTTGTTGTTGTTGTTGTTGTTGTTGTTGTTGTTGTTGTTGTTGTTGTTGGTAATATTGTTGTTGTTGTTGTTGTTGTTGTTGTTGTTGTTGTTGTTGTTGTTGTTGGTAATGTTATTGTTGTTGTTATTATTGCAAAACGTGTCTCGTGTTGCAGATCTATAAGGGCGAAAGTACGACAGGAGTCAGATTTACCTATGCATCAATCGAATTTAAGTCTTATGACACTCTGTGGGTCATCAGCGAAACTGGGTACTTAATGGAAAAACAGGGCGGGCAAAGCAACCCTTATGATGGCTCCGCGGAAATCGACAGCGTGAGTTATTTTTATTAATGTTGTTGTTGTTGTTGTTGTTGTTGTTGTTGTTGTTGTTGTTGTTAATGTTGTTGTTGTTGTTGTTGTTGTTGTTGTTGTTGTTGTTGTTGTTGTTGTTGTTGTTGTTGTTGTTGTTGTTGTTGTTGTTGTTGTTGTTGTTGTTGTTGTTGTTGTTGTTGTTGTTGTTGTTGTCGACAATGTTAACCAAGTGGTTGCAGGTGGCCAGTGGTTTTCTCACCCCGACGACATATGCAGGCAACAAATTCACGCTGATCGCGTTCGAGGCGGATTTTGTTTACAGCTTTACAGGCATTCAACTTGAGTATGCCTGAAAACTAAATTTGTTATCACAAGCACAAGCATACGAGAAGGGTGGGAAACTTGGAAATCGCCCTTATTTAGGTTTCTGAAAAAAAAAACAATTTGTTCCATAGGTGAAGACAAAATGGCTTGAAAACTGCCAATTTACCCTGTTGGACGGGATTCCTCTTCCTTCGGAATATTATCTTGTCCGCTTGCATGATACTATTTTTATTTCATGAAATACTAAAAATTATGCGCACTTTTCATAAATTGTCAGAAACTATAGTGAAAAACACGACTTTCTAAATTTTGAAATTGTTCCAAATAGTGGTTTTCCAGAAAATGTACACTTTGTAACAGAAAATATATACACTTTTTAGCAGAAAACAAACATATATACTTGTAGAAAACCAAACCGGTTTTTTGCTGTTGGGACCTTGTTATGATTTTTAAACTTCAATGATTCACGTATATTTTTGTGCTCGTTGTTTATAGCTTAATCAGAGCATCTTGTTACTAAAAAAATTTCCGAAAACCTTTTGCTGTTTATTTGATGGGTTTTGTCTTGTTTATTTTTATGTTGTTTACATGTAGTGTAAACAGCTGAAAACTTTAGTTAATTTTGAAAGCGCGCCAAAAGGATTACGGTAAAAATTTCAATGTAACGAGAAACTCTGACCAGGCATTATTATTCAAAATTTTTATTCATTCAAAATCGTTTTTATTGTGGTTACGGTTTATACTCATATTTAATTGATTCAAGTTCAAATGGACTCCAAAATTCGAAATTTGACTTTTTTGTTACGATTGGACCCCTATTTTTCTAACCACATTTTGTCTGGTGAAGGTTAAATAAGATTTTTGCACGGTTAAGTACAAATTTCAAGTGCTTCCATAAAGACGGATCGCATACTGACTTTATATTTTACTTTATTATACAGGGTGGGCCAAAAAAAACTCTGCGATTTTGTGAGACCATAACTTCTGCGGTGGAAGATGAATTTCTTTGAAATTCTCAGGTATTTGTATAACATATTAACTTAATTTTGTCTAGAATTTCAATGAGATATCTAACACATACCGGCCACACGGTCCGAATACATGAAATTTCACTTTTGTCTTTAAACGGCATCATTATTTTGAAGAGAAATCATGTGTATACGTTAGTTTTATGTATTATTCGGATATTAAATTAAACGAGTGAACTGTATAATAATAAAAGAAGTAAAAGGAACTTGTTTAATTAGAAATTTTATCTAAATTCAGTTTCAATGTGAATTGAAAACTCTAACAGTAGGATGGTGGCTTTTGTTCCCATGTCTGACGCACGACATCCCCATAGAGTTTGTTTTCATTGATAATTTTATATAAAATTTTCAGAATATCTTAGTGGTTTTTTATTCTTTATCATCTTAAAACTTCAAAGACATGCATTGCAAATAAACATGAAAATTGCGAAACACACAACCACGGTACGTCGAAAACTTAACATTTGTCCACAACCAGCTCTACAAAGCTTGAATCGCGCCAACCTTCGTTTCAAAAAAGTATTCATGTTTGAACAGAACGAGCATGTTTTTCATAAGTCATGGTCTTTTTTTCAACGAACTTGAAGTTTTAGAAAAAAAGTAGCATATTTGAAAGGAAATGTCGCTGAGGAGGCCGGTAACAGACATGAAAACAGTTCAGCACCAAAACTGTCATGTTAAGAAATGAATGGTTATGAAAAACTTAATATTTCACTTCTAAACCATAACATTTTCTTTTTTGGACCATTATTTAATTCATTCAATTAACTCATATCTAAATTAATACTTATTACTTGCGTATGCACCTGATTTTTCTTCAAAATAAAGACGCCGTTTAAAGACAAAGTGAAAATTTCATGTATTCGGATCGTGTGGCCGGTATGTGTTAGATATCTCATTGAAATTTTAGAGAAAATTAAGTTAATATGCTATTGAAATAACCTGCAAATTTCAAAGAAATTCATCAACCACAGCAAAAGTTATGGTCTCACAAAATCGCAGAGTTTTTTTTTGGCCCACCCTGTACTTACCCCCATATCACAGAAACTTTTGGCACTGTGTGCCAAAACTCTTTCATCTTTATACATATATAACTTCCCAACTTTTCAAGTTCTAACGTGATAATCGGTTTTAAATCGAAAACTTACGTTTTTTATTGGAAACCCAAAAACTCAAAGTAAAAACATTAAATTGGATAGAAAGAAAACACTTATTTTTCATCGCACTCAGTTTTCGCTCCGACCAGGTGACAAAAGTTCAGCTGCGGCAGATGTCATAGGGATTGGTGCATGACGTTTATTGATATTACTGTTTTCAATGCATTAGATCGTTTTTGTTTTGGATATCTATTTTTTCTTATGTGTAAAATTAGACGAACTTACCTTTGAGCGATTTTTTTCGATTTATAACCAATTATCACGTGAGTTATTGAACTTCAAAGTTTTCGTGCATAATTTGCAAGATATTTTGCACTCAAGGTCAAAATTTTCTGTGATACGGAGGGTTTGGATGATATTGGACATGGGAAACATGTTCCAGCTCCTATTGGGTATCATATAAGGAAAACAATTTTACAAAAAGGGTAGTTTATCATTGAAGGAAGAAAAATAGCACCAAGTTAATCTTCACATTACAATCCCTCTAAAAAATCCACTTTCATGAAATACTCCACAAACGTTTTGAGTAACTTTTTATACAGAGCAACATGACCCAATCGTTATATAAAATGTGGGGTCCAATCGAACATGGGTTCAATTGTGACGAAATCTTATTTTTCTACTTGTTGTGAGTTTTTCATTATCAATTATTTCGATTCACAATTCTTTTTGCGATAATTTATTTGTCATATAAAACTTTTTCATTCAAATTTGGATTTGTTCGGGTTGAGGGTTATATTCTTATTTTATCAATTAAAGTTTATGTGTGTGTTCATATTATTGGGTTTTATTCATAGTTTTTAATGTGCTCGTTGCTTATAATGATAAACTTTTATTAATTCAAAATTATATTCGTTCTGGTTGCGGGTTGAATTCATATCTTGTTGTTCCTAATTTTATTTGGATTGCTTACGTGTAAATACGAATTTAGCCGATTCCCTGAAAACAATAAAAAAATCTGTTTGGATCGACTATTCAAATGAAATGTTTTTCTCGTATTGTTGTTTTTGAGAAATCTGAATTTAGCATGAATTCGATAGTAGCCCATTTTCGGAGTCTAAGTTCTGATTTTGCTGAAAAAAACCAATCAACAGAAAAATGCAATTTTTTAAATTGTAATAAGCATTAGATGTTTACACATACTTGCTGAAAGGTCAAGTCGCTCAGCCAAAGAGTAAAATGCAATGTTTCAAGACTGTCTTTCATTGTGCCAGCGGACTTATCCTACTTTGTTGATGACATCTGCATAAAATTAATACACGTTGTTTCATAATTAACATACGTAAAAATATCTGGCTGGTAACTGTCTTTCAGAGACTTGTAATCCACCAACTTTTTTATCATTTCAAAATTATGGCAAAGTTTTTTTTCTAAATAAATAAGGCAAATCAAGCGAGAAAATATAAAACCATTCCGAATTGTTCGTTGTTGAAAAATCACCGAAATAATGTGAAACCCGTTCCGATGCAACTTGAATAAGTATCGAAGAGTTGGATTTTCGCAGGTTATAGCCTATCCAGGGTTTATTGTTAGCCAAAAACTTTTTAGCGCGCAGTTTTAATTCAAAACTGTTTTTTTTCGCGCGCTTTCAAATTGTCTGAAGATGACAACTATTTTAACATCACATTAAGACAACATATGAAAACTGTGCTAAATTCATTGCAGACCTGCGTAACCGACCCGAAAATTTATTTTTTAATAACACTATATGTGAGTGTGCCAGTGCCACTTGATGCACGCAACGTGCCGAAACGTTGTTCCCTGTACTGTAAACCATGTGACTGCAAACATTTTGTCTACCTGATCTGATACTAATTGAGCGTGCTGAGTAAAGAGTAGAGAAGAATCTGAGTAATAAATTTAAGGGTGTCCTTTATCTTATTTGGAATATGGGTTAACGCACAGTTGTGGTAGCGGCTTGTTGGCGTTTGCACCAAAAAAGATTATCACTTCAGGTGATAATGGTTGTTTGTTTATTTATTTTTATTGTGATTGTTGTTGTTGTTGTTGTTGTTGTTGTTGTTGTTGTTGTTGTTGTTGTTGTTGTTGTTGTTGTTGTTGTTGTTGTTGTTGGTTTTGTTTTTGTTGTTGTTGTTGTTGTTGTTGTTGTTGTTGTTGTTGTTGTTGTTGTTGTTGTTGTTGTTGTTGTTGGTTGTTGTTGTTGTTGTTGTTGTTGTTGGTTTTGTTTTTGTTGTTGTTGTTGTTGTTGTTGTTGTTGTTGTTGTTGTTGTTGTTGTTGTTGGTTTTGTTTTTGTTGTTGTTGTTGTTGTTGTTGTTGTTGTTGTTGTTGTTGTTGTTGTTGTTGTTGGTTTTGTTTTTGTTGTTGTTGTTGTTGTTGTTGTTGTCGTTGTTGTTGTTGTTGTTGTTGTTGTTGTTGTTGTTGTTGTTGTTGTTGTTGTTGTTGTTGTTGTTGTTGTTGTTGTTGTTGTTGTTGTTGTTATTATTGTTGTTGTTGTTGTTGTGGTGTTGTTGTTGTTGTTGTTGTTGTTGTTGTTGTTGTTGTTGTTGTTGTTGTTGTTGTTGTTGTTGTTGTTGTTGTAATCCTGGACTTGTATAACTTGTGACCCTTGAGTACTTTCCCGATGGCAACAGATGATAGGTAAACGTGGTAATGGGTAGTTTTGTGAGAAGGTAAATTCATCGCTGGCCGATGAGTCAATTCTCCAAAGGGAGGGAAAACTCTTCAAAAAGGGGATATAACAAAAACTATAGTATTTTCTGGCACCATAAAGAACAAATTCAAATTTTTTCAAACTTCAAAGGAGGGGGAATTATACGTTTCCCACCTATTATAGTTCGCTAGTGCTTAGATCTTTTCTTTCGTTAGAATATCCTGTTAGACTATATCCAAAATATCATCAATCCCATGGCACCATAAACAGAACATTGCAAGTAATAACCACATAACAGGAAAAAAATCTAATAAACTGACGTGTTCACTTGTCGAATTAGGTTCCAGATTAGTTTGCAGATTTCATACGATGGCGAAACAGGCATTTTGGAAATAAACTAAAAAAACGTGGACCTACAATACATGACCTTGTTACTTGCTATAAGAAAAAAACGGTTCGATTCGATTACTGATGTCCCATACCGATTTGAAAAAACCTATCTTGCCATTTCAATTTATTTTTGGTTGCATTGTTTTTTCTAAGATTGATTCTTTTATTTTATTTATAAAAATGAAACAATTAAATCAGTTACAGAAAAAAACTACTATTAAGGTTCGGCCGAAACAACTGATTTCATCTACTCAATAGTTTGCAGATTTCATAAAATGACGAAATTCGCATTTCGAATATAACCTTGGAAATATAGAAACGTGAACGTAAAATTCAAAAGTTTCAATTATTTGGCCTCGTATTTGGTTATGAGAAAAATACGGTTCTGACCGTTTGACTCGCACTGAAAAATACTTTTCCCGATCATGAAATTGAGAACTCGGTTCTATTAACTTCATAAACGTTGTCCTGATAATCCACTGCATGAGAATCCGGTCTTGGCTATGCCAGAAATTGATTTTCAGTTTCATTGGTTCGTTCATTCGCAAATTTTTTATAAGTAATTATAAGGCATTTACACATTAGCATGTAATGATTTAATCTATTTTCGTGCAGCTCACGAATATATTATCGACATCGCGTCGGCCATTCTCGTCGAACAGCTCACAATTCCAACTTTGTTGCGATAGATATTTGCAGCGAGCATCACGCGAGCATTTATCTGCAAAAAAGTTTTTTGTCGGTCATTTTCGGTTTCTTATTTTTTTACTTGTCCAAGCGATCTGAGTTATGACAAAGTTATGACGTTAGCTTGTTCAATGATCCGAGTTACTATCTGAGTTTTTGTTGGTTAGAATACAAAAAATGTATTCTAACCCACAAACACAATATCACGCATGTAAGAAACTGTTTTCAGAAAAAAACGTATAATAATAAAAAAATAAATAAATTAATATATTTCAGAAACAAACATATAAAGACAATGAAAGTTTTGAGAGAATGGACATTCTGTTAAAAATAAGTTACTGACAAGGGGCTAACGTTTGCATCCATCGATATCCCTGTCGTCACTGTGCCAGTAGTAATCGTGATATCGAATACCTTTCTCACATTCGTAATGATTACCGGAAACTAAACCGACTGTTTTTAAGTAGGATACATTACAGAACAAGAAAGATGTGACAAAATCGCAGAAAACTACAACAATTATCAGCGCAGCTTCAGCATGCTGGTATTCATAGCTGATTGGATGGGATTCATGATCTCATCAAATCAGTGAATAGGTCCCACTTGCTGAAGCTGCGCAATCACTTGTCATAGCTTCTGCAATTCCGTCACATATTTTTGTCTTGCACTGTACTTACATACAAGGAAAAACCTCTATGTAAGAATTTTCCAGCTACAAATGTATGTATATATGTACATGTTCACGTTAGAGATAACTGATCGGAGAAAACCACATTGGAAACATACAATAATATTTTTTTGAAATTACTACATTGGTAAGTTTTTTTATTGTAAGACAAATTTCGTTTAGTTGCCTAACCACCTTATTTAGTTCGTTCCAAGCATAAGCCTTAGCCTGAGTTATAACATACACATGTGCCTCAGCATTAGATGTAGCCTAAGCCTGAGCCTGCGTCTAACCATCTTTGACCTCCATCTCAGGCACATCCGTCTGAGCGCTGGAGATGACCACAAAGCCGGCGAGAGTGACAACAGCCAGAACTTTCATTGTGTGAAGAATGTTTCTGAAACCAATGATCCTATCAATTATACAATCAATGCTTCGAATATGAGTAAACACGAAATGAATATTGGTGAGCAACGCAATTTTCCGGACCCCATAGATTTTTTGAAAGTTTACAGTGTTTATCAACGAAACGGTGCCGCTCGCATGCTAGGCAAGCACTCTTGCCCTGTGCTACTGAGTGATGCAAGTGAGCTGCATATACCCGTGTATAACTGGTGCTTTCTGCTTTCTGCAACAGTGCCTAGGCTACAACACGTGTAGGAAGACAGATTGAAATCTCACCAGCGGGGCCTCATGCGCTTGTCCTCGCTCAGCTCGGACAAGTCAGCCTTACGATAGGTTATCGGGGGGCTAGCAGAGAGTAACTGTACATAACGGAATAGTAATGATGCTCGAGAAAAAACCAAAACTAAGAAGTCTGTGGGGTTTGTAACCAAGCATAAGCAATTCTTAAACGTAATGAGTTTTCTGGACAATAATGAGGTCATATTATGCGTTGAAAGTCGACGGCCAGCAAAGGTTGAATGAAGTCCGTGCGCGACGAAATATCTAGCAGCATTACATTAAACACTTAATATAAATTATGGTGAGTATTTCCCATGACACCATTTTGGAAATTGGATTCAGAGAATTTCAGCTTTACATTGAGCTATTCATCGATCATGTTAATGATATAAAAAATTTCAACCGAAAAAGTTGTACCTGCTGTTTTTAAAAAAGCTTTTGCCTTGATAAAAACAAAAACTGATTCATTAGCATTCACAAACAATCTTTATCGCCTTAATAAAAAGGCAAAATTTACCCATACTGAGAATCCTTTATTCACAGTGGTGTACAATCAATTAACTACACATTTCTCACTAATCACCAATTGTCCGTCCTGCTGACCGAGTTTACAATGAGTTTGCAGTTTATCCGTACCGAGTTCGCCGCGACCATTTTTACTGCGCTATATAATCGTCATCAGTGAACCCGTGGTCTAACCGGAAATTTAAGCTGATTTGACGTTGGGGAAATTTAAGCTGATTTGACGTTGGGGAACTGACGTGGAAAAGATTTTTATTTCGTTCGTGATTATTTTGCAAATTCTTTATATCTAAATTTTAATCCTTTTCAATTATCAACCAGTAATACCCGTAATGCTCTTTTTAAAACCCGCTTTTTGACTTCCATCTACGCTAATTTCTGGTCCAAAAGAGTCCTTAACACTTATGAAAAAATACCCAAAGGTGATCTTAAAAATCGCAAATTAATCAGTAAATTTATTGAACAGCGGGATATCAATATGCTTTAATTTATTAATTCTTTATGTGAATAATATTTGTAATTATTTGTAATTATTTGCTTTCCGATCAACCTATTACTTTTACCGTTTACTCTCCTTGTATGTTTTCCTGACCCAATGATCGAGACAATAAATAAAAAAAAAATAATAATAAATAAACTTGAACTTTTTTTACCTACTTACTTGTTAACTGAAGCCATCGAGGCACACTAATATCATATCAGAATGATGTTTTCTTAGTGGCCGGTGAGTCAAACTAACTGACGGGCAATGGCATAAACCCCAAAGCGACGCGTCAGGATCTGTGACTCAAGTCAGGTTTCGAACTTAGGAGCGCCGGTTTTCGAGGCTGGCGTCCTACGCAATAGATTAGACAGGCGACGAATGTAGTCGAACGATTCGAAGTTTCTTCAAAGCACAGTGAGATCGTTCAAATCCACTAACCACTATTATACCGCTTTCTATTATTGGAATCCCTTGTTTGATTTCATAATGAAGAAGTATTAGCAGCAATGATTTTCGAATCGGCGGATTAATTGTGGTTAATCCAATAAGCGCTGACTAGTAGAGTCATTATTGTTTTTGGAGCCGAAACAGACAAGAAAACCTTAGGTAGTTTTCGAACACGATGATCGCTACCGGAAATCTGTAGAATAGTCGTTATTAACAATAATCAAGTTACTTAATCGCAATCAAGTAAACAAACGCTCAATATTGAGCTAAACAGTGTGTCAGAGACGTCTTATCACAGGCGAGCAAACGACAAAGTCATTGAAAAAAAACATAAGGATTAAGACCGCTGTTTATCAGTTTTCTTTCGCAAGTGATCTTCACTTCGCTAATGTGCTTATGATAAGAGTTGATACGGATGGAAGAAACCACAAGTATAGGGGGTCCTTCATGCATATGTTACTTGCAGCATTCTAAAAAATTTTGGCTGATCAAAATGATGCCTGTTGTGTAGGACACCCTATACTTCAGCTAGAAAAATGTTCATGAGATGTCAATGTTATTCCGTTATTTATGTTGTTTTTTTCTGTTCTGCTGTTGCTCTGCTAATGTGAAAAGTAAAAAATATCGTCATACTCGTCCCATAGACTCATTTAATTTTGTATTAAGTTTAGTGCAACCAAGAAAGTGCAAAATTTCAAGTCCCACAGTTGCCAGCAACTACTTGATTTCAGGCTGCCACTACTTGATTTCAAAAACAGTCTGGAATACGAGTTCCACAATGAAACTGTGGCTTGCTTCGGCTTCAGTTGCCGTCTCCATTGCCGAGGAGGAAGCCTTACCAATGGCAACAGATGATAAAAAGGTGGTACCGGGTAATCTCGTGAGAAGGTAAATTCATCGCTGGCGGACAGTTATTTCCAAAAAGGGGGTATACCAAAAACTATATTATTTTCTGGCACTTTAGAGAACAACTTCAACTTTTCGAAAACGGAAAAGGAGGGATAATTATACGTTTCCCAACTCTTCTCGGCAGCTAGTGCTTAGATATTTTCTTTTGTTAGATTATTATGTTATAATTCCAAAATGTCATCAATCATGAAGTACCATAAACATAAAATTACCACATTTTAAGAAAAAAAGTAATTCCCACATAACAAGAAAAAAAACAAATAAACCGACTTGTTCGCTTTTCGACTTATTAGTTGATAACTAAGGGTACCAGATTATTTTGCAGATTCATATAATGGCGAAATATGCACTTTGGATATAAACTAGAAGAAAAAACGTGAACGACATCACATACTTTTCAAATACCTGTCCTTGTAATTGGCTAAATACAGTTTTCGACCGATAAAATTCCATTAAAAAAAGAATTTTCCCAATCATGAAATTGAGAATCTTGTTCAACTAACTTCCTAAACGTGGTTCTGAAAATCGACAACTGGAGAATCCGGTTTTGGCTATGCCAGAACTTGATTCTCAATTGCATTGGTGTTCACGTTTTATTATCATTTCTTATAAATAATTATGAGGCATGAATACACCATGGTAAGTGACGTTTCAGGTTTGTTTCGTGCAGGTCACAAACAAATTATCGACATCGCGTCGGGCATTCTGGTCGAAGAGCTCACAATTCCAACTTTGTTGCGATAGATATTTGCAGCGAGCATCACTCCAACATTTATCTACAAAACAAATTAGGTCGCTGCGAAAAAAATCAATCAGGTAAATTTTTTTATAAACGTGTTCAAGGAAACTCATTAAAAATCATTAGTACAAATACATTATCATGCATGCATACAATGTTTTCAGAAAAAGTTTTATAAAAATAAACTAATAATTATATATTTATGTTATAAATTAAATTGTATAAATGAACTGAAAATTTTGAAAAAACGGACATTCTGATAAAAAAATTACCAACAAGTCGCTAACTTTTGCATCCATCGAGATTCAACTTATCACTGTGGTAGTAGTAATCGTGATATCGAATACCTTGCTCACAATGGAAACGGTTACCTGGAACAAAGTTGAATGTTTTCCATAGGACACAGTACAAGCAAAAAAATATGTGGTAAAATTGCCGAAGCTACAAAAAATTTCTGCGCAGCTTCAGCATACGGGTCTTCCTCGCTGAAGGGCTGTCAGCGTGGGATCCCACGCTTCGGCTAGGATTCATGTTTTCATCAAATCACTGAAGAGAGCATTCACTTACCATAGCTTTGACAATTTCTTCACATTTTTTGTCAAGTACTCTACGTACACAGAAATATACTCTATATAAGAGTTGTTCAGCTACATAACTTCAGAAATAGTTGATTGGAGATCACCAGTTTGAAAGCAGTGAATGAGTATACATAACTTTGAAATCACAGGGTTAGTTTTATACTGTAAATCAATTTTCGTTTATTTGTCTAACCATCTACTTGGAACATCTACTTGAAAACACCTCCAGCTAAGCCTGAACCTTAGCGTAAGTTATAGCCTAGGTCTGTGCCTTAGCCTAAGTTTAGAACTAACCATCAGTTACCGCCATCTGAGGCAGATCAGTCTGAGCGCAGGAGATGCCCAAAACGACGGCGATAGTGACAACAGCCAACACTTTCATCGTGTGATGATTGTTAATAGAACCAATGAACCGCCAGCTGCAGAATGAGAAACTGAAATTATAATAGTCAGCATTATCTTAATTTTATATATATTTCACTTCATTAGAGCAAGGCCCAGAACGATCGAATGACTTTCACGCGTCAAGGCAGCGGAACTGGCCACAATCAGTATTGAGCTTATCAGTTCACAGCGACAACTTTCACTGAGCTATCATGCGTGATCAACAAACCCGTGTTAAGGACAGACCCTCAATGTAAGCTGATGAAATCTCTATAAACGATTCAAGTCAACGGGCAAGAACGTTCAAATGATTTCCGCGTGCTGTTGTGAAAACAGCAACAATGCTTATCAGTATTGAGTTCACAGCGACAACTTTCACTGCTCTGATGTCATAATCCACATCAGCAAACCCGTGGTGGTGGTCTGACCCTAAACGTAAGCCGCTTAGACGTATGGTACCTGACGTGGCAAAATAACTGAATGGGACGATCAGCATTTTCTTCAAAGCACAGTCAGATCGTTTAACGTCCTTGGCTTTCGGAATGACGAAGTACATAGTCCGGGCAACAAAGATTCATAGATGGTTTACAGAATATTTGCGGATCATTTGTGGGGATCTTAACACGCTTCTGTGCAATCATCAGATTGTCAGATATCAGGAGTTTAATGATTTAGATTTCAAAGATTTAATTGGGGTAACTCGTAAATAATCGGTCTTACAAATTACGAATTACAAAATACATTGAGTGACTACGAACAAGGGTCAAAATCAGTTTGGTCTTCGGTTAACATAATTTCTGGTCGATACGATGATGAGACGCAGCTAGTGGAGTTTTTAACTAACTCAAGCTTATCGATTCGCTGTCTTGAGTTATTATTGTTTTGGAGCCGAAACCGACAAGAAAACGTTAGGTAGTTATCGAACAGGATGGTCGTTACCGAAATAAACTAAACTAAACTAATACCGGAATTCTCCAGAAAAGTCCTCATCAACAATTATTCGGTTACTTAATCGCAATCAGTGGGTTTATAAAAAAACGTTCTTTTTTAGTTGAACCGCGGGTTACAAACGTCTTATCAGGTTATTGACCGGACAGGCAATCGAAAAAAATCATAAAAAGAGGATTAAGACCTCTCATTATCAGTTATCTTCGCAAGTGAGCACCACATCGCTAATCTGCTTATGAAAAGTGTCGACCCGTTGGAAAAAACCACTTGATCCAAAAACTGACAAGTATTTCAGCTGAAAAAATGTTAATGAGAGTTTAATGTTAATCCGTTATTTCTGTTGTTGTTATGTTCTGCTGTTGCTCTGCTAATGTTAACAATATTTAATATCGTCATTCTCGACCCATCGACTCATTCAAATTACAAAGTGAAGTTTTGTGCCACCAAGAAAGTTCAAAGTTTCAGTTCCCACGGTTGCCACTACTTGATTTCAAACTGTCACTACTTGATTTCAGAAACAATCTGGAATAAGACGTATCACGATGAAACTCTTGATTGCTTCGGCTTTGCTTGCCGTCTTCGTCAGCGGATCCATCGTCACCGAGGAGGAATCAGTCCCGATGGCAACAGATGGTGGGTGAAAGTGGGAATGGGTAATTTCGTCAAAAAGCAATTTCGTCAAAACGTAATTTCCTCAATTTTGTAGGTTATTCCCTGAATTTTGTAGGTACAAATATTCCTTAATTTTGTAGTTAATTTTGTATTCGAAATGACCTATTGACAAAAAAACTATTTAACGAAATTACCCCGACCCGTAAAAGTTGCGAATCTGTAGACAAAAAAAAAACTTAAAATTTTGAAGAAACATTCAGTTGTTTGTACAATTTTTCTGACTGTGAATTCATCAGTCAATTTCAACGCACAATGATTAAGTGATTAAATTTAAAACTTATTCAGTGATTATGATGTAATAGAAAAGTTGGATAAGAAGTCACAAATATAGTAAAATTACGGTCAACCAAGTGTTGTACTGAACATTTCTGTTCAACTAAATCTGAAAAAAAATCTTCTTCGTTGATCCGTTTTCTTCTATAAAGCTGTGTGGCATAATGACGTAGATGCGTTGCAAAATTTATTTAGGTGAAGGTATCTTGTTATAGAAAATAATTAATTTTGACAAAGAATATATTCAATTCTCGTATGTTTTTCAAATGTTATGTTAAAAGTATTTATTTCTCGAAAATAAGAACGCGCGCCCAATTCAGTTTCAAATAAAATATGCGCGCCAAAAAGTTTTTGATAACAAGAACATAACTAACTAAAAATACAGAATAGTGGAAATCAGGTTTGAAGCAAATGGGTAACAAGTTAACAGCGGTCCCAGATATAATCCGTTGATTATATAGTTTGGTCAAGGTTTCTTGTTATCACAAATAATTAATTCTGCGGGGCGGTTACGCACGTAATAAAGTTTTCCGAATGTTATGTAATAAATGTCCACATTTCTCGAAATTTTCAGAGCGCGCTAAAAACAGATTTGAATGAAATGTCCGCGCCAAATTTTTTTCGGTTAACAAGAAATCCTGAATAAGCTATAGCTATCACAATTCGGATGATTAACAGCTCGTAGGTTAATTCTGTTTCAAAAATATTGCCCAAAACGTCTGACAATGAGTTGTAACACGCAAATGAATCTGCATCATCCCATGCTATTCTGTGTTCAAATATGGTGTCAACTGAGTTAAGTTGGCAAGATTTCTAACTGCACTATTCTGAGAATCCAAAATTCAACACGTGCAGTGAATGCAACCAACGCGTGCTTCTACCGTCATATGTTAAAACCAGCTTTTATCCCATTTGAAACAAAGCAAGTATGGCCTGGTGGTTACGGTGTTGGCCTCGCATGCGAGAGGTTCTGAGTTCAAAACCTTTTGTAAAATTTTGATAAAATACTGGCCGCAGACGAGTTTTTACGAAGTTTTACTGTTCCCTTTGAAGTTTTACTGTTCGTTAACCCCGATAACCTATCGTGAGGCTGGCTTGTCCGAGCGATAGCGAGGACACGCGCGTTAGCCCCGCGCGGAGCGCGGAGGTGGGATCCGTTGGAAAAATTAAGTACAGGATCGAAAATACATACAATTTAAAAATTTCGATTCTCCAAAACACTTTTGTTCTGAAAAAAACTCGCAAATTACAGGTTTGACAATTTTGGATTCTCAGAATAGTGCAGTTAGTAAACTTGCGTTCGGTTGAGTTGAGGTCAGTGATATTTCAATATTATACGTTTTGGGTAATATTTTTGCTTCCAGAAACAACATACGGGCTTTACATAGATTTAACAACACGAAAGTCTAATAGACTCATGCCATGGACTTCTCCTTATTGTCTGTAGGGTTTTCGCAATGTCTGCCTCTGTAGGGTTCTCGCAATGTACTCAATTCTTCAACATTACTTCCAGGCGGTCGTTTCACTTGTGTTTCGGGTGTTCGAGGTCAAGGATTTTATTTCACCACTGCCAGTTTGTCTATGGAGGCTTGCAAAGGTTGTTCACTTATCGTCACTGGCGGACGAGATAAATCTCCAAAGGGAGGTAAATCTTTCAAAGGAAAAAATTACCAAAAACTTTATTATTTTCCGACACTTTAGAGAAAAATAATAATTTTTTTGAAAACGCCAAAGAAAGGGAATTCCACTTAGCCTACCTCTTCTCGTCCGGCAGTGCTTAGTGTTCTTCTTTTTTTAGATTATCCTGTTACGTTTTTAACAAGGTTTCTGTAGGTTTTTTGCGTTAAGCAAAATATCGTCTTATAACTATTTGCAGCGCATGGGGCTGAATGTTGTTTTACTCAAATTCAACTGATCATGTGATAATCGGAAATTTAGTTCTAAAGTAAAAACAGTGTGTATTAGTGAACGTGAAATCGTAAAAATAAAGTTAAATGGGTACAAGATGTTGATTCCCACAGTTTTACCACAGTATTTCTTTTTTTCAAACTCACTCGAGTATTGATTGAAATAACACGAATTTTTTTATAAACTGAGTTTTTGGATAAAAATTGTCTAAAAAAACTTTTGTAGAAAAATTTTTTTTGTAGAAAAAAAATAACACTTTTTTAGATAAATGTTGGAAGGATCCGAAATGCAAGTTTCTGTCGTCCCAGAGCCACAACTGTGACCTGTTCGATAATACGGCTGCGCGCATTCACGATAACATTTTCGTGACCTGCACGAAACTTTCCCAAAAGGTTGGGAAATTCCTGAGGATAACAGAATTTTTTCCGAACCAAAATTCTGAATTCTATCAAAAAAAATTAACAAATGGCGATTCAAAGATAATAAATGTACCGATTCTTAGTCATTTGTGTATTTTCAATGTTAATGATTTAATTGTTTATTTTATTGGTGTTTTCAATTACAAAATAATAATAGTAACAATCAAGCAGAATTTCTCTTACATTCACTTAATTCATCAACTCTTTGCAGGCTGAAGAGGGTGAGTCTGAAGTTGAAGTTGATCGCAAGCCCACAAGACTGAGCCGTGGTCAAATTTGAGGGCCAGCGGGGATTCCGCAAGAAACCGACAAACAATAAATCGAGATTCAGCCAGTTTATATTCGTTAACTCTATCACATCATTCATTTGACAATCTTGACACCGTTGACAATCATGATTCAAACTATTTTTTACTTTTTATTGCGTCCAGTACGGTTTTCGTAAAGACGATATTTCAATTCTTTAGGAGGTCTTGCTGTCAACTTCATTTTCAGTGGATATTTGTGTGTTTCATTGATCGGAATAACCAAGAATGAGACACGTGAAGACTTATATTATATAGAAAAAATTTATAGTCATTCCAAACAGTTTCATTTAGTTCATCAACAATTGAATTACAATACGTGTTCACCAATATTTTTTCACCAAATTTACATAAAACATTCTAAAAGTATGTTTATAGAGTATTTACATATATATTTGCATTATATCTTTTTAAATGGGTCAAATTTGTTTTTTGAACAAATAAAATTGAACGTAAAGCCAACAAATAAATATCTTATTTGAAGCGGAATACACAGCAAAGTTCTACATTTGGTCTACGCTTGAGTTTATGTGATACAGTACATGTCAATCACTCGTTCGCTCATTCACTCACTCACTCACTCACTCACTCACTCACTCACTCACTCACTCACCACTCACTCACTCACTCACTCACTCACTCACTCACTCACTCACTCTCTCACTCACTCACTCACTCACTCATTCACTCATTCACTCACTCACTCACTCACTTACACTCTCACTCACTCACTCACTCACTCACTCACTCACTCACTCACTCACTCACTCACTCACTCACTCACTCACTCACTCACTCACTCACTCACTCACTCGCTCACTCAATCACTCACTCACTCACTCACTCACTCACTCACTCACTCACTCACTCACTCACTCACTCACTCACTCACTCACTCACTCACTCACTCACTCACTCACTCACTCACTCACTCACTCATTTTAGGTGCGTGCGCTGACTGTGAGTGCATTGCGTGCCTTTCACGTGATGATCCCCAAGTTCAAGAAAATCTGAAATCCCTCGGCCTGGAGGGATGGGATTTTCAGTCCGGATCCGACCTCAAAATTGATCGTAAGCCGACACGACTAATAAATTATCTTAAGCTGTGATTTGGCAAACGTTAATTGAAATGATACAAATAGATATACGAATGAGTGTACAAATTAATATTCTTATTGAAGATATAGGGATTATATACTGATCTATAAATTTACGAGGAATGTGCGTGAAAAAGTTTTAAGTTATTATTATTATATAATGTACAGAAGATAATTTGGTTAAGCATTTTAAACTATATTTAGTTTGGATAGATCGGAGTATTTTATTTTGTTTTCGCCTGATTAATTATAGAATAAGGGATATATTTCATGATGACTTCAGTGTGATGCATTATTTAATTTATTTACTTTTATTCGAGGTTATCTGATGGAACAATGAGCATTATAAAAATTTTATGGTTTGACCAGAATATATATATATTAGCAATAAACCTGAGATAACCTACTGTTATTATAACATATAAATGCATTATAGCAAGACTTCAGCCATTTAACATAAAGTTATTTTACGTTCATGTGTCTGTAATTTTCTTATTTTCCAACGACGGTCAATCCAAGGTTCATTTATCTAGCAATAATTCTGACACTCACTCAGACGCCAACTTTTATTTCCTATCTTCAAAGTTGTACAGGCAAACAAATGAACCAGTCAATCAGTTAGGCATTTATGTTCTGTTTACTGAATATGTTAGAGTTCAATGCAAAATCTCAGATAAATTGGACACAACAAAGACGTGTACAAGGATCATAAAATGTTTTCGTAACAAAGCAGAGTATTTTCGTTTCATTCGATCAAAGAAAATATGATTAGCCCAGATTTTAATTTCTGCGGACCATGAATCTAATGGAATAGACAATTGTTCCTTTGGTTCTTAACGTTATTCAACGAATCACGGATGGACTTGAACTTTTCCGTCGACAAGTCGTGATGGCCTTAGATTGCCGTTGGAATTCAATTCATTTCCCTTGAGTCCGAAGGCTTCCTGACTTTCTTGTACCTGACGATCCTCGCGTGAGTTACATGTGATACACTCGCAATCAGCGCACGTTCCTGCAGTTATCCAAAATGATAACTTCCAACTTGTCATTTGTCAGAAAAGTTATTGATCAGGTTCGATAGTAAATAAATTAATGTTAATCAAAACACAGTACTTTTCTTTTTTACCACAGTGTTCTTCTTCAACTGATCTGAAAACTTAAAGCACTACATACAGTAGTAAGTCCTAAGTCCGTTATTGAATTATCAAACAGATAAACCAAACAGCTGATACGCAGTACAGCTATCATTTTGTTCAGCGCTTTATATGTTAGTGATTTCGGAGAGAATACTACTGTACGTTTGTGAACTAGACATTGTGGTGTTATTATATGTATTAAGAAAGTGTGTAAGTCAATGCGTAGAGATGGCAGAGGAATGTGGGGTAGAAATCGTTATCTGACAAATGCTAGAGCGGTTTGCTCACTACACCTATCAGATTCAAGAGTCTCAAATTTGCAAACTGAGACAAATTTAGTGTTTTATTTACTTGCGTTGGTGCTTAGGATCAGCAATGGACTTTGGCTTAGTCTTAGGCTGATGCTTATTATTGCACTTAGAGTAAGTCCTAGTCTTAGGCTTACCTGGCAAGCAGCGAGGCACGTGATGATTGCTGGTAGTTATTTGGCTCAGACAAGTGTCCACGGTGGCTTGGCTTGGTCGTCCCGTGTACTCGTTGATCCGTGCCGTCGATTCGAACTGCCAGACATACAGCGTCTGCGAAGAGCTGGTGATACATCTGAAAGTGTTTCGGATAATGGATTGGTAAATTGATAACTTTATCTGGATTTGAGTGATAACGGCCACCATGTGCTACGGATAAGTTGATAACACCATATAGTCTCGGTTGCACCGAGTAAAAGTTAGGAAGAAAGCCCTGCTTCTTATTTTGCGACCTCGAAGGGATGGAGGATTAGTGATCCTGGCTTAGTGTGCGTACTTCCATCTTCAACACACCAGGTTATAGAGCGATGTCTTTAAGGTATGGATATCTGCTGAACTTCCAATCGCAAATTATTAGAAAATTTCATGCTCTCAGGTTGCATGTGTTGCAGCTTGAGGAGGTTTTATTGTGTTCAAATTTAGGCTAGTGAAACAAACTTGGAATCCGGTTTGACAGCATTACTGCATTGTTTTTTCGAAGACTTGGATTGTTGAAACGAATCGATCAGAGCTTTCCCAGTGGGTGACGAAGCTGATTGACTCTTTTCATTGAATGTGAAACCCAGTTTCAGCGTACTGAAATGAAATAAAACGTTTATTAAACAACGATTTCACTCATTCACAGAAAGATCGAAAATCGACGTTTGCATAAAACGATTGCGTATGGACACGAAATGCATCTTTTTACTCTGGCTAGCAACTAAATGTTTTTGATTTCAATAAAAGTAGGAGAAATGTTCTTATAAATTCGTAATTTTTTCCAAGAATCCACTTAGTCGAACAGTCACTTTGAAAAAATGGTTAAGAATAAAACAGTTTTCATTAAGTTAATGTGACGAACGCCTCAACTTTACTGTTCCAGTCATTCGCGCCTTGTACGTCCTCGTCGCGGAGTTGTGATTTGGTGGTGCTCATGTAGAGATTGGTCAAGCATGTTTTACCAGATGCAAAACAGGATAGACTCCACCGACCCTATAAAGTAAGAAAAATTTGTTGTGGAGATGAATTACAGATAATCAAATCAAAAAAAATGGTGACGATTTATAGCGAATATGACGGATTCAATAATCTTGACACTCCATTTTCCCAATTTACTTATCTACTGACATTTTCGGTTGTGTTCAGCAATTATAACAAAACAATTTGATTGAAATCAGCAGGTCAATTGATTGAACAAGTTTTTGCGTTATTCATCTAGAACAATTAGTTTTTTTTTAATTTTACACTTTTATCATTAATTAATAAAATAATAATTGGTAATATGTGAAGAACTAACCACTGCCGTGTTTAATTTGGTACACGTCGTATACAACGCATCCGTGCCCAACGCTGCTGATGTGTCGAACTTTTGACAATTATGACTTTGCATTGATACGAAAACGCAGCGGTTTTCAGTTTTGCACTGCGCTGTAAAAAGTGAATTATTAATCATTGATATAATGTAATATAACAAATTTGTAGAAACCTGTTGACGTTTCTCATTGCGGATCGTTTCACCCCAAATATTTTTACTTTTTTCAAAAGGCATTAGGAATATTGATTATTCTCAATCGGATAACATCTTAATAGTGGAATAACTGTTGTACTTACTTTATTACTTTAAAAGGGATATTTTTTACTTCACGTAGGTAATGATGCAAAATAATTTCGCTAAGGTGATCCTGATCATTTTTGGGAACTTTCGTTGAATATTTTTTGACCAACATGTGCATTGGTCGAATGTTAGATTGTCATACAGAGCATACGCATTGTTCAATCGGATACCGGTCTCACACCAGAAGCCATCAGTTTCTGAAATTACAAAAAGACACGTGAGAATATATGACTTATTACATGATATTTAAACATTACATTATAAAACATGGAAACTCGTAAATTTTTTCTCGAACTAATTTCATATAAATATACTTTATAAATATAAACAATAATAAACACACTAGTGCCTGAAAATATTAATATTAACAAAAAGTTGATATCCGGTCCCAAACACTTTCACATGCAACAAACACATCAGTATGCTTGTTAGTTATGCTTAGCATGTCAGGTTCCTGCTCGATAAACTAAATACCATGAAAACCTAATTCCCTCTAAAACCCAATAGAAGATGTAAAATATGTACAGTAGTTTTCTTTACACCGAATCATCACTTTCCACTTACGGTATGTTCCTTCCTTTTGGATCAGCTCCTCTTGAGCGATTGAGCTGCCGACCAGAACGACAATAGAGAATACATTGAAGAGCTTCATTGTGTTTCTGAAATGGCCTCTCTCAAGAAGATTTATTCATGGGATAAACTTTTCGATCTCAGCTGCAGCTTGTTTCTGTATTTTTATTTTTGTTTCTTGAAAAGTGCTTACGGTGTTTACTTAAGAAACCGTTGACTTACCATCAGCAACAAGTGTCAGAGATAAATCAGGGATTGAACTTTATACGGCATAACCAGATTGCACTTGAGATAAACAAAACTACGCGGTTAGTCAACCTAATTGTAACAGTAAACACGTTGTACGTCTTGATTCATCCGGAACTGGCTTTATAAGGCTCCGCTCAATGTCGTTAAAGTGCTAATAATCTGGACGGTGATATAAGTTGTGCGTGGGAGACGATTTAGCTTTTTAAAAAACTCAAGAATTTGATCACCTGACCTTCATCTTAGGTTCAAGTCTCATGTCAAAAAAGTTCGTTATGTATAACAGTCATCGCTACCATTCTAGACAGTTTTATCAGTAGTCAGTTTTATTTACAGTGCGTGGGTACTCGAAACAATTATGTCGTCTTTTTAGCGATGATAGTGTTTGATGGTAATGAAAATAACGTTCCATACGAAGCCAAACCCAGATTCAACAGGTCGGACGTATGTAGCTCCTGGTTCTAATAATGAAGACACCAGTATATAAATTTTATACTCTGGAAGGATAGTTGAAATAAGTAAACTCGACAACTAATTAAATTATAATCAAAGATTCCTGGATTGAACATCAACATTGTTTGTCACATTATATTCGGCTTATTTACTGCTCAACAAAAAATATTTTCGTTTACAATCGTAATGATAAATGCTGTTCACAGGTCGAAAATGTAGGTGCAACTGAACTTAGCAGGTGCAACCGAACGTTTTTAAAACTCGTTTTATCAGTGGGGTCTTTCTGATTATGTTGGGGTCTTACAATTGCAATCACGTGATAAGCTCATTATGAGTCATACGTGCCGCAATCTGATATTTACGATTAGACAGTTCCACGATAGTTCTTGAACACTTATAGCATCCCCCGCAGAACAAATATCAATGTATTACCTGGAGATTTTTTTATTACAACAATGAGACAGCTACATATAAACTTCACCTGAACGGTCAGTAGAGTAGTGTAAGTCATTCGTGTTCTATGAACTGCAAACCAGTAAATAGGCTGTTTTGTGTCTACCTTTTCAAAAAAATTTACCACTAAACACTTAATTTTATCCTAGTAGTACGTAGAGCTGTTCACAAACGAAAAACTGAGGAAATTTGTAAGCTATGAAATAAGCAAGGCATATGCATCATGAAACGTATGTTTGTCAGCTGTGCTAGTTGGAATTGAGTCAATTGGCGTTAGTTTCAGTACAATCTGTGCACAATGAGACTTTTGCATTTGGTGTTGGCAATCGTCCTAGTCATCGGCACCATCGCCCAAGAGGATCCATCCCAGAAGGCGCCCGCATATGGTTCAATTGATTCATTCATTTATTGAAAATTGGATTCCAATAAATGAAAAGTGACCGACAGTTGAAAAGACCAAAAAGTTCCCGGCCAAAAACATTTTCATGAAATTAAATACACCATATTATTTCTAGCTGATCAATGACTCTAATGGTTACAGTTCATAATTGACGTAAGATTGAAAAGTCAGATGTAGTATACAATGGAAAATCAAAATACGGCTAGCTATACAGTCAGATGTCTTTTCACCGTACTTCAGTTGAACACTTTTGCAATTTATTAACAAGACATGTTTCCAGAGGCTCCTGGGTTCTTTTGTGAGACGTTTACTCGATTGAACAATCCATACTCTACCAATACCAATTCGAGTGCTGATCAATGTATAGGTTGGTTGATTGTCGTTATAACTTATTTCAGAATAACATTATCACCGCAATAAACTTGTCTCCAATTTTTTTTTAAGATAATAAAATGTATGTTATTCTGAATTTTACTCATAAATTTTTTTGCAGCTCAGTGCAGAAAAGACAACCGATGCAAGTACGTCTCCATGCAGAGTTTTAACTGTCTCTTCTTTGACGACAAAGCAACATACGGCAGTGATAATGTCTTCACGACCTGCACCAAGTTATTTCCCGTTACGGTTCGTTAATTTTCATTCTGCAATTCATTTCCAAGTTATATATAGCTGGTATAAAATTGCATTTTTTAGTGACTTGAGGTAGTTCCGGATGACGCAATGTAATCCTAAGTTAGGATATTTTTATGTACAATAACTTTCAAGGCGCATTTTTTCAATACAACCATATGAGGTCCGTCACTAAATACTTTTATTTCGTTTTTCAGTAAGTGACATTGGGTAGTAACAATTTTAAGAATAAAGATTTAGAACTTATTCTGTCTGATATTTATCTGCAGGCGAAATGGAGTCTAGCGTGCTCGGGGCCGGCCAGTAACTTATGTGTAGACCATGTCGCAGAATCTACCAAGAACGCCTATAAGCCAAGCAAAGAGCCCCACTGGGAAAACACAGTGCTTGCGTTTGTCTATATTTTTATAACAAATCATCAATACACACTCATCGTGAAAACAATCAATGCTTTTCGCGTAAAATATTCAGATATATTCTATTCTGACTATACACGCGAAATAGTCGTATAGTGCTGACAAACTTCTATTAGAAAATTTTGTTTGTAACATTTTGTCCTGCGCAAATGCGAATTTTGGATCCACACAAAAACCACCACAAAAATGATTGTTTTAGAGATGAAATTTTAAGTGGTTCTAAGCTCTTATTGGGACTATAAAACAAAGATTTGATGAAGGGCCACTTTGGTTTTTACTACTTTTCTAGTTTTTTTCCATGAAAGCAATTTTTAGCTGAAAAAAACGAGAAATAAGATAAAATCAAAATATCCATACACTAGAGTGATGTTTCATTAACCCAATGTAAGTGTCGAACTACCTAAAATACAATTCACCTTAAAACAACCATTTTCGAAGCAGTTTTTGTGTGGATCCATAATTCGCATTTGCGCAGGACAAAATGTTACAAACAAAATTTTCTAATAGAAGTTTGTCAGCACTATAACTCGCATAACTTTGTTGATTTATTTATCGACTTTACATTCAACATTTTGATGTATAAAACGTCTAAAAATATAAAGTTTATCACATATTAGAAACGTTTTGGTCGACAATCGAATAATTGAATTTGCTTTCCATTGATTTATCAATTCAGGACTCTGGAACAAGGCTTCAAGCTCAATGGGATCACTCAATCGGGTTCATCCTACGCGGGCAAATCATTAATCAAATCTTTCCAAGAAACCACACGCGGAATGAGGCCTTGCCCTAGTATATATCCTGATCCCAAGTTTGTTTTACCCGATGTTCATTGGTATCTTCATTCTGAATCAGCCCGAACGAGCATAATTTTTTAATCTATAGCCCGTAATGGCAATGAATGTATAGTTATGTATATCCTCGACTCGAGTGAATTCAATTAGACATGCAATTGCAAATGTTTTACCGTATAAGTGCTATGTATGTATCTGCGGATAAAATTTATTGACGTTACAGTATGGGACGAAAAGATGCGACAAAAGCGCCGGAGCTATGACTACTGTAGTATCTGCGCAGAATCAGCGGATGGGTTCTATCCGCTGAATGGCTGGGAGTGTGGGAGCCGCCGATGCTTTTGCTAGGATTTACGGTTACAACCAATCAGCGAACAGGACGCAGTTGCTGAACCTGCGCAGAAATTTGCCATAGCTTCGACGATTTTCGCATATATTTTGTCATGTACTGTTTTTTTTTACTGCATCAAATGTACCGTATAAATTATCACCTTCAGATGTATCACCAGCTCAACGAAAACGGTTTGGATCTGGCAGTTCCAAGCGTCGGCGCAAATTAATCTGTATGACGATCAGTCGGGTATAACAACAGTAAACTCGTGTCAGACCTACCTGACTACCAACAGTGCTCATGTGCCGCGATGCGCGCCAGGTTTGTTGGCATACATATGTCTAGTCTAGTGCGTAGGATGCCAACATCGGAAACTGGTGATCCTAATTAAGAAAGGAAGAATAAAAAAAGCGTTACCCTGAACAAAGGGTTATCCTAAACTGAGTGAACTTTTAACGCTAACTTAACCTAATGGCGTTTCTGTCATGTGGCACAGACGCCTCCTAGCCTAAGCTACATATCTTGTGAACTCATCAGTGTGCCGAAAGCTACTACAGCTTAATGGGTCATTCCTAACTAAGTTCAACTAAAGTATTAACCATGTCTTCGTTCTCCCTCCTTGGTCTCTTCTCACCTCGTGTTGTGTTTCCTCCAGTCAGCGGGTGTTCTCCTTGTTGGCTCATTGTATCAGTGTGGTGAATTTATGTGGTTATTAAATATCTCAAGTTTCAATGGTAAAAAATCCCAGTAAGTTCGAAACCTGACTGGAGACCCCGATCCTGACGCGTTGCTCTGGGGTTTTTTCCCTTTAAGGTAATTCAACTTCTCTGGCCGCTACGAAAACACCAATCTGATATGCGTAGTATTAGTGTGCCCTGTTGGCTCCAGTAATGACAAAAAAGGTTCTAAACCATCAGTTCATATTACCTCATGGACTAACACATTTACTCACTCAAATACACTTAAGCTCCATGTTTAACGTTCCGAATTCTAATCTAGCTGTTGGAAAACGGTACTTACTTCGTAAACTTCAGTAAAAACATAAACGAGAACACTAATAGAAATAATTATAGAAGTCAGCTTACTTTGTAAGTCTAAGAACATAGTTCAGAGAATACTTATTATTATTTTTCTTTATTGCAGGCTCTTGCGCTGATTGTGAGTGCATCAACTGTCTTACACATGACGATTTTCTGTCAATGAATTCGTCCGAGCCCTCAATCTGGCCCAAAATTGACAATGATCGTATGCCGACACGATTGAGCAGTGGCAAGAATCAAACGAACTAGTGATGCCATTCCGTGATTTGACTAAAGAGTGACCATGTTTCTTAAATTAATATCATGTTTCAGACATAATTTTTTAGTAATTTTGTATTTCAAAGCCTGTTCATGAAAAATCAAGCGTGATTATTCACTTTGTGTTTTTTTCGCTTAAAATCCGATATTTTTTTTCAATACAGCTAAACATATAGAGAGGCAATGTACAAGCACTACCAAAAGGGGTTTCAGAACTTTGATCATTTGTTTGTTTTTTTACCGGCTTTAATATGATATTGACCATCATAATAATAACCAAATCGAAAAATTAATCGAGAAAAAATTGTCCCATCATCCTTTTCACACTTTAAGTAAAACAAAAAACCCAATAAACAGTAGTGAAAGAGTAAATAAGTACACGAATGCGGAAGTTAATGAACGAGTGAGGGAACGAGTGGTTGTGGGAGTGAGTGAGTGAGTTAGTGAGTGAGTGATTGAGTTAGTTAGGGAGTGAGGGAGTGTGTGGGTGAGTGAGTGAGTGAGTGAGTGAGTTAGTGAGTGAGTGAGTGATTGAGTGAGTGAGTGAGCGAGTGAGCGAAAGAGTGAGTGAGTGTGTGAGTGAGTGAGCGAGTGAGTGAGTTAGTTAGTGAGTGAGTTATTGAGTGAGTGAGTAAGTGAGTGAGCGAGTAAGCGAGTGAGTGAGTGAGTGAGTGAGTGAGTGCGTGAGTTAGTTAGTGAGTGAGTGAGTAAGTGAGCGAGTGAGTGAGTGAGTGAGTGAGTGAGTGAGTGAGTGAGTGAGTGACTGAGTGAGTGAGTGAGTGAGTGAGTCGGTGAGTGAATCAGTGAGTGAGTGAGTGAGTTAGTGAGTGAGTGATTGAGTTAGTTAGGGAGTGAGACAGTGTGTGAGTGAGTGAGTGAGTTAGTGAGTGAGTGAGTGATTGAGTGAGTGAGTGAGCGAGTGAGCGAGTGAGTGAGTGAGTGAGTGTGTGAGTGAGTGAGCGAGTGAGTGAGTGAGCGAGTGAGCGAGTGAGTGAGTGAGTGAGTGTGTGAGTGAGTGAGCGAGTGAGCGAGTTAGTGAGTGAGTGAGTTATTGAGTGAGTGAGTAAGTGAGTGAGTGAGTGAGTGAGTGTAGTGCGTAGTACGGCTATCCACCAATGACGTTCTCTTCCTACATCTGAGTGTTGCATTAATGTGTACTTCAGTACTAATTACAACATAAATCAATCTTAAGTGGTTCCCGACCGCAGACAAGTTTCACACAGTTAGAGAACCAAGTACAGTATTTTTTATGCACATATTTCGACTACAGCTATGTAAATATTACATGGATTCTGCTTGTCGGAAAACTATAGCTAATGTAAAAAAATTCGGCTCTTAATATATTTTTGAATTTAATGGTCATGAATATACAGATTGATGTGAACATTCAAATTTTCAAACAGGTAAAATGTGTTTTTGTTTTAATTTGTTCCCAAAATATCATCGAAACCCTGCCAGTCTTAAATTTGTCCACCACTCAGTCGTGTGGCCTTGCGATCAGCGTTGGTGTCCACGTCATTCGGAACATTCTCGTCACCCTGAAACGGAGGACTGTAAACTTGTTGTTTTCACTTGAAGGTTCGGATTCGTTTTAGCGAGTCTTATTAGGCGCTGAACCTTTCAAATTTTGTTTTATTTGTGGTTGCCACAAAAAAATTATAAAAAATTAACTCATAATGATACGTGGGTCATCAAAAAAAACCGATGAAAGACTATTAAAAAGGGCTTAAATTTTTTGATGGATCCCGTGTTTAGTCCAACATGCCTTCAATCTACGAATCATTGGTAAATTCGGAAAAAAACTGAGCGAATGAATGCAACCAACCGTTTCGGTGTTTTGTTTGGTGCACGTTGTGAAGAGGTTATCCTGTGAATAACGACCATGGATGTCAAAAATTTGACAGTTCAGACTCTGCATCGACGCATATTTGCATCTGGCGTCCACCCTGCATTTGGCTGAAATTTTTTTTATTAGGGTCCAGCAAGACCTAATTGGTTATTGAGTCATGTTACTGTGAACTTGAAAAAAAACGCTGGATTGATTTACCTCTAAAAATTTCAATAAAATTCATGTGTTAAATAGTCATTTTTTATGAACTGAAGTAAGTTGGCTGCATTTTCGTCTATGTATTTTAATCCAGTAAAAAGCGCATTGACGGTGGAATCGTTTTAATGAAAGGTAATGGGTAACAAAAATATAGTGTCATGACTGAAGAAAACCCATGACCAACATGTGCATTGATCGTAAGTCATATTATCATTGAACCAGTACCAGTCGTGCATTCGTACCCCGTCCACACAATCGAATCCAGGCGTATCTGAAACAAAATGTAAGTGGAAGTAGTTGACTTGGATAAAATCAATTCACAGGTATTCTGAAAAAATACTGAAAGAATAATTATATAATAAAGACATTGCAAATAATTTTTTCAAAGTTCTTCAAAGGTCACTAATTATATCACTGTTATCAGCCGAAATAGTCTCGTTATTCACAAATCGGTCTGTATTCTCAAAAACCAAAACACAGCAATGTTTTCGAAGTGAATAATGACTTTTACTAACTTAAAAACAGACTTTCTAAAAAAACTTTTTTAGTAATTTTTTAATTGATTTCACGGCACAAATTTATGTTTCACTAACGGTATTGACCCTCCTTCTCGACCACGGCACTACCGAAGACGACGACGACGAAGGCTACGGTGATCAACGCCAAGAGCTTCATCCTGGGATTATCGATTCTTATACAACGATAATTGACAGTTTTTCTTCTGAAATTTAAAATGTGCGATTACTTTTTTTCGAAACTCGGCAGTTTGCTAGTGACATAGTGCGCAATGAACGGTCGGAACAGTGAAAACGATATAATTAGCTCTTTGAGCTAAATAAAAACTAAAGTTTTATGTTTTGCAAAATTCATCCGCTAGAGTTTATAATTGTAACCGTTTCGGTCACGGGAGCTAAGTAAGTCTGAAAATAGTATTGAAAGCCTCTTAATAAAGTATCCCTTCGTTTTTGTTGTTTCTGGACTTTAAAGGACGGCCCGTTTTCTACCGTAAGCTAAGGAGCTTAAGACTCATCATCGCCATATCACATGATGGCATTTTAAGAAAACGCCATCTGTTGTTCTGCATCTATCTAGTTTAATCAGTAATGTCAACAGTTATACCCTAATGTTTACTGATAAAATCCACCAGTAAGTTTCTGATTGCGATGACTGATATACAGAGACATTTTCCACAGGATTGGATCATAATTAAATCGAATCGATTAAGCAATTAGTTCGTACGAATAAAATAAGATGTGACACTGCTCGAAATTTTTACACAAAACTGCGAAAAAAACTTAATAACTACTTTTATAACGGCAGTTCTCGGTTAGCCACAAACAAGTTGTTGAAAATTCGAAGTTTTTCTCACTGATCCACTCATTTATTAACTCAATAGGTTATTCACTGATTTACTTTCTCCCATTCAATTAGAAAAGTGTAAACAATAATAATTACATATCACAAATATTCCGTTAGTTTTTACTAGGACTTTTGTGATGGCAAAGACGCAACTGATAAAAACAAATACAAAAAAATCATAATAAAGATGATTAGTCCGTGCGAAACGTCGATGCGGGTCAAACTACGATGAATACTAAATAGGACGAGGAAAATAAACTTTTTTAGTTTTTTCGGGCGTTTAATACTTTTTTTAGATTAAATGAGTGGGATAAATGTGGAGTAAATAAAGTGGAGCGATATTGCTTATCTCTCACGAACAAATGCACATATAATATTTGTCAATTTAAAACACCCATTGAGGGTTAATTTATGTCTAGGTTAGGTATAAATAAAGAAAAATTTCAGTTCTTAAAAAAGCATACAGGTATTTGCATTTAGGCTTTTTAAAAACTAGGCATCAGCAAGTGATAATTTTATATGGTTATCTTAAGATTGTCGTTTAAGAACTTTCTAATAGAGTGTCAAAGTACAGGTTAAAATAAAACACTTTAATAACTGATATGGCTTCAATTGAAAATACGAAAGTCTTAGAAACCACAACCGCAGTTTACCCAAAAACATATTGAATACATACCCTGAAGTTAGACTTTTAACGCCTGAGTTGATAAACATCTAGTATGCTCCAACTTCTTGTTATCTTTTTACGGGTAACTTTTGACGTCCGTGCGTCGCACGAGCTAAAACCAGCACACGAGAATGAAAAATAACAATGAATTCCCAATATTTCGCGGTTTTTCATGAAGGAATGTCGTTCCGTAACGAGCATGTGAAGCTGATTACCTTTGCTCTTTTTGAAATCTTTCCTTGATATCCTCGATGCTGAATGGTTCGCTTATCCGCCATCTACACATCTCAGTTCATTATACGTATACTTCATATACGTTCTCATCACTGGCGTGAAGTTAATCCTCCGAAGGGAGTTTCTCTACAAACCTCCCCAGTGGCTAGTGGTTATCATCGGCAAACGCATAAATAACGCAAACTATGAATACGACAGTCAGGCAACGTTTGATTTATGCCCACTCTGGTGTTATCATTATCACTTGGTACTGTTTTGGTTTCGTTTTGTGATTATCAAAACGTTTATGGGCATAGAACGATGTTTACGATGAGCAATAAGATTAATTGATTGCGGCATTTAATTCAGTTGAAAACATATATTTGTCCTTAATTCTGCTCACAATAATAGAGTTTGAGGAAAGCTCGCTTCATCTCAAAATCATTGCCAAGCCTCAAAATGTGTTTCTGTAGGGAGTTTGCCATTTGCAATGATTCAGTTCATGTCGCTTGTATTATTGGCAGTGGATTGTTTCAATGGTTAAATTTCAAGTAAACTATAATGATCACAGTTCGCGGATCAGCTGTAGAACCCAACCTTGTCACAACACCACTTCTTAAAAGTATTTTTATCGATGAAACGTTTACCAATTAAACAAGCTAATTCAAAGTTTTTTTTCGTGGATTAACCAATTGCATGTTACAGAAAACTATTCTCACATGATGAAGCTGCTCACTTTGCTCTCCGTTGTCGTCCTCGTCCGGGCACAGAATGAAGTGGTTCCGAAGGAGGGAACTTACGGTTAGAAACAACTTACCAAAAATTCGCAATTTATAAACCAAAAATAACTAGGAAATGGTTCTAATACAGGGTGTCCCACTTAAAAGTCCGGTTTTGTTTTCGCCATAACTTCTGCAGTGTTCAACGGATTTCAAAAATTTAAGAATCTTGCGAAAGTTTATTCTTGAAATTTTTGTTTGCTCAAAACAAAATTGAGTTTGTAATTTTTTTCTGTAGTTACGCTATTTTTACGAAGACACCTAATTTTGACACTCAAAAAAAATCATTTTTTTTCAAAAATAAAATTCATATTTTATTTTGAAATGTTTTCAAATCCGATTTTTTCTGCTTATTTTCTTTTGATTGTAAACCAAAGAATATGAATTTTTGTTGTTCGCTAATATTTTTCGATATTTCTTGGATTTGCGCAAAAATGCGGAATGTTAGTGCAAACAGTCTAAAAGTGCTTTCATTTGGTTCAAAAAGAGTTTATTAAGTTTTATAAAAATATTAAATCTTTATTTGTGATTTTCTTATCGAAAAAAGAATAGTCTGAGATGCAGAAAGTAATTATAAGTTAATTTTTTTAAATCAAATATTAAGAAAAAGTAGAGGAAAAAACCTTATTTTTCGCTAAAACGGGGTGCTTTCGTATCTATCATAAGTAACGGAAGAAAGGTCAGAATTCAGTTTCAAATGCAGCAAACAAAATTTCCAAGAATTGTCTTTCGAATGACGCCAAACAATTTGAATTCCGTTGAACACTGCAAAAGTTAAACCGAACACAAAACCGGACTTTTAAGTGGGACACCCTGTAGTATTTCACTTAGGGAAAAAAGTCAAAAAATGATCACACGTTATTGATATTTGACACATCGAGTACTTGGTAATGAGTGGGAAGCAAGCTGAAACGCTTTTCGCCCGTTGATGAGTCGATGTTCCGGGTTTGCCAAAAAAATCTAATTTACCGACACATTTTTCAGAGACTGGAGACACTGGATTCTACTGCGAAGCCGGCATTCGTTTGAACAACGCTTACCATTTGGATGCTAATCTGGTTCACGATAAATGTGTAGGTCGGTGAAATATCATATTATTTTTATCTCATGATTCCCAGGCAATTTTTTGGTCGAAAACTCAATTTTTATGTTGTACCATTTCTGAGTGACTCATGTTATACAGCAGATTTCGTATTCGTTTCAAGACGAATCGTTATGAAATGATGAACTTTCACAACCAATTCGATGGCAAATTATCAGAATTAAACATAGTTTCATTCCACGTATTCAACACAGTTAAAACATTCCACGTTTTTAAAACGTTGAAATCGTTGATACTAGGCTTTGCATAGAAACTTCCGATGGTACTTTTTCTTTACGGTATCACGACATGAAAGGGCATCACTCAAGACCAGCCGGGATTTTATAACATCTGCAATAGTTTTCTGGAAAATTAGCCACGAAACCTTTTGTTTTTTGCAGATCAATGCCGAAGTGAAGAACGCTGTTTGTTTGTGTCGATGCAGAGCGCTAACTGTTTAAAATATGACAAAAATGTCCGATACGGAGTAGATAACATCTTCACTACCTGCAGCAAAATGTACCCCGTTGAGGTTTGGTTTTTTTCTGACTGGCGTAAATGCTTCGTCGAAACTTTAACTGCAACACCTTTCATGCAAATGTTCATTGTCTGAAAACCATCGATAGTGAAAATTGCGTAACACTACAGAAGCTAAAATTTTGGAAAAATATCTAACCCCTGAATGGGCTTTAATCGAGAAATTCATTGTCGATCCAAGTAACCTTTGTTTGTTATTCAACCCGGGGATTCGTCAATCACGCTTTCAAACTCAGAGTAACATCAAGTTTGTCTATGATGTGCTGCGTAATGATATCAAACAAAAAAAACAAGATAAGTGGAGGGGGCTCGTTTATTATGCAGTACATGGCAAAACTAGGTGAATGATTGGTAGCGTATACCCTAGCCGAAGCTTCGGCGACTCTTACGCTCCCAGCCGATCAGCGAAGAGGACCTAGTCGCTGATGCTTTGGTGATCTTGTTACATAATTTTGTTATGTAATGTATCAGTACGCAGGCGCACTGGAACCTGGTTTGCACGGGATCAACCAGTAACATGTGCATCAATAACGTCTACATGCGGACCACCAACTTTTTCACTCCCAGACAAGAGGACGCGGCTCACTGGGAACGCACAGTGGAGGCGTTAGTCACAAGATTTGAAAATTTATTATGATCATAGAAAACGTTTCAGACATTATTACCAGATTTTTTTGACGTGCGACTTGTTACCAACTTTTTCGACGCTGGAACCAATCTTTTCAAATCATATAAAAATATTGACATGGAAGCACATTCCACTGTTTCCACGGTAATGTTTCTTGTTGGTTTAGTGAATTATAGTAGTCACACTTGGAGTGTTATAAGCCAGAAAAACTTTCAAGAAAGTCCTTTTTATCTTATGTTTTTCTTGCTCACACATCATATACTGTTTAAGGACGTTGAAATCGGGTTTTACGTTCAATGGCAAGACGGAGTCGAGTACATCTCCTTGGACAGGAAAGATTGTCGATTCCTATACTAAATCCAAGTCCGGTTCTCAACCGTGCGCTCAAATTAAGCCGGACCCCAAGTTTGTTTGAGACACGTTACTGACGTATTTACCGCAAAAACATAAACTTATTCAAACTCCGTTTAATAAATCTAGCTCGAAGCGAGTGTGAGAAAGAAAAAAATTGCAATTTTTTCATCAAATGACGAGTAGCGAACACTTCAGTAATAATTAAGTGATCATACAGAAGGATGGCTGAACATAACGGACCGGAGCGCCAATGCGAGCTTACTCAACAATTTTTTTAAATGTTTCTTTCAGTTGAACCATTTTCAGTTTTAGAACTTTTTTAAAAGAAGTAGCGGTTAAGGTAAGGGTTTTAGAGTTGTGTGTCTCTACCATGTGCGCATGGTACTTACAAGCTAGCCGTCACTAACTACGATTTCTCTGCCAGATGCGTCACCAGTTCAACATTCAACATTGTTGTATGGCAGTTCGCAGCGAAGGCCACTGTCTCCTCGTACACCGTTAATGATAATAATATCACTGGCATCGTAACCGTTAACACGTGCCTCAGCCAAATAACCACCAGCAGCGCTCACATACCCCGCTGTCTGCCAGGTTTTTGGTTACCAGCTGTTTTCATCCACTGTTTTATAAAATTATTGAACTCGTACTTAAGAAATAAAAAATGTCTTCAAATTACTTTTTTAATGCAACTATTCAACATTAAACAATAAAAAAGTTATCTTACTTTCATCAGGTGCGTTCCTTGCGAGAGTTTTTCTCAGGTGCGAACTTACCACTAATGGATTATTTGATTTTAACAATAATTCGTAGTTCTGTAGATTGAAATTCGACATCGGATTCAGACAGTGTATGTGGATCTGAAAAACTTTTAATTCAATATATTCTTCTCTGCAGGACAATGTGTAGATTGCGAATGCATCAGGTGCCTTGCACGTGACGATCCTAAGGTTCAAGAGAATCTGAAATCCCTCGGACTGGAGGGATGGGAGTTTCAATCAATGGATGCCCCTGCTTCACCAAATGACCCTCAACTCGATTGACTGATCGTTGATTCAGATTATATCAACAAGTGATTTTATAGTAAAAAAACGAGAAAGCTCTGAAATGATAAATATATACATAGAAATGTAGCTTCTGACCGATCCAAGGTTCAAGTATTAAAATAAACCAACTTGCTCTTGATCTGTATTTTTTATTTACATTTCAAAATAGCCTGGGATAGATATAATTATGTAATTCGACTTTCTCGGTGTGTGTTAAAAGAACTTCTTCGCACTTTACCTTTGTGATCCCATATATTTACGATCATAGTTTCCATCCTTTCACATATGTGTGTGTCAGTCTCCATGTGATTTGAAGGTTCTCTTACATACTCTTTATCCGCGACCATACGGTACGATCATTTTGGTCAGAACAATTATTTTCAATCATTTGTATCCGGTGTAGTTAATTGTGTTAAATTTGTGATTAATGCCCCATTTTGCTGTGAGCTTTTGCGACTGCAATGAGTACTAGTGCCTTTATATAAATTTGAAGTGCGTATCTACCAAATTTAGAAAAAAGAAAGCATTTGAAAAAAGCAGTTTAAATAAATTAAGTTTTGTTCATGTAAGTCAATAATACTATTTAGCAGGCAGAAATATCATATCACACTAATTTCAGAACTTTATTTTCTGAAATACAAATAACCTCAATAATAGCCTGTTTTTTTTATTTACTGCGATTTGAAATTGTTTTGAAATTTCTGTGATTGTTATCAAAATTTCCGCCATCACATGAACGCCTAGATGGGTGTGCCGAAAATCACAAATGAATGAATGTCAATAATTTCCATGATTGTTCATACAAGCACATACCTACAGTGATATATTAACATCAAATAAAAGATTCTGTGAATCATACTCGCATATCAATATGTTTACCGTCAGAAAATAACTCATTGATGCATTCTCGTTAAGGATGAGACAAACTATTAAACAGATTAAAACTTTTGTCACCGAAAGTCAACTCACCGAATTCTTATCTCACCGAATTTTAACCCCACCGTTTTTTAATTCACCCAACTGTATGACAAGCGTGTATAAACACATCTAATAAATGCCGTCTGTATAAACATCCGAAACATATAGCTTGATCAGGGTATCTTTGTACTAATTATTTTTCTGAAAACCTTATACTGAATAATTAAAAAGTTTTGCATGTTTTACAAATGTAGTGTGAACAGCTAAAATATTTGAATAAGTTTGAACGCGCGCCAAAATTTGAATGCGCGCCAAAATTATTACGGAAAAAAATGGAGTAACGAGAAACTGTGACTTAAACGCAGTTTCCCATGAGTTTTTTTATTCATCTATTTTATAAGCATTACCGTACCACAGTAAAATTCAAGCACGAGTCAGTGTTTCATCTTCGTCATTTAATTTAAAAAAATCAATGTAAAAACACAACGTAAAGATGATAATGATGGGCGTCGACCATCGTTTCGTTTTTGGTGAAGACAAAAAACGCACCTCTGTTACAGAAAAAAAGAACGTTTACTTTTTTTGATCCGGCGTTATCTTCACGTGATTGAATCGATAGGCGAAGCTGTAATTTTAAGTTTTTTTTGTCAAAGTTTTTCATTTAAGTCACTTGTTTACATACAGATAGACTTATTTAAATGGAACACCGGGAGGTAGATAAGTTTTCCCTTGTCAGGATATTGGTTCAAAAGGCCTTATCGGGTTCGAGTTTTTATCGGATATATGTAAGTAAACCCATTTGCTAACTATCATGTTTTTGTTCTATTGTCCAAAGGGAATTTCCAGACCCCAAAAAATTTCAAAGTAATTTTTTTTCAAACACGACATTTTATGCTAATGGTTTAATTAAAATCCTCAATAAAGGATAAGAAATATAAAACGTTTCACTTGATGTATCTGAATGAGAATCGATTGATTTCAACTTCAGATTATCCCTGTGGTTCAGTTCGATACGGATAATATGGTAATATGTTTAAGGTGTCTGAACCAATTTTCGCGGTTTTTGGATTATTGACAAAACAGTTGAAGTTAAATGTTTAATGGACCCTATGGCATTAAAATAATTCAATAAACATGAAATATATTGTTTTTAGTTGTTTTAACAAGCCGACGCGACTGAGTCGGGGTCGAAATGAAGTCCAATAGTAATTGGATAACTATTTTAATGCTATTTCTATACAATCTTTCAAAACCATCCAAACCATCCTAAACTATTACACAATTTGTATATTCAGGTTTTGTTCTGGAACCTGTTATAGTCTTCAGCTGTGGTTTTCTAAGGTGCCGAATACAATACAATGTAAACTAGATAGCTCTGCATTCACCATAAATCTGAGACTGAGATGCTTGCTAGTATAGTATAACTTTGTGTGAAACTTTAAGACATATATATTTTTAGCTCTTCGTCTTATAATACGTTGTTCTATAAGTATAGTCTGTTTTCTTGATACCGGAAGGAATTCCTTAACTAATCCTCGTTTACTTGAGTATGTGTGTCACAGTTCATTATGAAACTGGCGTGTTATTTTGACTCTGCAATAAGTATGTCATTGAATCTTGATTTGGAAAAAGCAGCGTAATTCGATCATTTTCTCTTTGTGATAACCAAGCTGTGTGCTAGAAAACAAACGTGTGTGAATGAAAAATGACTTACGATGACAGTTATTGGCGATGGCCAACGTGTCGTTTTTGGAGAAGTTAATACGAATAAACCCTGTTATAAAAAAACTGGAAATAATAACTGATTATAAACCAACAATGTCTTCTCGTGATCGAATAGATACACAAAGCTGCTATTTGAGTTTTTCTATTGAATTTTTAATCAAGTTACTTGTTTGTAAATTGGCTTATTTCAATGGAAGACCGGGTGACCGAAACGTTTTTCTTTCTGGCTTATTGGGCCAAAGTATTATATTTGAGCCTAATAGGATGATAAACGACCATTTTATAACAATCAAGTGTTCTGATGAATTTTCGGAAAAACAGGTTATCAGAACGAAGAGCGTATGCGTAAACCGATGGTTGACAAGAGGAGGACACTGTAACTTTCCCGCTCTATAGGTTTTGTAATGAAAAGTTCTATCCATGTGAAAATGAATTGTTTTGGCCATGATTTATCGTTTTCACACCGCACTCCTTGTGAGAAGTATGTAGGCTTGTCCGCCAATGTCTGTGTCTGTTTAACAAATAGAAAACGTTTTAAATTTTCAGTACGATCATCAAATCTTCGCAATCTTAGGTTCACCATGTTTTTTTTACATTGGACAAAAAGAAAATGTATTCGGTGAGTCGAACGAAATGATGCAGTAACGCTTCTTCATACATGGCTTTAGCTTGTAAAAATGCTGAATAGGTTTTCGTTGAATGATTTCAGAGACGAAAAACGATGGATTTCATTATTCTGACTGTCATTATCATGGTTGCTTGTAGCTCAATTGCTCAAGAGACTTCGATCCAAAAGGAAGGAATATACCGTTAGTGAGAATGTTGCTACTGACTGTGGTAAGAGATCGTAAACGATCTTGCAGTGACTTTGTATTTTTTTAAATTTAAATTTTTAGTTAAATTAGGTTTTGAACTACGGTCTCGAGGTATCCGAACGGAAGTAATAAATTAATTGAAAACTAATTTATGTTTTAGTTGATTCAATGAAAGTTTACAAATTGTAATCTCATCAATAAAATGGCGCACAAAATAGTTTCGTTGAAAACTGTTGTTCAATCGGAAATAAGTACTCACCTTACTTTAATTCTGCATTGTTTCTTGTTATTTAAACCAAATTCTCATTATATGTACAAATTTGGACAACAGCAAATGTGTGATCTGATCACCTGATCAAGGATGACGTTAAGAAAAACAAACACGGCCGCTTATGAGTGTTGATTTTCACGAATTCGAAAAAACTGATTTTTATTAAAAAGTATGTTTTCAGAGACTGCCGGATTTTTTTGCGAGATCGGCATTCGATTGAACAATGCCTACGAGATGCATACTGATCTGTCATTCGACCAATGCACTGGTAAGTATTTTTTGAAACTTACTTAATTGAAGTGTGCTAAGTTCATAGAATGCGTTTCTGACTGCTATCAAAGTCAGTAAATCAACGGTTAACATATTCTAATGAAACATTTACCGTATGTATGTACTGTAGTTCGAAAACCGTCATAGGCAACTATAACAAAAAATTCAAAACCAAACTTTCTAGGGTACAAATCTCAAAAAAATGTTTTTATCAACCGTATTGCAGCTCATTGCAAGTGGGAAAACCGATGTTCGTATGTGTCGATGCAAAGCCATAACTGTTTGATGTTCGACATTAATGCGGCTTACGGAGTGGATAATATATTCACTACCTGCACCAAATTATCCCCCATGACGGTTGGTTCATTTAATTTCAAGACACAATAATTATGCCAGTTTATAATTTAATTTTTGTATGGGCAAACTTTTTTCCTGGCAAATTTTTTCTTATCACTTTGGTTAAGAACGATAGTTGAATGTGGTCTTCATGCGATGTAAATTCTAAAAAGCTGTAAATTAAAAATAACTGGCCGCATGGATTTTTTTTTCTTTTTTTCCACACAGGGATTCTGGCAGTATTATTGCGCCAATGAAGTCTTATGCGCGAGTCATCTATTTATGAAGACCAACAGCAATTATCGACCCAGCAATGAGTTTCACTGGGAAAACACGGTTCAATCGTTAGTATTAAAGCGAAATCATTGTAGCAGTAGTTTGGGTTTGCGGTTTGTTACCAGATTTTTCGTCGATATTCATGAATGCACTCAATACAAAAGCTTGTTTTAATTTCAGAACACTAACAGCCGGTATAACGTTTAATGGAAAAGTTTATCCGGCTGAATCACTCGTTGGAAGGATGGTTGCAGAAGCGTTTCGGCAATCCAAACATGGGCAGCAGACTCAATGCTCTAACTTCATTCAGTCAAATCCAAAGTTCGTGTATAAACGTATTTTCAAGAGAGACAATTATAAAAACAGGACATTTCGATGAAACAACGGTTACCAGTGAACAGCTATAAGTTACTTCAGCTATGTGTTGTCACATTATCAGCGTTTCCATTTATACGACTTAAATTAAGAATTTAAAATCACAAGCTCAAACCGAATTTACGGCAACGCCTTGAAACTCGAAATGATTGTAGTGCAAGAGAACAGAGGAGTCATAGCCAAAATTTTCATCTTGAAACATGATCCCGTAAAAAAAGCCACCGCTGGATAATGACGCTTTCAACCATTTTGAGTATCGCTATCATTGTGATTCATACCACCGCTGCGCGAGCCTAACGCGCTTGTACTCGCTTCCGCTCGGACAAGCAAGCCTCTCGATAAGTAATCGGGGGTTAACGGGCATTAAAACTTCATATGGAATAATTTTTTGGTGACGGAAAATTTTGGCGTTTAGAAAAAATTCTAGAAACCTTTTTTGAGGTTTGGAATTTTGCGTCCAATATACAGGGTGTCCCAGCGAGGTATGATCATTCAATTTTTTTAATAACTTTCACGGCGTTTTAGTTAAAGACATAAAGTTCACAGGTTGAAAGAACAAGTTTACGCTGATACGCTGAGTTTTAAAAAGTGTGATTTGGTTCAGTATTGCGTGTTTTACGCCCGATCCAGCAACATGCCTGTTTATGTTCTTAACGACCGCATTTTAAAGATCTTCACTGAAAATAAAAAGTGATGCAAAAAAACAAAGTTTTGTTTAAATTTAGGCTAAATAGCAGAAAGGTATACACTTCAAAGTACATTTTTCATTCAATTATTTGCTTTTTTCAAACTTTTTTTGTCCGCAACTTTTCGCTAACAATTGCTAGAAATTGCGATTCTGTTTTCATTATCAAATAGAAGGTGGAATAATAGATCAAATCGAAAACTGTTTCCAGTACCTCAGATATATGGTATTAGCTATCAGTATTGCATGTTTCAAGCCATATAGTTGAAGTATCAGAAAGTTATTCAATGTTTCATGTGACATACTTGGCAATAAAGTGTATTTTTAAGGCATGTCGCTGGATCGGCCGTAAAAACATGCAATACAGAACCAAATCAAGTTTTTTTTTTTATTCAGCGTATTAGCGGATAATTGCTCCAATAACCTTCGAAATTTTAGGTCGTTATCTAGAACACTGTAAAAGTTATTAAAAAAACTTTAATCATTACACCTCGCTGGGACACCCTGTAGTTCAGGTAGACTTGGTTACGCTGATAATGCTACTAAAAACAATGGCACTTCGCGAATAAATTTTACTTTTATGCAGATTTTTTTCAATCACTATTCACTGATTTATCAGTTTATCAATAACCCAATTCAGGACCAAGAAGATTTTTTCCTCTTGTTCAATTGATCTAATTTGTCATCAATCACAAGAGACTGAAAGAACCAAAACAAACCGAACCAAACAGAACCGATGTACAACAACGCTGATTTCAGATGCGCCGGCAGCAGGAAGAACAATCAGGTTATCTGGCAGTTCATGGCGAAAGCGCAAATTAACCTGTATGCCGATAAATCGGGTACCACCACAATTGCCTCTTGCCTGAGTTACGTAAGTGACGCAGCAAAAGTACCTGTTTGCTTTCCAGGTTATTTTTCTTGTTCATTCAGTTCAATTGGTTAAGCACCACTCATCTACATATGTACATAGACATAGGTATCCATACTAAGTTTTCTATGTTGATGTACAAAACATTAACAAAACATAAACAAACAAATCTATCATACAGTACAATACAAAGAAACCGGAAAAATGCGTCGAAGCTATGGCAAGTGTGTGTGCAGCTTCAGCAGGTAGGTTCTCTTCGCTGATTGGCCGACAGCGTGGGAATGCCCGGAGCTTAGAATAAGATTTACGATTCTAACCAATCAGCGATTAAGACTTATTTGCTAAGGCTGCGCGCACACTTTTCTTAGTGCCGGAGAGTTTTTTCTGTATGGTAATGTTATTCTTCATATTTTTCACTATCTGCAGGAACGTGCGCCGATTGTGAGTGCACCCGTTGCCTTTCACAAGACGATCCCCAGGTTATGGAGAATTTGAAATCCCTCGGACTAAAGGGATGGGAGTTTCTGTCAACGATTGCCTCCGTTTCAACAAATGAGCTCGACCACAACGATGATCGCAAGCCGACACGACTGAGTGGGGGTCAAAGAGAAGTCCAACAGTGATTTGATAATTAGCATCTAACTTAAAATCAAGTAGTAGCATCTAACTAGTAAATCAGTAAATTCCCTTCTTATGGTTTGATTAAGATACGCTTTTTGCGGGTATCTCAATCTAGCCTCATCGTATCGACTTCTAGTATGTTCCATCGGTTTTCTCGTGCGATACGTGAATATATGAATAAATGTAGGCATCTTATCATGTATATGCTCTATAACTTATATAATATAATATGATCATTGCGGTTTTTTTACTGTGAGCAAAGATCGATACAACTATAAACGAGTACACCAGAACACACGTGGGATTCTCATCGCGTATCTCGAAAGCATAGCATGCCACACCACCTCAGAAACTGTTTTCACTACGTAGTTTTTCACTCAATACTCAATGTTATACTTTTTCTGAAAAACAGTAACTTAAACCATCCAAACAAGAACTATTAAAGACGCTTTCGAAATTCTAGTGAAAAACCCACACTTCAGTTTGGTCAGACCGTGAAACATTAACTTCACTTTTGGTACACACCATTGGCTTACTACGTGCGTTATGCGCGTACTGAAATAGATTGTGGCCCAACATCTGAGTTCGGTGCAAAATGGGGGTGTTTTACAAGCTATGATGCTTTTTATTATTTATGTTTAGTTTGTTGTCTTTGTATGCTCATGTATGCGATCATTTCACCCTACCTGAACAAAGTTTTCAACCTGATGTTGTACGGTCTGAACAAAAATGATAATTCACTATTCATCAGAATCTCAATAGCGTCTTGGTTTTGTTCGTATCGTCATATTAGCATTTTGTTGTGGTTCTCTAAATTGATGAATCCAATGCAATATCAACTAGAAAGCTCTGGATTCATCAAAAATCTATCTGAGACTAATATGCTCTCTAGTATATTATTAAATTTCCAGAATGTGAAAGTTTAAGATACTTATTTTTGTGACATTGCTCTAAAAGTATAGCCTATTCAAATATTTTTTTTGGCGTAGTTTGAACCCAAGTCAGTTTTTGCGCACTGTCGGTGAAAAAAAATTCCACATTACAATTACATTCCAACAGTCCCCTTTTAACTGCATATGGGCGTAACCGTTCAATATAATAAATCTTGAAAACAAGTTTCTTTTACCAAACTATAGTTTCAATGATAAAAAGATTTAAAGCTTTCTCGTTGATAGGATTAATTTTATAACTACAAATCGTTTACTCGAGATTGTCTATCACAGCTTCTTATGAAACTTGCGTGTTATTTCGACATTGGATTCACTTTAGCGTTAAATCTTGGTTCGAGTAAACTGACGTCATTCGAGCATTATGTTTTCAGTGAAAATCATGATAAGTGCGGGGAAACAGACGTGTGAAAATACTGATAAGGTGTTTGTAATCTTCGTCGACAATCTGTTGAATTGTTTACGTCTACGTGTACCGCAGCTTAAAAAACGTGGTAGTGTCATAAGTTTTATATTATAAACACTGTGTAATCATTAAAACTGTGAACCTCATTCAAATTTAATATGAGATTAAACTATAAAAAAAATCATAAATTTTAATTTTTTTACTTGTTCAGCGATTTTTATGTTCTTCAAAGTTCAAAATTCCTCCTATTTGTAGATCAAGTTTTAGGATTGTTGTTTGAGCTTGATTACTCTGTTTTTCATTGCAAACGAATAACTTAACTCTTAAATCATTCATGCAATGCCAATGATTACTGTCAATTTCAGAAACAATAATTCACTCAATGAAGCTGTTGACCGTGGTCTCAATTTGTATCCTCGCTAGAAGCTCAGTGGCTCAGAAGGAGGTGGCTCGAAAAGAAGGTGTTTACCGTTAGTGAACGTTCTCAATTTTGTTTCTAAAATTTTTATTGTAATCATGTATGGAAAAGATCCACAAAAACGTTCGTCAGTGGACCGTTCTGAAGTTTGTTGTTTCTTCTCGCAGATCAGATTCCCTTCATATAGTCGAATTTTTTGGTTACGGCTTTTTTGGGAACTTTTCTGTGTAAAACCTTTCCCTCACCCAAAAATTGGCGGTCGAAAGCACCAATTTGGGGTTGATGAAAAGGTTTTACACACAGAAAAAATCTGAAAAAGATGATTATGACTCTTTTTAGGAACTTTTTTGTGTATAAAAACCTTTTCATCAACCCCAAACTGCTGCTTTCGACCACCAATTTCTGGGTGAGGGAAAGGTTTTACACAAAAAAGTTCCCAAAAAAGGCGTAACCAACAAATTCGACTATACATGTTTTCTCTGCTTGTGGTTTCATGTGTACTCAGAAACAACAATAATCAATCAAAGTGATGCACAGTTGCATGAACTTTCATCAAGTAAGTATTCTGACTCATGTTTTTCTATAGAACTTGATTACCTTATCAGTTCATCAGTCTGTGAGGCATATTTCGCCACTAAAACTCGATATTTACAATTTCTTGGTCAATTTATCGTGGCTGTTGTTCCATTTGACGCATTTCAACGGTCTGCAGTGAATAATATTGATGTGATCTAAATGAAACCGAGGTTCGTTCAAATTAAGCGGTGTGAGGAAACATTTTATAGACAATGTTTCACTTCGGAAACTATAATACTGCACAAACTAATTATCAATTCATATACTAATACTTTTCACCAAAACAAATTTCAGAGACTCCTGGCTTCATCTGTGAAACCGGCATTCGTTTGAACAATGCTTATGCATTGTACTCCAATTTGTCCTTCGATGAATGCACATGTTGGTCAGAGTTGTTTCATCATTTCCTTCAATTTTTTTCATGAGTGATGGTCTATTTGTAGCGGTATTACACTAGACAGGCGACTTTTTTCAAGAAAAAACGTTAGCTTAATTCCCCTGACGCCGTATAAATTCGGCTCGGGTACGTTAGTCAAAAGTGATTTAGTCAAAAAATTAACCATTCAAATGTGTTAAAAAGATACATTTATCGAAATGTAAATTAGTCAAAAAGTGGATTTCTTGATAAATTTTTTACTCATGTACTTTTCGACCAATTTACCGCCTAAAAAATTTACTCAGCCCCGTAAACTCGAAGTCTTTCTTCAGATCAGTGTCTCCACGAAGATCGCTGCAAGTATGTGTCGATGCAGAGTCACAACTGCTTAAAGTTCGATAAGACTGTGAAATATGGAGTGGACAACATCTTCACGACCTGCACCAAACTTCAGCACCCGACGGTTGGCTCTTTGAAATTATAGAAAAACATAAAGATTTGGTTCACCAACTTTCAATAAGCTACTTTGTTTAAATAAAGAGAAACCCTTATGTATACGATATACGTCGGGAATGACTCAATTAGTCAAGATTAATATAGCGCTTGCATTTCATATTATGTAGGTGCTACATACAGTACAGTTAAACAAGAAGTGGCAAAATCACCGAAACTATGACCTGCGTGCACGCATCATCAGCAAGTTGGTCGTCTCTGCTGACTGGCGGGGAGCGTGAGAGTCGCTGGAGCTTCGGCTATGATTTACTCTTCAAACCAATCACCGAAAAGGACCCACTTGCAGAGGCTGCGCGCACATTTTTCATAGCTTCGGCGAATTAATCACAAGTTTTTATCCTGTACGCATATTCGGAAACTGTACCGGTTTTTTGTCAAAATCCCGAATTCGACTTTTTCATTTTAGATTCACGGAGAGGCTTAACTAGGCTATCTTATTCACCAACGTATAGTCTATGTTCAGAACTAGGTCTGAGCCGTACAAACAATCAGATGGTTATTATGTACATAGCTGTCGTTGGGTTACACGAACTCTGACAAAAAACCGGTTCAGTTTACAAATATGCATCCTGTACTGCAGTGTATTCCAGGGGTATTGGCGAGCTGAATGCTCGGGGCCATCCGATGATTTATGCGTGAGAAAACTCGACATGCAAACCACGAATAACTTCAACCCCAGTCACGTGGACCAGTGGGAGAAGACCGTGACAGCGTTAGTATTGTTTATATTCGTTATATTCGTGAATGCGTTAGTATCGGTTCAGTGTTTGTCGCTACTGAAACGACATCTTTCAGAACCAAATTTTCCATTACTTTTGATCAGATGTTTTTTTTCATAATCATAGTTGATAAGCACAGCATGAACCATATGCTATAAAGAAAAGTTTTCTTTGAATTTGAGCAACGAAAATTCAATAGGGAGTTTGTCCATAAATGTAAACAGTCTTGTACAGGGTGTCCCACTTAAAAGTTTCAATGAGAATGTGCTTCAATTTTTTCATAGAATTAACCAATTTGAAAAAAATTTTGCGCCAGTTTATAGACAATTTTTGACAAATTTTTTCGACGCTTAAATTTTTCAATTACGATTAACACCTCTAACAAAAATAAAACAACTGGAAAAAGTCACTCCCACAGAAAAACAACCAAATAAAACCGTCAACCATGTTAAATAAATGAATAGAATAATAGACACGAGGCAAATCAGACAAATCCTCGTTATCCGACAGTTTCTGGTGATTAATTTTAATGGCAGAATGTTATGGCAAAGCTATTGTAGGCTTTGTATCTTAAATTGGTTGCGGAATCATCTTTGTAAATTAGGAGACCACCTCTGCGTGCATGGTGACCTCACGCCAAGCGGCTACAACGAACCGTTCATAAGTTGGCAAATGAATGCCTCTTCCGTTGAACTTTCAAGAATGCTTCGATTTGACTATTTTTGTTTACCTTGATTAAAAATCACGTTGGTTTTCGACAAAAATATGAGTTCAAAATGCCGCTTTCATGACATTAATGTTTCACTTGGTGCACAAAGTTCATGTTCCTGTGCCTGGTCTTGTATCTTTTACTCATCTAATCGGCAAGTGAATTTGTTTATTTTGTTTTTCCATCACAATAGTACTTTTTTCATTGTTTTTTTACTCCGTTAGAGGTGTTAATCGTAGCAAAAAACTTAATATCCTGCGAAGCCGACGGTAGAAAAGTACGAAAATGAGGGGGTTCGAAAATTTTAGCCTTTAAAAGTACTTAAGAATAACTTTTCAAAAATTTTAACCGTAAAAAAAAATTTCAAAAATTGTTTACAAACTGGCGCAAAATTTTCTTCAAATTGGTCAATTCTATCAAAAATTAAAGAACATTCTCATTGAAACTTTTAAGTGGGACACCATGTACTTTGATTGTTCCATGCAAGGTATAGTATACTAAAGTAATTTTTAAACTGGTTTCCCGTTTCAGGACGCTGCAAATGAACTATTTTTTCAACAGACAATTGAAACATGCTTCAAACCCGGCGGGAAGATCGATACTCGATGCATTTCAGAATTCTAAACAGTCTAAACAGCACTGTAGTAAAATCGTCAGTAATCCAAAGTTAGTAAAAAGCACCAAGCCTCGGAACTCATTAGAGAAATTATTTATTACTTTAATGACGAATGAAGTTAAGTGAAAAGTTCTGAAATATTTAGAACCTGAATCTCAGTTGAGAATTCAAGCAACCGCAACCGCAACCCAGCCAACTCATATCAAAAAGTCAAATTTCATAAGTTGAAGTCTTGTTCAGCGAGTTTTAATGGCTTAATTCGTTTTATAACCAGGTATGGTTTTACAACCTCACAACCCGAACATGTTGATCGTGCCTGAGATGGCTGAAGCTATTTTCTGGAACGAAGTATTTATCTCCGACTATACTTTTAGATGCAATCGCAAGGGCAATATAACAATATGGCAGTTCGTAGCTACGGCAGAAATCAACCTACTTGCATATAACGATCCGTCGGGTCAAACACTTGTTACTACGTGCGACAGCTATATAACTCATTCTTTCCACATACCTCGTTGCGTGCCAGGTTATAATTTCATTGTTTATCCGATCACTTATCTGTTGAAACGTCTAGACTGCAGGGTTTCTAGACTGCAACTACTGAAGGATACTGTTTTAAAAAATTTAACGAGTGCTGTCACCGTTTTCAGGCGGGTTTCGAACCTGTTGGGAAGGGGGTTCAGGTTGTGTGTTTCTGTCTAGTTAGACTGGTTAACCGGCGAGACAGGTTACAACAAACTCATTGATAACAAACTTCAACGGGTTACTGAAGTGCAGAAACGTTATAAAGTTTGTCTTTTGGTCAATTTTAGGGAAAAGTTCAAACAAATGGAGTGTGTGAGCAATCGCATTCAGATATCAAACGTTTTCCAGGGTAATCAGATTTTGTTACGGAGCCATTATTCACAAAGTTTATTGTATAGCTTGTATGCTCGGGAAAAGTTCTTCGTCGACTTCACTCATACATACGTATGTTGTTATTTTGAATTTGCAGAATTGCTTGTTTTCGAGAGACTTTTTCTAGGGTCGAGGACTAATTTTTTTACAAATTTAGTCAGGATTACTTTATACTATCTTGTGAAACATTATCGTAATTGCAGGCACATGCGTGGATTGTGAGTGCCTCAAATGTGTTTGATGAACGCACGCGAACACGATCGACCGGTTGCCGGATTCCGGTATAACTTATGAAAAATGTATAACTTAAAAATGTATTATAACTTTGAAATATTTGAATAAAAAATAGAAAAGTCAATTTGAAAGCATTGAGATAGAACTGTCGTCGCAATAAAAAGAAAAATTATAGTTATAATGTCGCACCTACTGCCTATATACAGTATAATCTTAGGTTTAAAAAACCTTTTTTTTTGAATTCACCAAATAAAGGTGAATCACAGTTTACCTTCCTGTCTCACATGTTAGAGTATTGATACGTATTCACTGATTCGGAAACTGAAACCGATATCAGAAAATGTAAGAAAAAACATTCTCTAAGCCACATAATGTTTATCGGAGTTATTTTCTTGTATTTTTTTATATTGTTAAAAAAATTCTTATAAAAATATAATTTGGCACGCGTTCATTACATTTGCACAACATGCGAACTTTATGCGAATTGAATGTATGAATGACAATCTCCAGTTTTTAATGACAAGAAACCCAGGACAAGATAGAAGACAAAATATTTTTTGCGGCTTTTGAAACTCATCATTCACTTATTATACACTATTTTCATGAATGCCGGAAAACATTCGCTTGGAACAGCAAAAAAACTAAATACGTTCCAAAAATGTCATGATCGCCTTTGCGCGTTGAGTGAGTGAGTAAGTGAGTTAGTGAGTGAGTGAGTGAGTGAGTGAGTGAGTGAGTGAGCGAGTGAGTGAGTAAGTGGGTGAGTGAGTGATTGAGTGACTGACTGACTGACTGACTGACTGACTGACTGACTGACTGACTGACTGACTGACTGAATGACTGACTGACTGACTGACTGACTGACTGACTGACTGACTGACTGACTGACTGACTGACTGATTGACTGACTGACTGACTGACTGACTGACTGACTGACTGACTGACTGACTGACTAATTGACCGACCGACTAACAGACTCAAGGAAACTTGATAACTGACTGACTAACTGATTGATTGTTATCGCTGACTTCATTCGTTGTTTTTCTCAAGCGAAAGGTTGGAAATGCCTAATTTTAAAGCGACCTACTTTGAGAATGAATTCAAATTGGGAGAAACTTAGTTATGACTGTTGTATACTACCTTGTGAAACATTATTATAGCGTTGTTAATTACAGGCACGTGCGATGACTGTGAGTGGCATATTTCCAAACTCCAAAAGTTTTCCCAGAACTTTTCCTATACAAAATTCATGAGCGCATACGAAGGTGTGTAACCACTGACTTTATCATTGCCATGTGATTTGATGAATTCAATTTGGTCGGCGGTAAACCTGGCCATTGAGATCGATTTCACACGATAAGAACCGCTGCGCGGGCCTAACGCGTTTGCGGTCGGCCATAACCCAAACATTGTTTTATCTATTCACGCGATATTCTAATGAAACGTATGCTCACCGTTTTTTCAAACATAATCACCCTGATATTTTAAACAATCATAAGACATCCATACACTGACGGCCGAGCCAAATCTCCAAAAGGAGGGGAATCTCCCTAAAGAGGTGGGATCGGCAAAAAAGACTGTTTATCTACACCTTAGGGAAGAAACTCTATTTTTTATGCTAAAGCAGGGGAGTTTTACTTTTCCCACCCCTTCTCATCCGCTAGTGCATCCATAATTTTAACAACGCTATGTATGTACGTACATACGTAAGTCAAAAACAAAAAAAACGGGGACACCGGTACAAGGTGTGTGGTTATTGTTTATTGTGACTATTTAATACTGTCTTCATTAAAGTTTTTTTCCTCACAGCAAACCTTATTCACATACTCTCGTAAGCTTTAAATGCCCGTTTTTGGCAGCAGACCTGTATACGAGAATCAATATATGTAGATGCAGAAAGTTGATAGTTACGGACATCGCCTATAACCATGCCGTTCATCAGATAACATCTATTCAGCGTATTGAGACCGGTAAACCGATAATGCAACATACAATCATTCGTTATAACGCTATTTAGGTCCTATAGAATTTAGGCGGATGAATTCGAACGATAATTTTTTAGATAACTAATCAGATACTAGTTTTTTTCTTAATTTATTCAAAGTTGTTGTTTTGAATATTTATTTAAGTCAGATTATATATTAAGCCATCAAAGAATGAAATTCGACTTCTCCCCCGCAACTCCCAATCATTAATGAAACCGAAACGAGCTGTCAGGGTCGGGACGCATAATCAGATAAAAGAGCGTAAAACCAGCGGTAACGTACAAACGTAATTAATAATTGGGTAATTAAGAACATACTGTATATGTAACACTGGCAAAAGACAACAATCATAGTACAGCGCAGGCATGCTTATAAAAGCGGGTTAGGGAAGATTTATTTCATGAAAATGTGTACGGTTTTAATATTCTTAGGTTCTTCTACAATGTATTACGCTATCATACATTGAACATGCTTGTTTTCTAGTACAAATGTAAAAATTAGATGAATAAAGTGTCATTCACATCAGAAAGATCCTCCCGCTGACGTTATGAGAACCGGACACCTTTCTAGTCACTACATAAGGCAGCTACATTGAAGCTGTTAGTCAACCAGCAATCAGTCAATAAGTTCCCAAGTTATCGAGACCGGTACGGATGGGGAGATTGTGTACGGCTGTCAAACACGAGTTTTCAATTAAACTCGACCGCGACCATGCGAAAACGGTTAGTTCATTTTACCATGTTTTTTTTAACAGTATCATTATTTTTTCATTCAATTTCAGATCCGCTCGAAATTTTAGTCGAACTTGTTCACACGGATGGAAAAAACGTGTGAGACTGGGCAAGGGCATGCTCTTTTTCTGCAATGACAATCATGCCAAATCTTCCGAATCATGGTCTTCCGAAACGGTGTTCTGAAAAGTTCCACTGCTTTTTTACTACTCAATCTGATTGAAATCACATCATGATGCAAGACAAAGTTTGTGTTGTATGAATCACAGTTCTGATGTTTGTAAATAATTACAGATAAATAAAAATGAATGTACTTCATCAGCCGCATCGGACGAGGTTGATCGAAATGAATGTTCGCAATCACATTCAACAACCCTAAGTCACATTAGAAAGTTTTTTTCCCAATATTTATTCACTTGGTAGTAATAGAATGCTGTAAATTTTCTCTCGCATTTTCTCAAACGTTGT
>OZ038442.1:2043459-2073865 GCA_964036265.1 Daptonema setosum
TGTAACCGTAACAGGATTTGATATAAATGTAGGAATGTTTATGGAAGCTATCGATGTAGATGAGTCAAATTTCGGATGAGTAATTTTCGTTGTAAATAGTTTAGTCTATGAAGCGTTTGTAGTTATGGTGGAAATACGTGTAGTGTAGTGTGGAACATTAGTGGTTGATCGGATAGTCGTAGGTGTTGGTTGATAGGTAGATTCATAAATAGGTAAGATAGTAGCAGTCGTAGAGGTGGATGGAGGAGTTGATGATACAGTGACTGTACTAGATGTAGTCGGTGTAGTAGACATTATAGTATTAGTTAACGTAGTAGGTGATGTAGGTGTAGATCCAGTAGTTGTAACCGAAGTAGGTGTATGAATGGGCGTAGAGTGTGATTGTCTAATTAAGATTGAAGGAGACGGCGGAGTGGCGATGACTGTCGAAGGCACGTTGGTCGCGGTCGACAGCACCATCGCATGGCGCAACATCGTTGGCAGACGGACAGGCGGTATCGAGGTTACGGTAGTTGAGTAGTTAACACCAGGTGAGGTATGTAAGTTTGGAATGTTGTTGATTTTGGGGAATTATTGTTGGTGCCGGGTTATGAATAATTTCGATCTCTTCCGGTACAAATGAATGTTCAATTTTAACATTGATAGGCTTAGAAGCCATACTGACAGCCTGCTTAACAGCGTTGTCACGTAAATTTCCCATGAACCAGTAAGAAATCGGGAGAGATCGAGTGTTCAACTGATTGTCATGCAACTCCTCCTCCTTATTAATAACTGAAGGATATACCACATTAGGTGAAGGGGTATATATGTATGTACATCGGTTGACCAACAGTTTTATCTTCTTTACCTTGTCTTTGTTTTACGGCACTGGGCGTAGTGGTGATCGGCAACTCATCCTAAAACAAAATAAATGAATAAAATTGTTTAAAAAAAATTTGCTTACTTATATATTTGCTTGTAATAATACCCAATAATGCCATAAGATAATCATCGTGTTTACTATGTACAGAAATCCCTACTAAAAACAATAATAATTCAAAAAAACACACACTATTGTCCTATTTGATACCATGTTTCACTATTACTGTACCAAAATACGATATGATATGTATGTACATAGATAATTTGGGACAGGGTACTAAAATATATGTATGTCGTGCAGCCAGATGCAATCGTGACGAAAAAGCAACAATTGCCTTATCGTCATGACGAAATCGCGATTGCAACTGGCTTCGAAGCCAGCTGCAATCGCGATTTCGTCATAACGATAAAGCAACTGTTGCTTTTTCGTCACGATTGCATCTGGCTGCACGACATGTACATGCATGTTATGCACTAGCGGACGAGAGGGTGGGAAAAACGGAATTCCCCCCCCCCCTCTTTGGCGGTTTCACGAAGTTGAATTTGTTCCCTAATATAGCACCCGTATTTCCTTATAACAAATGAATAAGATTTTTCACAGTCATGATGTGTACATGCCTATGTCACTTCATGCCGGAAAATTGTCTTACAACAAAAAAAATTGTCTCAGATTCGGGACAAAATTCAAATTCGATAGTTTTCGACGTCAAACGTGCTAAATTTATTACATACTTCAATTTTATAATTTTTACAAGAATAATAGAACCTAATTTATTTTTCATAAACACGAAATTAAACATTTCAATCATAACATTTAAAAAAAAATTAAGAAAGTATTCAATAGGCAGGGAATGAAAATAATAAAATTCAAGCGTAGTAAAAATCTTATTCACTGGAAATCCGTCGGTCGTAATCCGAATTTGGTTTTTCTCATAATGAATTACGGAAGCTATATGTAGGTAAAATGGTCTTCTTCCTGCTGATTCTCACTCCTTAACGAAATTCCCCTCCCTTTTAGAGGATAAGCAAAGCTCGCCCGCCAGTTATGTTTTAAGTTATTTAGCATGTAGCTTAACCCTACTAATACATTGTAATCCCCTTGATACTAACCTGACATTCGACCTTGTCAATAAGGGGAAAGATGTTCACCACGTCCTGAGTCTGAAGGCACATGTCCGCAGGCCAGTCAAGAATTAATTGCCGGATCCGTCCACTCGGCCTGGCACTAAAGAGGTCGACATCTTTCTCACATGGGGCAGTCCACAATTTACAGTCACAGATGTGGCAGATATGATTTGCACCCGACAGAGAAACCAACAGAAGTATTAGGATGAACATGACTCTAAAAAAAATAAGGAAAATTTAAAATAAAAAACGAAGGAAATCCAATAGATATCAAACAAAACAACAAAACAATAACTCGTGATTTCCAATTATGAGATTTTTTTTTACTTGGACTTCTCCATTAACTGAAGCCATAAGGCACACTAATACCATATCAGAATGGTGTTTTCGTAGTGGACAGAGAGTTGAATAAACTGACGGGCAATGGCAGAAACCCCAGAGCAACGCGTCAGGATCTGTGTCTCAAGTCAGGTTTCGAACTTAGGACCGCCGGTTTTCGAGGCCGGTGCCCTACGCACTAGACTAGACAGGCGACAAAACTAGACAGGCGAGATAGGATATGGAGATGCATTGGAAATCATCAGTTTACATAAGTATTAGTTAGCTGTTGTATTGTAGTCAAAAATCTTTTATTTACCATTCTTTTCATTAACTTTACCAATGTAGTTTCGAGCCGAGATAACGCATATGAAATATGTATGACCACCCACGTGAATTCCATATGCAACCAAAAAAAAATGTACACAAGCCTCAAAGTTGCATTGGTTAATCATCATGTTCTGTTTATGTAAATTTTTTTGCTGTTTATCACGTACACACGCATGCTACATATATTTTACATATTTTGCTTCATCATGCATGTCTCTATTTTTAGCATAGTATGATTTTACCCCGTCTTATTTCTTGCATGATTTTTTTCCCATTTTCCCTTACATTTATTTATTCACCCCTCAACATTACCATTACATATACTTCAGGATACGACAACTTTAGTGCCGCGGACGGCACTACGGGGGAAGGGGAGGTGTCATGCAACCCGTCAGGCCACTCATCCGCCATCCGGTCACACAGTCAGTCAGTCACCACCGGCATTCACAATAGCAACAACAACAACAACAACAACAACAACTACCACTCCGACATCGACTACGACGGTTCCAACAACAACACCATCGTCCACAACAACACATGTGCCTACAATGTCAACCACGACCACAACATCTGAACCGGAATCATCTACCTCAACCACCACAACAACAACAACAACAGTTGTGCCATCAACACTGACGTCAACAACAACAACAACAACAGTTTGACAACAACGGCTTGCATGCATAACCGATCTGGACCCCGGCCGTCGCCGTCCGTGGTTATGTGATTAATAATGTTTTTTTTTATTTTTTTATTTATGTTCAACTCATCGGTAGAAGCAATTTGTGGTAGAAACAGAATATCATCAATTAAGATCTTCGGGTAGTTGTTTTCATTTTTTTATGTAACCTAATTAGAATTTGAGTCATTTATAATAGGTAGATAGAAATCTCTTTAACTTTCGATTAGCGACAAATTTCTTGTAACCGATGAGTGCGTGATAAAATCTACTCGTTAAGTATGCTTTCGTACATGTGACGTTAACCCCAGGAACTTTTTCTAAAAAAACATCTGACAGCGAAACTAAGGGAAATGTACATGTACAGGGGTGTACGGAACGGGTCTTTGCTTCGAACGATTAGACTTAGTTTTTTTTTAGATTGTTATCTGAATGAACAGAGGAGAGCGAGGGAACATAGGTCAGTCAGTTGGTGATGTGTTAGGTTGAAGTTAGTTAGGACTTTTAGAGTTCTCGGGTTACGGTAAGAATGTAGATACATAAAATTGTTTCCCTCTCTTCACTGTCCATTCGGTATTCCTTTTCGAACGACCTATTTAACTCATTTTCTTTTCTTATACTTATTTTCACGAACGAAACAACTGAATCTTTAATATTTAATCTTTGATTCTTTTATCATCATTCCTGCAGGCCTTATTTTGTTTCCACACAGCTGTTAGTTGAATATCCAGGAATGAAAGTATAATGATCAATACTTTACCTTGATCGATTGTAGTTCAGTTTTAAAGAAAATTTAGGAAGGCAATGCCATTCTCCCCCACTATTAGCACGCTTCTTTTCAAAACTGTACAGTATTATAATAAGAAAATCCTATGCCAGGCTAGTTATGTAGTGATTAAGAATTAGTTTTAGGTCAGGAAGTGAAAGTTGAGTAAAAGATGTAGTTTAAGAGTTAAGGATTAGGCAACCTTCCCATCTGCGGGCCAAGGCACACGGCGATTACGCCCATCAGGTTATGTTTATCGCTGGGCCACAAATCACAATTGTGGTCCACGACAACGATGGGTTGCGACGGTGTATTTTTCACCCTGTAGATGGAGGATTTATCAAACAACGGGAATCTTTGAAACTTGTTCAGTTGAATTTCGCTAACCGTCGAGTTGTTTCTACGTTATATTTGTCGTTACCTAAAGATATAAAAATTACATCTGTACCGTGGGGTTTCAAGTTTAATTAATACTCATCGTTGTGTAATACGTGCATTCAATGTTTTTCATTGTAATTTACATTACACAAATGAGATAAAATGTCATTGTTCATTAACTGTGATGATGCTGAATAGAAAAACTCATAAAATGTTTGGTATTTGGTATTGAGTAAAAAAAGGGGAGAGGAAAGAATATTCTAATGATACAATGTCTGATGAACGTTTGTTTTGTATGGACGTGAAATATAGCTTTAGCCAAAACTTGACTGCTGTGAACCTAAAAACATTTTTGGAGTGGGACAGATTGGTAAAACGAACTAGTCTATGTGTAGCGTTCAAGGGGTAAACGGTTTATGGTATAACAGGTAAAAGGGGACACTGCGAGATCGGACACTGTAAGTATGCAGTACCGCAAACCCCAGACGATTTCCACATGCGTTAAACACCTTTCCTGAAACCCAAATTAAAACGAAAATTCTGTCGACCGGTATTTTCAAAAAATTTTAAGAATGGAATTTAAAAAATAAAATTAAATCGGTTCATAAACTGGGAATAATTTATAATAAATGTCAACAATAATCCAATGCAATTTATAAAGTGAATAAAATACCAATGTTAATATATTTACGGACTAAGGCGTTAATCACCTGCTTGTTGTGGTGATGCGTGTTCTTCCCGAAAAAGGCGGATATATTAAGTCACGCATCCCACGATCAAGTTGTTTGATTGATGTGCCACGGTATAGTCAATTAAAACAACAAAGTTGATTCAACAGCGGAAAACTAAAGTTTAAGGTCAGTTTGAAATGTACTTTTTCCTTCCTTCTCAAGCATCTGATTGACTTTTGTTTTAACGATTGCGTTATTATATTGGGGCCCCGAACGTTCTTCATTGTTTATTATGTTCAGTTTCATCAATAGAATTGAAATTGATTGTTTTATTTTTAATCCAAACCAAAACTCTCTCCGGCGCCCGTCGAGAAACCGCCGGGTCAGTGTAAAACATGTCGTTGATAAAGCTCCGTAGAAAACCCCCTGACTAAAGTTGCCGTGATTTCAAATCAAAAAATTGACTGAATCAAGGTACTCACTCTTACTTCTAATCGTTTTCAAACTTAAATATGTAGGTTTATGACGATTTTTATGTTTTTTCGGAAAAATCAGCTACTAAAATGTGTTTGTTGCTTTTCCGTCCATGAAGTTATTTCGAACTAACCTTAACCCTTACTTCAAACTGATTTGAACCCTTACTTCAAACTGATTTGATTGCGTCTCTATATTTTTCTCGGAACAGCTCGAGGTGACAGGGTTTAAATGTTCATGCAAAGCTTCACTGTTCGTTAACCCCCGATAACCTATTGTTAGGCTTCGGCCGTAGGCCGAATTTCCGGGCACCGCGAAGCGGCGGTGTTCAGCGTGGTAAATAATGTCACCACGAGCTGTACCATGAACAACTGAAGAAAAACAGAAAAACACTTGATTGATGATTGAGATTAAGATTGATGAAAAAAACTTCGATGAAACTAATAAATTCGAAATTCACTTCAAGTGTTTTTTACCTGTTTCGATTATTTCGTTATTTTATTTTAGAATTCACGTTTCATTTCATTTCACACTGCATTATTTTCGAAAATACCGGTCGACAAAGTTTTCGTCAAGTGTTTTTCCCGCTAATTTTGGGTCTCAGGAAAGGTGTTTAACGGCGATGTGGAAATGTGGAAATCGTCTGGGGTTCGGAGGACTGCTGTAAGTATCCCTAGACTCATACCGTTCTGTACTACTCCCGTCCTTTTATTCAACCTAGTTAGTCACTAAGAAAATACCATAATGTCTTCATGGATTGTCTCAAATCCGTAACTCTGGGGTTTCGGGCATTGGCCGTCAGTTTATTCCAACAATTTTAGAGTTTATCAAATGTAAAAATAACTGCTGCACGAATATGTGTCTGTACAACTGTCGTGAAACTGCACTTGTACGTATGTCTTTCAACGGAAGTCCTGCAAATCATAGACTTCACAACTTGATAATTAGATGATTTGCACTGATTGATTGCAGGTTTATGCGCGGATTGTGAGTGCATCACATGCCATCCCCGTGCTCAAGAGAATCTCAGAGCCATGGGACTGATTGTGAGTGCTCTCATCACCAAGCGAGTCATCGAACGAGCTCAAAGGCGATATTGATCGAATGGCAACACGACTGAGCAGAACACATTAAACCTTAACTAATCGTGAAGAAGGCAATTGTTAATTCTCCTTCGAAAATTGAACTTTCAAATTTGTCGCTTTGTGAGTTAATGTTATTTATTTTTTTGGCTCATTTGTTATAAATGAATGTCAGTATGAAATTCGCGCTTTGTCAATACAATTTACTACGATTGTACATAAAATCGTTATTAAGTCATCCAATAAAAAATTGGTAGTTTCTTGAAATTTATTCTACCACAACTTTCAGTCAGTAAATTAGGCAATCCTATATGCGTATGGCATTTTTTATTCTTCTAGTGGTGTAATCAGTCTACTTCACTTGTTGATCAGTAGATTATTTCTGAATACTCAACGTTTTTATCAGTGGTGCAAACGCTTTATCAGGGTCTGATTCAAAAACTGAAGATGGCCGGTGAAGTGAAGTAACAGTTATCACTGGCAGTTTATCACGCCAAGTTTCCATTCAAAACAGGTGTGTGGCAAAAAAAAATTTCGAATTTTTTTCCGTGTATTCTATTGCTGTATACTCTGCTGCAGAATAGAATAAATAGTGTACACAACCCTAATTTGTCTTATCGGAAAACTCCACTGTGATTCAATAACGTCAGGCTTTCTGTTGGTAAAAAGCCTTCAGTGGCTTTTAATATTTCTCCATATTTATCACTTGAAAATAAACATATTCTTATCAGAAAGTTAGTGCATTGTGTTGTCTATCAAATTCAACTGGTTTTTTTCGTATGAGGTTACACACAATTTAGAGAACATCCAACTTGCAGAATACCTTCAGAAACTCTTGTCAATTAAAATGCGTGTTTAATTTTTCAAACTGAATCTCATTGCAACAGAAAGGTTTAACATGGAAGTAACTCGTGGAAGTTGTGAGCTTGATAATCCTGTTCCAGTCTGGCAACTTTCCACCACTCAATTTGTTTTTACGCAAGTTGTTCCAATATCACGAAAATAAATAGTTTTTAGCGAAGTTATCTTCGTTAAAAGAGTAAATTTCTTTATCTCATTCAGAATTCTCCACATTATGCTGCTCTTCAGCTTGTTTATGTTTCTCGTTCTCACGGGCGGATCCACGTCGGATGCAGATACAACATTTGGTACGGTTAAACTATGATTTGTGTTTTTAGCGAGAACGAAAACTAAGTCTTGAGGAAAAAAACTCATCAAACCTGATTTTTCGGTTCTAAATTACGCGTTTTGCCTTGATTTAATGACTTAATTTTGAATATATTGTAGAAATCAATGCGCCTCATTAATTAATATTTTAAATTTCAAAGCGCAATCTCTAAATTCCGTCAGAGACAAATGTTTCAGAGGCTCCGGGATTCTTCTGTGAAGTCGGCGTGCGACTAACGAATGACTACGAGGAGCTTCATCAAGTGACTAAAGAGGAATGTACGAGTTCGTTGAAAAAAATCTATTTTACCAAAACTTGTAATCAAGTTCAAGTATTTCGACGTTCGTCCCAAGATTGCTGTCAAGCAAAATCCTTTGGACAATTAGAATTTTGAGGTGTTGATACATTTAATTAAACTAACAGGGAATCATTATTTCTGCATCGTTTCACACAAATTTTACTGTTCTCTTATTCATTTCCAGATAACTGCAGAGATGATTCCCGCTGCTTATTTACGACCATGATTTCCAATGAAACGAAATGTTTCAAATTTGAAAACCCTGTGTTCGACACGGACCAAAAACACACGTGTTGTACTAAATTGTTCCCCATGAAGGTTTTTGACTTACATATGGGGTTTTCTGACCTACTCTTCTTTGAGTTGATGTTCTTGGAGTTCATGTTTTGACATGTTTATTGAGTTTACGGTTTGCGTGAGTCGTTTATACATATTATCTTGATGTGTGTAACAATTTTCGTGGTGCTGGTTCAACGATTGCAATGTTAACAACACAGCTTTTCATCGACGCTTGACACGTCAGTGAAAAAGCAACAAATCTCCCTTTTTATTTTTCCTATGTTAATATTCGTATATTGTTTCGTCATATTAGTTCATCATTAAGGCCTACTGGTCGTTGGTTTGCTCGGGAGCTGCCACGGAAATCTGCACGAAGAAAATCTGGATGACCACGGTAAATACGGATCATGTGACCAGCAACGATCAGGATCACTGGTCAGATGTGATGACCGAGTTAGTGATGTCTAGTTCTGCGGCGATTCTTAGTCTTTAAAAAACACCAAATCATTTCAGTTCCCTCAACACTGGTTTCTCATTCCGTGGGCACAAGGAATCTTCTTCAACTGTCTGGGGAAAGGCGATACTGGATTCGTTCGAACAAACCGAGCAATCGTCGCAGACGGAATGCACCCAAAGAATTAAACCTGATGATAGGTAGAACAGTGCGAGAAAAATTTCTTGATTTTAGTTTTTTCAACCAACCCAAAAGCTATGTTTCACTTATTCAGATGCTTCACCAACTCTACGTTCAATTTGGTCGTTTGGCAATTTAATGCTGAAGGGCCTGTCATTTTATATGACGTTCGTGGCAACACTACAGTCTCTACGTGCTTGAGCTATATTACCACATCTGCAAGTCACATCCCTCGATGCCTACCAGGTTTAGTCAGTAGTTTTCGAGTGAGCAGCTCAAACACTCACATACAGATACTGAGCAATGCCATTGTATATTGTATTTTCACTTATGTATATGCAGCACTGCGAATTTCTAAACACCACATTTATATCCTAGAATTTTTCTCAAACGACAAAATTTCCTGTTACCAAAACTCACATCCTTTTTTATGCGAGGTTAACAAATTGAGTTTGAAAAAAAATCAGAGAAGTTTGTTATTGTTTAGAAATTTACATCTACACATGCAAATTTGCATCTGCATTATCAATACAGGCTTGTGTGCGGATTGTGAGTGCATCACATGCCTGCCACATTCGGATCCGCGGGCTCAAGAAAATTTGAAATTTCTCGGATTGCTTTCATCTGCGTCGCTGGATGGTCCCTCGTCACCAAATAAACCCTTGCCAGCGAATACTGAGATCAAAAACAAAAATTCATTCCAAAAGTGATTCAAGTGTTAAATTACATTGGTTTGATAGCTGTTGGCTCCTAGAACATCAAATCATTATGTGATATTAATAAAATTCGAAAGTGAGACGCGAGTAATTTCTACATATTAGGTCCTTCTAAATGTCACATATTCATGTATGTGTATGAATGTGTTCATCATTATATGCTGAAACTAAAACAAAACAAAACAAAATATTAAACAATGTAGTTTCATCGGGGACGTAAACTGATCACATGTCACAGATACTGCATTCACTTGAATCACTGTCAACGACAACTTAAAAACAACATTGAAAAAAACATTGAAATGAAAAACAACTTTTATTCTGAAATGGAAACTTCTTACTGAAAAGCCACCTAATATATTTTTCAACCATTTGTTCAATTGTCTTTAAGCAGAAAGACTCGAAGATATTTATTGAAGATAACACCTATGTATAAAGCAGAATCTGAGTCGTGGTTCCCGCGGCTGACCAGTTAATTTACGAGTTGTTTTTTAGCTGGTGTGTTGAAGGAGTACCAACTGAAACTAAACATCAAGTCGATTTAGTTGTTTTTTTTTTCATTTTCGAAACTTTGATAAATTGACTGATAGTCTGACTTCTGGTGGTTCGTTCAATCTTGGATTTTTGTGTTTTGTTTGATGTCCTCTTTTGTCACGTATCAACCTTGTACTCAGCGGCGTTTTGTTATGCTTTGAATTATATTTCTGATAAAAATCTGGTTTGGTTATCTTCTTCGGTAGATAAAACTAGTCAAATAGAGAGCCATAAAAGGAACATCACTTATGAACAGTAACAGAACTGTTTTGAACGCTCATTGTTTAGTTTCGGTGCTCAAATCTATTCAGTTTGAAAAACAGCTGAAGAATCCAGTTTCCAGGTTTCAGTTTTATGTTTTATATTTTCCGTACATTTTTGTTTTCCTCCCTTAACCATTTGATTCGTCGACTGAAGATGGACTCGTTTACGTGAATAATATTTCTATGTATTTAGTCTTCTGTTGATTTCCACTTTTTCAACATTAGGTATTTGTGAGTAAGTGCGTGAGGCACACACAAACCATGAGGTAATAATGCCGAATTGTTGGGGTCGGTGCGAAAGTGCTCCTCCAGGGAATGTTGCTTGTGAAAGCTTTTAATGTGTTTTTTATTCCCTCTGAAAAACTCTGATTTTCAGGAACCGTTAATACGTGATGCTGATCTTCAGTTTGTTTTTGGCTATAACCCTTAATGGCGACTCCCAGGCTGACAAAGTGGAAACATTCGGTTAGATAAAAGTGTCGAACAACTTAAATCAAACTTATTAACTGAAAGTTACGTTACCTTCTTAGCGGCTCTTACATTCAGCAACAAGTTTCAAGCTGCTAGAACTCTTGAAAATGGAACATCTAACACCTTTTTAGGATAATATTCATTCATCACAACTGTTGAAATTTACAGAAAAACAATGCTAATAGAATTTTGAAAGCGCACATTATTGGTTATTCTTGATTACGTTCTACAGTAAAAAAACTTGAAAAAAAAAATTTCAAAAATATTCATAAAAACAGTTGTAGCTGAAATTTCAGCGAATTCGCCGTAATTTTGCGTAGCTGGCCACATCTTTTTGTCCTGTACTGTATTGATTTACATATTTCACCGTGCCGTCCACATTTCACAATAGATATTTTATTTTTTAACAAAGCTTTAATTTCAGAGCCTCAAGGATTCATCTGTGAGCCGGGAGCGCGCTTGTACAGCGCTTATGAACCACCCGTGATTATAACACCAGACGAGTGTATAAGTTAGTCATAAAGTTAGAGCTGGGTTTCCTCATAAAGTTATAGGATAGACAAAGATCATCAGAATGGACACGATAGGATTTGAATCGTGGCTTTCTTAGTTCTTCTTTTCGGATTGTGATGAAAATGAAAAGTTTTTGAGAAACGAAACTTGAAATTTTAACAGTCAGTTTAGAAATATAGATTCATAATTATATGAATCTTGGATTTTGGGTTTTTTTTTCAGAATCCAGAATAGACCTTCCAGAATAGAAAATCCAAGATTCTGTTCATAGGGGAAAACCCTTTTAACTACACTGGCCATTCTAATAACCAATGGTTCACCCTATAATTAGAAATGATGATTTCAGAAAGTTGCGAACAGGATGCCCGTTGCCTATATGCGATGATGATGGGCTCCACTGGCAAATGTTGGAAAAGTGACAACGCAAACGACGTGCGACCATTTGCAGATTATACAACGTGTACGAAACTATACTCGCCACAGGTTCAGTTTTTCAGGTCTTCAGGTTGAACCGATTTGCTAGTAACTTACTTCGAAACTTTTCCAGATTTCAAGAACTGAAAGTTGAACTCTAAGCCCATGGTCAACTTCGTTTTTCGCACGCTTTTATGGGCTGTCGCAAATGTTTTCAAAAACGCCTGCACGACAGATTTCAATTAGCTGTCAGTTATCATAACCATTGTCAACGCACAGCCTATTCTCTGGAAAATAGCTATCTCTCTTATTTTCTATTTGCTTATAGTAATAAACTCACAGGGTAAATTTGTTTCTCATTTATGCTCTACCTGCCTTTTATCAGCCGGAAAATCCCAGTACTTCCCCTTTCAAATTTCCGATTCTTCTTCAAGGCATTCTGGTACATGGTGTGCACCGGATCAGTTACTGAAATATGCACGACAAAGGTCTGGATGACGACGGTCAATGCAGATCATGTGAGCAACGAAGAGCAGGACCACTGGTCAGATGTGGTGACAGCGTTAGTGAGAATTCATATATTTTATTTATTTATTTATTTATTTATTTATTTATTTATCTATACTATTGGGATTCGTCATTACTGAACTGAGTATGCGCTCGTATTGGTCACATTACATACTGCCATTGACTTAAAGTCAATATAAAACCCCTATATGTGATGAAGTGCTTGATGTGTAGGTGATGTAAGCCACGCGTCAATGTAGTTGTGTATGGAATCAAACTAAAATACATAATTGTTTTGGTTTCGGTTTTTGCCGACGCCAAACGCACAAATTCAATGGATTATGAGCCACGTTTTTATTTTGTTCAAGCGTCATGTTAGTTAAAAGGCTACCTGGGATTAAAGTGAAAACTTGTAGTGTTAACTACTCAAACTTCGGAGAGTTAGCTGTATCAAATGTGAGAGACGGTGTTGCATAATAGCCGGCTGTCCGACTGCACAACAACTGTATGCTGTAACATCAATGTTCATTCGTGTTCATTGGGTGTTAACACAGTGTTAGACAAGTTAACGTGTCATTTGTTCACTTGAATCTGATGAAGCTCTTTACTCAACTTTCTGAGTATCAAAACTGCCTTTAGGTTTCAATGTTTTGCCAGTAATACAGTAAAATTTTTCGAAACAGTACTGCCTACGAAAAGTAACTGAAAAAATTCAGAACGCTCAAAACTGGGTTTTCATTTGGTGGAAGGAGCGAATCTTCTTCAAGTGTCTGGGGAGAGTCGATTTTGGAATCATTCGAACAGTCCAAACATTCGACACAGAATGAATGCTCTCAAACCATCGAGCCCGATCCGAGGTTGGAATTATTTTATTGTCATATCATCTTAAAAAATTCAAACCGGTATTTCGTTCCTTTTAGGCTCGCTAAGTACATATGATGAGGCTGCCACTTATAAAACAGTAATCTGATTTCCGCAAAGTTGTTAAAAACGAGCGAATCAAGTTTCGTTCGCATTATTGTATATACATACATATGTAATGTTAAATGTGGATTCGTTTGACAAAAAAAACGTAAGATGTTGAATGAGGTGCATCTGAGGTATTTTCGATTTCGTTTTAAAACCAGCAAACCTATTCATTCATTATTATGTTAGCCCTGAAAGGATTGCATTTTCAGGTAATCATTTGAAACGTTTAAAAAAAAATTCTTTAAGGTGTGTGAGCAACTCAACATTCAACCTCGTTGTCTGGCAGTTCAATGCCAGAGCAGCTGTGAACACACATGACGTTCATACCACTACCACGATCAGCACATGTCTAACCTACTTGACAACGTCAGCAAGTCATATGCCGCGATGTCTACCAGGTTTTCTGAGAGCAGCTCGCTCTTTATATTATTTATAATCTTTTTTCTAATCAACTGATAATCAATCTCTGGAAATAATTAGTACCAACTTGTATAACCTACATATGCACCTACTTTCATCTTTGTTTCCCACTGTAGTACATCGAAGTTACGTGCCGTGTTGTACTTGCTATCCAATGACCTAATTTGTCCTTGGTGAAACGAACCAAACCGATCCGAACCGAACCGATTTCTTTAACTCACTCACTCACTCACTCACTTACAACTGTCACTCGCCAACTATACCTTAATTAGTGGCAAACTGCTAACTCAAGAACTTCAAACAATAGAAATCTACGTCATTCTGTTCATCCGCAGGTCTATGCGCTGATTGCGAGTGCTTCACATGCCTTCAACGCTCGGACACCCGTGCTCAGGCGAACCTCAAAGCCATCGAACTCACTGGAGCTTATTAATTTGACGAGTCGTCCACTGTGAATCAATTTGCGATGAGTGGCGATCGTAAACCAACACGACTGAGACAGAAAACTGTCGAACATTGAAAATAATATCTTAGACCTATGTATATTATAGCCTCCGTTATATTCATTATAATTAAAAAACCAACCTGATTACGACCGACATAATTCCTGGAAATCAGATTTTCACTACGCATAAATTTTATTATTTTCGTTCCCTGAGTGATGAATACTTTTTATTTATTTATTTCAAAAATACTTGTGTTAAAGTTTACAATTTTCGTGGTTCTGAAAACCCAATTTGGTTCTATTATTTTTTTATGATAAAACTAAAGTTTGTAAAAATTAGCACGATTGACGTTGAAAGAAGTCGAATTCGAATTTTATCCCGAGCCCAAATTTTTTGTTCGTAAGAGTATTTCCCGGCATGAAGTGATATGGGCATGTACACATCATGAGTCATGAATGGGAAAAATATAGTGAGTATGAGTGACGACTTGCGGTCCAAAATAATGGAAAGACACAAAACAGTTTTTTTTTTTAATTTATCAGCATCTTTTGTGTTTTTTATCCTGAATGACCCAGTGGTTGAGTGAGTGAGTGAGTGAGTGAGTGAGTGAGTGAGTGAGTGAGTGAGTGAGTGAGTGAGTGAGTGAGTGAGTGAGTGAGTGAGTGAGTGAGTGAGTGAGTGAGTGAGTGAGTGAGTGAGTGAGTGAGTGAGTGAGTGAGTGAGTGAGTGAGTGAGTGAGTGAGTGAGTGAGTGAGTGAGTGAGTGAGTGAGTGAGTGAGTGAGTGAGTGAGTGAGTGAGTGAGTGAGTGAGTGAGTGAGTGAGTGAGTGAGTGAGTGAGTGAGTGAGTGAGTGAGTGAGTGAGTGAGTGAGTGAGTGAGTGAGTGAGTGAGTGAGTGAGTGAGTGAGTGAGTGAGTGAGTGAGTGAGTGAGTGAGTGAGTGAGTGAGTGAGTGAGTGAGTGAGTGAGTGAGTGAGTGAGTGAGTGAGTGAGTGAGTGAGTGAGTGAGTGAGTGAGTGAGTGAGTGAGTGAGTGAGTGAGTGAGTGAGTGAGTGAGTGAGTGAGTGAGTGAGTGAGTGAGTGAGTGAGTGAGTGAGTGAGTGAGTGAGTGAGTGAGTGAGTGAGTGAGTGAGTGAGTGAGTGAGTGAGTGAGTGAGTGAGTGAGTGAGTGAGTGAGTGAGTGAGTGAGTGAGTGAGTGAGTGAGTGAGTGAGTGAGTGAGTGAGTGAGTGAGTGAGTGAGTGAGTGAGTGAGTGAGTGAGTGAGTGAGTGAGTGAGTGAGTGAGTGAGTGAGTGAGTGAGTGAGTGAGTGAGTGAGTGAGTGAGTGAGTGAGTGAGTGAGTGAGTGAGTGAGTGAGTGAGTGAGTGAGTGAGTGAGTGAGTGAGTGAGTGAGTGAGTGAGTGAGTGAGTGAGTGAGTGAGTGAGTGAGTGAGTGAGTGAGTGAGTGAGTGAGTGAGTGAGTGAGTGAGTGAGTGAGTGAGTGAGTGAGTGAGTGAGTTAGTGAGTGAGGGAGGGAGTGAGTGAGTGAGTGAGTGAGTGTGAGCTAGTGAGTGAGTGAGTGAGTGAGTGAGTGAGTGATTCAGTGAGTGAGTGAGTGAGTGAGTGAGTGAGTGAGTGAGTAAGTGAGAGAGTGAGTGAGTGAGTGAGTGAGTGAGTGAGTGAGTGAGTGAGTGAGTGAGTGAGTGAGTGAGTGAGTGAGTGAGTGAGTGAGTAAGTGAGTGAGTTAGTGAGTGAGTTAGTGAGTGAGTGAGTGAGTGAGTGAGTGAGTGAGTGAGTGAGTGAGTGAGTGAGTTAGTGAGTGAGTGAGTGAGTGAGTGAGTGAGTGAGTGAGTGAGTGAGTGAGTGAGTGAGTGAGTGAGTGAGTGAGTGAGTGAGTGAGTGAGTGAGTGAGTGCGATTTTGCATTATATTTCATTTAAAAATTCATTTTGTTTGATGAAAAAGGTAGCATGCCCAAAAAAACGATTGTAAGAAATACGTACGTCACTGTAAGAAAAAAGTGAGTATGAAAGACCATTTGCGGTCCGAATTTAAAAAATAATACCTAATAAAACTGAACCAAATAAATAATTCAAATTCATTTTCAATGTTTAATCACATTTAGTCATGCCATACAGCCGGGCTCAAAGTAGTCAGTGATCTCAGACGTATGGTAGAGGTAGACTACAGCCGGGCTCGAAGTAATCAGTGCCCTCAGTCGTATGGTAGTCTCCTTCGTTACCAACACGTGTTGCACTGTTGAGCATACAAACTTGTGTTGGTCCTTTCTGAATGACCCGGTTGTAAAAAAAGTGAGTGAGTGAGTGAGTGAGTGAGTGAGTAAGTGAGTGAGTGAGTAAGTGAGTGAGTGAGTGAGTGAGTGAGTGAGTGAGTAAGTGAGTGAGTGAGTGAGTGAGTGAATTGTCATTGCAATAAAACAGTCAGGTGGAAAAAAACATAAAAAAATTGAGCATAATCACCAATGAAACCAACGTAAAAGCCAGCCCGGCATTCGAATCCTAATATGGTTTGTGAATTGATGCACATGGCGATGCAGTCGGCCATAGAGTCCTCAAACGTAATTCCCCGTATGTTACTCTCTAGCATATGATTCTTGTTCACGAGGGTTTCACCTTAAAGATGCTATCGAATACGATCAAACCCTTTTGTGACATTTCGGTAAAATTTTGGCTGCCAACAAGTTTTTTCGAAGTTTTACTGTTCGTGAACTCTCGATAACCTATTGTAAGGCTAGCTTAGCAAGCACGTTAGCACCGCGCGGACCGCGGAAGTTGGATTTGAAAAATTTCGATTCCCCAAAACACCTTTTTTTCTGGAAAACTCGCAAAATACAGTTTTGACGATTTTAGATTTTCAGAGTAGTGCAGTTAATAAAATCGCGGCCGTTTAACCACTGTCCAGTGTGCTAATCCACCGAAGGGAGGGGAATTTCAACAAAGAAGAGAAATGTCTTATGTTTTAAACCATTTTACCTACACCTTAATGAACAAGTTCAAATTTCGAAATCGCCGAAGAGTGGGAGGAGAGCAAAATCCCACTTTCGCTTTTCACGAACTACTCGTATGACGGCTTGAATAGCCTTTTTTCAACTATTAACCCATATGACAGAGCTGCTGACTGATTCGTTGACTCACCGGTGCATGGACGGTTACCATCGACGGCGATACACATCTTTTCATAATAATCAGCGCTGGAATCGGTTAGCTGGTCATCGCCCGTGGGCGTAGCCGCCTTGTATGTCAGCTCGCAAGCGCTACCTCTCCAATCATATACTACCGATCGGCACGCAATCTTGATAGTCAAAAACGATAATGATAACATAATAATGAATGAAAAAAATTGTTTCGAGGTACTCGGAAACGCATTTATAGCATTTATTTGTAAGAAACCTAGTTTTGACGGAGAATATTGAACAATATAGTTGTCAACCTGTCCCACTATGATATGGTAGTTATCAGTGCATGCCTGCAGGCACTGTTGTTGACTCATGTCCGGAAGGATGTGTTCGTATTCAATAGACAGTCGCGATTCTTTGATTTTCAGATAATGCACTTGTTCTCCAGCGGGACAAATGGTATCTTGTGGTAGAGATGCGGTTGTCGTTGTTGTTGTTGTTGTTGTTGTTGTTGTTGTTGTTGTTGTTGTTGTTGTTGTTGTTGTTGTTGTGGTTGTTGTTGTTGATGTTGTTGTTGTTGTTGTTGTTATTGTTGTTGTTGTTGTTGTTGGTGGTGGTGCTGCTGAATAAGTATTATTGTTTAGCACTTGTGGTCTCACAATACATATAAAGCATGTGTTTTTGCGCATATTTATTTTGAATGCGCACGTTAACGATCGTCAGTGAGCTCGTTCACAACAGACGTGTATGAGTTTTTGAACTGCCTTAGCGCAAAAACACACGCTTTTCGTTGTGGGACCACATGGGCTATTGAGCAAACTACTGAGCAGTTATCGTGACGCACGCGCTGTTAAATGTACACATAATTTTATTTTCGAAAAATACTTAGTTTTCTCTCATCAGTTCCTCATACCCTAGAGCGACTAACTTTCAAATCCGTCGAAAGCGTCATCCAAGTCCAGGCCGAATGCAACTCACTCAACCTCTCACCCACTCACTCACTCACTCACTCACTCATTCCTTCACACACTCCCTCACTTACTCATCACATAGCATAATCACTCACTCACTTGTTCACTTACTCAATCACTCACGCATTGACTCACTCACTCACTCACTCATTCACTTATTCCCTAATTAATTAACACACTCACTCTCTAAGTTACTCACTCACTTACCCACCTTGAATATAGTATCCAATGCCGGCCCCGATATACGCCCCAATCGTACACCCGACCGCACAATCAAGGGCAACATGAAAAATATCTCTAACATTAACACCTGCTAAATCTACAGTACAGGACAAAATGATGTGTCGAAAACTGCGGTCGGTGTATTAAATCAGATACTGAAATATTGTGATAGACGCAAACGGTGTTGGTGATACGCTTATAAACAGGGTAGGGTGTTCCCTCATTTTGTGCTGATGTTGACGACTACGCATTTGAGTTGTACAGAACCACTATGGCTGCAATTTTTTTCTGCAACAGAGAAGACTTTGGCAATTTATTTGATACATACCAAAAGTTTATTTGACGTCTGTAAAAAAATTTACAAGCCATCGAAAAACAAACGACACGTTTGGCCAGAAGGGTCAGATCGTGTGACCTGGCAAGCCAATGGGGTGGTTCTCCTCTGTTGATTCAGGAGCGAGGAGAGATCTCGTCGAGCCAATCTCGGGTGGTCACCAGACCTGGCACCGATGGTTGTGGGATGAATTAAAGGATTGCATGTACGCGAGAAGTCCGGAGAACTCAGGCTAATCACGTATCTTAATCACGAAAAAATTGGTGCCAGTTCCGTGGACACACGCCATGCAGCCTTGAAAGCTGTGCCTCGTCGATCTCGGTGGTACTGAAGTCGAGAAGTAAACAAGTCGGGCTCTTTGTTATTTTCTGTTTATGTGGTTATTACCTATGATTTTCTGATCACGGTGCTTTGTGATGGATGCTATTTTGTTATGTGTATTTCTCGATCAATTAAAAATGAAGAAAAACATAGGCCAAAATTGATTTTTTTTCGATGGCTTGTAAAATTTGAACATACGTCAAATAAGTTTCTGGTAGATATCAAACAAATTGCGGAAGTCTACTCTATTCCAATATTCCAAATTCAGCCGTATTAGTTCAGTAAAACTCAAATACGGATCCGGCAACATCGGGTCAAAAGGATGGGACGCGCTGTATTTGAATAATATGAGAAAACGACTGAAACTTAACAAATAAGAGTAATGCTTTATAAAATAGGTCTCATAAATCTCATAAATCATGGCACAATCAAGTATTTTATAGTTTTTTTGTGCCTGGAGAAAACAAGTTTAAGGCTGACATGTTTCTTGGCATCGACCATATGGACTTATGTATACTTAACGTTGTTCCACTGCTAATTTTCACTTTTCTAACGTTTTAGGCAAAGCAAAGCACATATGAAAAGCACCTATCGTTTTCATTTTAATATAAACTTACAGTACTTATGAATCCGTTAAGAACTGACCTTCTCGAAAATGGCCTGTTCGTTGTGCAGCTGGTACAAATCAATGTTCTTGTAAAGCTCAGAAATGGCTTCCTTCGGAATCGGGTCGCTTGGATTATATTGCCCTGGTCCATACTGACTCTGTCCACTTTGACCCGGTCCATACTGACTCTGTCCACTTTGACCTGGTCCATACTGACTTTGTCCACTTTGGCCCGGCCCATACTGACTTTGTCCACTTTGACCTGGTCCATATTGTGCTTGCCCGCTTTGACCTGTTGCACTTTGTCCTTGTCCACTTTGACCTTGTTGACTTTGAGCTTGTCCATTCTGAAATCTGCGGTTTCTTTACCAGCTCAAATTTTACTATTTGCAACATTTCATCCGCGCACTCTTTCATACATTAATTGAAACATTCTGCAGTTGCTAAATGACGTCATCGGATACGTGCACACACGAATTTACGAAATCCGCAATTCCTTAAACCGTTCAGTTACTTCACCATCACCACCCACTTTGTAACATACCTGTTGTCCAGTTCGGGCTGCTTTGTTAGCCTGATCTGCTTTGGCTTCATCGAACCGATTTCTTCTCAGTTCGTCTAGCCTTTGCTGTTGTTGTTGTTGTTGTTGTTGTTGTTGTTGTTGTTGTTGTTGTTGTTGTTGTTGTTGTTGTTGTTGTTGTTGTTGTTGTTGACGATTTTGTGGCTCCTGCTGCTGCTGCTGCTGATGCGGTTCCTAATTTTGATTACTAGTATAAAGAAAAAAATGAGAAAATGTTTTCAGGTTCACATGTACAGCCTATCCAGGGGTTCTTTTAGTCAACCAGTTTTTGGCGCGCAGTTTGAACTCAAATATGTTTTAAAACAGTCGAGAAAATAATTAACATTACGTTCGGACAAAATAGAAAAAATGCAATTAATTTCTTGCATACGTGCGTGCGAATCGTCCTGCAAAATAAACATTCGATAACAAGATATAACCCTGAGTAAAAAAAGCTATAACGCAAACGAACTGAGGAACTCATTCTGCCTACTTTAATACGTCAAGTTATAGGTACATACACAAGTGAGATTCTATTCTTAATTAAGATCGTCATAATAACTTAGGTTTTTTACATGCTTCGGTGAGAACTAGATTAGTTATGCGACTTATGTACACGGCTCTTGCGCTATTTGTAAAGGGTTAAATTGGTTTGTTAATGGGGATTTTCAGAGTGAAAAGTTGCGACAGCAAATCCTGAACGTTAAGCAACTCCACACCGAATGTTAAAATGTTCGACCAAAAATTGTACTTTAAGAAACTTTTCTAACTTGATGTTTATCGTTATCATTTGTGCCGCAGTTTCTGTTCCCATGTCCCGTTATTTCCAGCTCACATGTGGACATAAACAATCGAGAGCTTTCCCTGAATTATACCTTGACAGTCATGAAGAAATTCACTCACATACATTATCATTCACTCACTCACTCACTCACTCACTCACTCACTCACTCACTACTAACTAACTAACTCACTCACTTCGCTCACTCACTCACTCACTCACTCACTTCACTCACTCACTCACTCACTCACTCACTCACTCACTCACTCACTCACTCACTCACTCACTCACTCACTCACTCACTCACTCACTCACTCACGTCACTAACTCACTCACTCACTCACTCACTCACTCACTCACTCATCACTCACTCACTCACTCACACTCACTCACTCACTCACTCACTCACTCACTCACTCACTCACTCACTCACTCACTCACTCACTCACTCACTCACTCACTCACTCACTCACTCACTCACTCACTCACTCACTAACTAACTGACTAAGTCACTCACAGTCATTGAGTAAGTCATTTACCGTCTAACTTTTTAAAACCGGCAAATGCTCGCATGGGGTTTCCAGGCTCTTGCCTCAGTCTGATCGTACGCTTCTTGTAAGTCTCAGCACTGCATTTATATCTTCATCTACGACAACAACAACAACAACAAGAACAACTAGAACAACAACAACAACAACAACAACAACAACAACCACAACAACAACAACAACAAACAACAACAACAACAACAAGAACAACTAGAACAACAACAACAACAACAACAACAACAACAACAACAACAACAACAACAACAACAACAACAAACAACAACAACTACAACAACAACAACAACAACAACAACAACAACAACAGCAATAACAACAACAACAACAACAACAACAACAACAACAACAAACAACAACAACTACAACAACAACAACAACAACAACAACAACAACAACAACAACAACAACAACAACAACAACAACAACAACAACAACAACAACAACAACAACAACAACAACAACAACAACAACAACAACAACAACAACAACAACAACAACAACAACAACAACAACAACAACAACAACAACAACAACAACAACAACAACAACAACAACAACAACAACAACAACAACAACAACAACAACAACAACAACAACAACAACAACAACAACAACAACAACAACAACAACAACAACAACAACAACAACAACAACAACAACAACAACAACAACAACAACAACAACAACAACAACAACAACAACAACAACAACAACAACAACAACAACAACAACAACAACAACAACAACAATCACAACAACAACAACAACAACAACAACAACAGTTGGATACTAACAATTCGTATGATTTGCAGTTGACCATTGAAATTGATGGGTTGGTGCAGCAAATTAGCCTGTGAAGAAACTACGAAAATCATAAACCGTTGTAGCATATGAGAGCGTAGTGCGGATAGAGTTGCAACTTATGCATCTGATCTATACTTTTGTGTTGAAGCGCTTGCCTGGCAACCCGAGTGGTTGTTTTTGCCGATTTTATTACATAACTGGAACCGTTCAACAATTTAGGAACCGTTCAAAACGATCGGCAGAGTGCAGATTTTTTATGGTTATTCGATTAAAGACCCGACTGACTGACTGACTGGCTGACTAACACATTTCGAGCGCTTATAGTCCTATTTATAAATGCCACTCGTCCGTCGGTCAACGCGCAGTCGGATGAGGCGTAGAAGCATTGCTGAAGCAAGTGACTGTTTCTTTGTGTATTGACTTTTTAAAGTTTGTCAATGACTGACTGACTGTTTGACTGACAGATAGACTGACTGTTTGACTGACAGATAGACTGAATGACTGACCGACAAACAGGTTGGGACGAATGGCAAGTTGGTGCATGCCGTCTGAGTGGCACGACCCGATTCAAAAGACAACGTTGTCACGATAGAGATTGGCGAGTCACATGACCCATCCGGCACGCGGTCACCCAATAAACTGAAAATGAAAAATCAAGTGACTGACTGACTGACTGACTGACTGACCGACTGACTGACTTACTGACTGACCGATTGGCTGACTGATGAAATTAACAAATGTCTGAACAACAAACTAACCAAGGAACTATCTGATAAAAATGAAAAAATATACGCACCTGATTGGTCGAGAAGAACGGGCACTTTGTTCAGAGTGGCTGTACCCAATGACCGTGAAAATCACGATCAACGCACACCAGCTCATTTTTTTTAGTTTAGTCGTTGTTTCGATCACTGAAAGTTGTCTCTTAAATCATCTAATTATACTATATCTACACACATATAGATAGATACGAATCTTATACACATCTTAAATATAAACTGAGTGATGTTTTATTAGGAGTTTCGAAAACACCGACAATGTTTCACAACATTTAGTGCAGGACCCAAATAACCTAGATCCATCGTTCAAAGTTTTTTTAGCGTGCTCCTACGAATGTTATCGGGTTTAGTTTATTCGATACACAGTAACAAATTATGCCGTTATAAAATTAAGGTTCACAAACATAAGCTACCTGACTTACTGGCTGACTATGTGATTGACATGACTTACTTACTGACTAACTGATGAACTGACTGTCTGACTGACTGACTGGTTGACTGACTGACTGACTGATTGACTGACTGATTGACTGACTGACTGACTGACTGACTGACTGACTGACTGAATGACTGACTGACTGACTGACGTACTGACTCTCTGGCTGGCTGGCTGACTGACTGACTCACTGACTGAATAACTGACTTACACCCGTAGCACAGAAACATATTTTAACATCTAATTCATGAATTAAATTTTCACAAAAGTTTGATCGACCCTAAATAGTGGTAAACTCAATCGATGTTCATATTAAGTGTGTTGATAAAAGCAACTGACAACTCAAATGTTTACCAAATAATTTAACTATTAAATTAGCAAACCCCTATTCAACGTTATTCATATCCATATTCTGAATCACAGAAGTCATGATTTCATGGATATACTTGTATTAAAGTTTTATGTGCGCTATATACAGTTATTTTGTCGCAAAAGATCGGAAAATTAATTGTCAAGTAGAAATCTTTTATGTTCAACCAAAAAAAACTATTACAAAATTTAATTAAAATAGTGAAAACCGTTTTTCATTAATAAGGTGTCACCACGAGCACAACCATACAACCCATTAAGTAACTTTCTTCATCATGTTTTCTCGAAAATGATGACCGTAACCATGGCCTGAACATAAAGTTTCACATGCTTTGGAATGGCTGCGGGTGTTTGAACACGAATAACATAGTTGAAAATTCATCCATTAAGGAATAAGATAATCAGAATTATATATCGAAATAACGAAATGAATAGGGTTTTTAAACATTTTATGAAAGAAAACCTGTCCCTTAATTTCACTCCTTCGTTATGCTACCTTCTGTGCGGCCACGTTAAATGGTGATTGACTGACTGACAGACTGACAGACAAATCACCTGACTGACTGACTGACTGACTGACTGACTGACTGACTGACTGACTGACTGACTGACTGACTGACAGATTGACTGACTCTCTGGTTGACTGACTGACTGATGGACTGACTGACTGACTGACTACTGACTGACTGACTGACTGACTGACTGACTGACTGACTGACTGACTGACTGACTGACTGATGGACTGACTGACTGACTGACTGACTGACTGACTGACTGACTGACTGACTGACTGACTGACTGACTGACTGACTGATTGAATGATGTACTGACTCTCTGGCTCTCAGACGCATGATAATATAACTGAATGGTTTCCTAGTTTACTGCTTACTGGCGGGTTGTTTGTGTGATTTAATCACGAAACCCATGACTTGCAACAAATGGTATACATAAAACCGAACCGTTTGTTGGAGATCAGATTGAAACCTTTTAAATTGTCTTCGCTCACCGGTGTATCAAAAACTTGCATTCGATGTTTTCCCACGGCCGGTTGAAAATTTACACAGTAGTTGGTTCGTTCGACCCGACCCGTGATTGATGTTCTCAGTTTGAAAAACCAAAACTACTGTTCAATTTAATTACATTCATGGATCATGTGCAATAGTTTGATGACCAAAGGCAATTTCGCATCGTTATCTGGAATTTTGTAAAAAAATCGTAATTGATCGTTGATTCCGTGGATGCTGGATGGACAAGTTGTATCATTCGATGTGCTTCTATTTGAATTTCGAAGCTTTCTAGTAAACTCTCAGACAGAAAATAAAAGTCGTGGATCAGTGCTGAACTTCAAAAACTCATTATTATAAAAGACTGCACGTTTGATTATTGAAACTCACCCTTTAACAAATATCGAAAATTGCGTTCAAACTGTTAGAAACGATTGCGGTATGAAAAAACCCAATTATATTTCAATTTCAATTTCAATTTCATTTGGCTGACTGGTACATATATAATCGGTCTTACAAATTACGAGTTATAAATTACATTGAGTAAACAATCAAGAAGTTTAATGAAAGTAAGTGAGACAAAATTACTAGAAAGTGAAATATGGTGAGAGTAACGACCAGACTTTTGCTGAACTTGTCCTGAATCCTGATCAACATATCGAAAATCGGAAGGGTTTAAGGAGAGGCATAAGAACGGGTTCGAATACACGAATACATCTTGCGTTACTGTATTACAAAAACAAATCAAAGAAAATTATATATTGGTAAATATAAAACTCGAGATTCGATTGAGTAATATGATGCGTGATGATGGTAATGTGGAGTGCACTAGATGAGCAAAATAACTACAGTTCTGTGGTTTAAAAACGCGTTGCCTGAGAAAACCTGAGGTTTGTATGGAGGTAGTGGCGCAAATAATGAAAATCGAGATTAGTGGTGTTTTGGAAGGTATATAGGTAGGGTAATAATCGCCTGCAACCGTTGACCTGAAATCCGTTTAAACTGGTGATTTTTTTGAATTTTCATTGTTGACCATTTTTTAAAACAGCTGTTGAGTTGGGCATCTTTGAACGCTTGCCATTTGAGATACAGAGGTTGTATGGCAAAAGTAAAACAAGATTTGGAATCTGCATAAAATTCTGCGTTGTTTGAGCTCTAATGGACGAAATTTTCTCCTCTTTCCAGAATAAAAAATTGTCTCTGAAAAAAATATTTGTTAATTTTTTCAACTTGGGCAATTTTTCAAATCGCAAACTCTCCACTGGGCGGGATGATTAAAGAAATTCATTCGTATCCCGAGATGCCCAACCGACTGAACTTCAAAATGAAGGGGTGCCACCCCCCCCACATCGGACTCCTGAATGGTGTTTTGGACCATTTTTTTGAAAAATGATGATATTTTACCATTTTTGGCACTTAAAATTTTTATACCGTGCTCCAGCACCTTGAATTGCGTGTTTTTACGTTCCCGATACACGATTACCCAGGAAAACACACTTCATTACCAAGAAAAACCGAAAAAACGTGGGAACCCCCAGAAACTGGTGTTTGGTTCAGTTTTCGTAATCGGGTGCACGATCCAGCCCTTTTGAACGCTTGCCATTTGAGATACAGAAGTTGTATGGCAAAAATAAAAAAAGATTTGGAATCTGCATAAAATTCTGCGTTGTTTGAGCTCTAATGGACGCAATTTTCTCCTCTTTCCAAAATAAAAATTTGTCTCTGAAAAAAATATTTGTTAATTTTTTCAACTTGGGCATTTTTTCAAATCGCAAACTCTCCACTGGGCGGGATGATTAAAGAAATTCATTCGTATCCCGAGATGCCCAACCGACTGAACTTCAAAATGAAGGGGTGCCACCCCCCCCCCCCACATCGGACTCCTGAATGGTGTTTTGGACCATTTTTTTTCGAAAAATGGTGATATTTTACCATTTTTGGCACTCAAAATTTTTATACCAGGCTCCAGCACCTTGAATTGCGTGTTTTTACGTTCCCGATACACGATTACCCAGGAAAACACACTTCATTACCAAGAAAAACCGAAAAAACGTGGAAACCCCCAGAAACTGGTGTTTGGTTCAGTTTTCGTAATCGGGTGCACGATCCAGCCACTTTGAACGCTTGCCATTTGAGATACAGAAGTTGTATGGCAAAAGTAAAAAAAGATTTGGAATCTGCATAAAATTCTGCGTCGTTTGAACTCTAATGGACGCAATTTTCTCTTCTTTCCAAAATAAAAATTTGTCTCTGAAAAAAATATTTGTTAATTTTTTCAACTTGGGCAATTTTTCAAATCGCAAACTCTCCACTGGGCGGGATGATTAAAGAAATTCATTCGTATCCCGGGATGCCCAACCGACTGAACTTCAAAATGAAGGGGTGCCACCCCCCCACATCGGACTCCTGAATGGTGTTTTGGACCTTTTTTTTTCGAAAAATGGTGATATTTTACCATTTTTGGCACTTAAAATTTTTATACCGTGCTCCAGCACCTTGAATTGCGTGTTTTTACGTTCCCGATACACGATTACCCAGGAAAACACATTTCATTACCAAGAAAAACCGAAAAAACGTGGGAACCCCCAGAAATTGGTGTTTGGTTCAGTTTTCGTAATCGGGTGCACGATCCAGCCCTTTTGAACGCTTGCCATTTGAGATACAGAAGTTGTATGGCAAAAATAAAAAAAGATTTGGAATCTGCATAAAATTCTGCGTTGTTTGAGCTCTAATGGACGCAATTTTCTCTTCTTTCCAAAATAAAAATTTGTCTCTGAAAAAAATATTTGTTAATTTTTTCAACTTGGGCATTTTTTCAAATCGCAAACTCTCCACTGGGCGGGATGATTAAAGAAATTCATTCGTATCCCGAGATGCCCAACCGACTGAACTTCAAAATGAAGGGGTGCCACCCCCCCCCCCCACATCGGACTCCTGAATGGTGTTTTGGACCATTTTTTTCGAAAAATGGTGATATTTTATCATTTTTGGCACTCAAAATTTTTATACCAGGCTCCAGCACCTTGAATTGCGTGTTTTTACGTTCCCGATACACGATTACCCAGGAAAACACACTTCATTACCAAGAAAAACCGAAAAAACGTGGAAACCCCCAGAAACTGGTGTTTGGTTCAGTTTTCGTAATCGGGTGCACGATCCAGCCACTTTGAACGCTTGCCATTTGAGATACAGAAGTTGTATGGCAAAAGTAAAAAAAGATTTGGAATCTGCATAAAATTCTGCGTCGTTTGAGCTCTAATGGACGCAATTTTCTCTTCTTTCCAAAATAAAAATTTGTCTCTGAAAAAAATATTTGTTAATTTTTTCAACTTGGGCAATTTTTCAAATCGCAAACTCTCCACTGGGCGGGATGATTAAAGAAATTCATTCGTATCCCGAGATGCCCAACCGACTGAACTTCAAAATGAAGGGGTGCCACCCCCCCCCCCCCCCCCCCCACATCGTACTCCTGAATGGTGTTTTGGACCATTTTTTTCGAAAAATGGTGATATTTTACAATTTTTGGCCCTTAAAATTTTTATACCGTGCTCCAGCACCTTGAATTGCGTGTTTTTACGTTCCCGGTACACGATTACCCAGGAAAACACACTTCATTACCAAGAAAAACCGAAAAAACGTGGGAACCCCCAGAAACTGGTGTTTGGTTCAGTTTTCGTAATCGGGTGCACGATCCAGCCCTTTTGAACGCTTGCCATTTGAGATGCAAAAGTTGTATGGCAAAAATAAAAAAAGATTTGGAATCTGCATAAAATTCTGCGTTGTTTGAGCTCTAATGGACGCAATTTTCTCCTCTTTCCAGAATAAAAATTTGTCTCTGAAAAAAATATTTGTTAATTTTTTCAACTTGGGCAATTTTTCAAATCGCAAACTCTCCACTGGGCGGGTTGATTAAAGAAATTCATTCGTATCCCGAGATGCCCAACCGACTGAACTTCAAAATGAAGGGGTGCCACCCCCCCCCCACATCGGACTCCTGAATGGTGTTTTGGACCATTTTTTTTCGAAAAATGGTGATATTTTACCATTTTTGGCACTTAAAATTTTTATACCGTGCTCCAGCACCTTGAATTGCGTGTTTTTACGTTCCCGATACACGATTACCCAGGAAAACACATTTCATTACCAAGAAAAACCGAAAAAACGTGGGAACCCCCAGAAATTGGTGTTTGGTTCAGTTTTCGTAATCGGGTGCACGATCCAGCCCTTTTGAACGCTTGCCATTTGAGATACAGAAGCTGTATGGCAAAAATAAAAAAAGATTTGGAATTTGCATAAAATTCTGCGTTGTTTGAGCTCTAATGGACGCAATTTTCTCCTCTTTCCAAAATAAAAATTTGTCTCTGAAAAAAATATTTGTTAATTTTTTCAACTTGGGCATTTTTTCAATACGCAAACTCTCCACTGGGCGGGATGATTAAAGAAATTCATTCGTATCCCGAGATGCCCAACCGACTGAACTTCAAAATGAAGGGGTGCCACCCCCCCCCCCACATCGGACTCCTGAATGGTGTTTTGGACCATTTTTTTCGAAAAATGGTGATATTTTACCATTTTTGGCACTCAAAATTTCTATTCCAGGCTCCAGCACCTTGAATTGCGTGTTTTTACGTTCCCGATACACGATTACCCAGGAAAACACACTTCATTACCAAGAAAAACCGAAAAAACGTGGGAACCCCCAGAAACTGGTGTTTGGTTCAGTTTTCGTAATCGGGTGCACGATCCAGCCCTTTTGAACGCTTGCCATTTGAGATACAGAAGTTGTATGGCAAAAGTAAAAAAAGATTTGGAATCTGCATAAAATTCTGCGTCGTTTGAGCTCTAATGGACGCAATTTTCTCTTCTTTCCAAAATAAAAATTTGTCTCTGAAAAAAATATTTGTTAATTTTTTCAACTTGGGCAATTTTTCAAATCGCAAACTCTCCACTGGGCGGGATGATTAAAGAAATTCATTCGTATCCCGAGATGCCCAACCGACTGAACTTCAAAATGAAGGGGTGCCACCCCCCCCCCCCCCCCCCACATCGGACTCCTGAATGGTGTTTTGGACCATTTTTTTCGAAAAATGGTGATATTTTACCATTTTTGGCACTTAAAATTTTTATACCGTGCTCCAGCACCTTGAATTGCGTGTTTTTACGTTCCCGGTACACGATTACCCAGGAAAACACACTTCATTACCAAGAAAAACCGAAAAAAC